>JAINUG010000024.1:92500-512500 GCA_029706075.1 Aldrovandia affinis
CTCACCTCACAAGAGTGATTTCATGATACAACATGGTTTCATTCAAGCTACTTACATTGTAGTGACTTTGTGTCTGTCAGCCATCATAGTAATGCAACTTTACCCATCTTGACTCAAACTGAACCAGGCAGTACACATCAGCCTCCTGAGTCCAACTCTCAGAAAACAGATCACAAGGTGCATTTATGTGTTGTCTAGAAACTGAACAGTACCAGCCAGTACCACTACCAACCTGCTGGAAACTAGGTTTATCTCATAATTGATAATGTTTTACACCATATACGTTTCTTTAAATACTTGAAAATGACAAAAAACACATGTAATGATAAACAAAAGGAACATCAAAGCAATGTTCAATAAAATGTAATTGAAAATTGAATCTTGGATTCCTCAAAATAGCCACCCTTTGCTGTGATAACAGCCTCACAAACACGGGCCATTCGGTTAATACGTTTCAGCAGGAAATCACCCGATATGTCTTCCCAGCTCTCCTGCAGCAATTCCCAGAGGCACTTGTGGGTTGCTTTGCTTTGACTGTTCTGTCCAGTTCATCCCATACAAGTTCTGTGGGATTGAGGTCTGGACACTGGGCAGGCCAGGTCATCAGTTTGAGTTGTCCTTCACCAGATAGTTCTTGCACAACTTCAAGGTGTGTTTTGGGTCGTTATCTTGCTCAAGAATGAAGGAGTGCCTGCTTAGCCGTAGTCCAGATGGAAGGTGTACTCAAACTTTTGACTGGTACTGTATATATATATATATATATATATAGTGTGCCCCATAATGCACCTTGGCATAGATTCTACAAGTGTCTGGACTCTGGAACTCCATTGGAGGGATGCAACACCATTCTTTCTCAAGAAATTCCATCATTTGGTGTTTTGTTGATAGTAGTGGAAAACACTGCAGAATCTCCCATAAGTGTTCAATTGGGCGGAGATCTGGTGACTGAGATGGCCATGGCATATGGTTTATATTGTCTTCATACTTATCCAACCATTCAGTGACCACTCGTGCCCTGTGGATGGGGGCACTGTCATTCTGGAAGAGACCACTCCCATCAGGATAGAAATGCTTCACCATAGGATGAAGGTGATCACTCAGAATGGCTTTGTATTTTTTCCCATTTACCTGGCCCTCTAAGGGGTTGAGTGGACCTAAACCATGCCACGAAAATGCACCCCACACCATAAGAGCCCAAACCTTTCATTTACTCAAATGTTCCCTTTATTCTGGCAGTTACCTGCATGTGGACGTATTGGTGTATGTTATGTCTATGGCACTGAATATTAACTTCAAAGGTTTGGCAATTCACTTGATAATGGTCAAATATCAATTGATGCCAGGTCAATTCAAATGCAATACTTTAGAGAAAAATAATATACAAAGGATCATAATTAATGCACCCGCTGAAATAAGCTCATGGGAGAAAGAAGCCCTGTAAGGGGCTACAGACAGAATCAATCGTTAGCGTTCAGTATGTGGAGATTCTCCTGTTTAATACCTGAACCTTTACTCCCAGTGCATAGCTATTCCAGGTCTCACCAGAAGCAGGTTAGTGCACTGAGTGGAATCCACCAGCAGGGGGCCTCCATTCAGGCCTCTCCTATATACCGGGAGTACTAATTACATCCATGAGGCTTAATCAGTTGTGCGCAGAGGATAAGGACCGTAACGGATGGAGCTCACTCAACTGAAAATGCAAATGTATCATACCATTCCCTATCCAAAGCAGAAGGACACAGACACATCAGGGTGCTAGGGCATCGCTGGGGATGGGTTTTAAGGTGAGGACATATGAGATCGTAGATGCAGGGGATGTCACTGGATTGAGGGTATTTTAGGAGAGTGTGACTGGTTGGACTGTTGAGGTGGTAATGGACTAATATTTTTTTTGTTTGATCGTTTTGATTGGCATGTGCTGTAGACGAGGCTGCGGGCGTAAGAGGAAGGGTACTCCCGTGAAGGTGTGTGACAGAGTCTTTGTCACCGAGGACGAGGAAGAGAGCCTGTCTGAGCACAGCTACTGTCCCGGTGAGAGTCCCTCTGCACGTCTTCCCTTTCTCGTTGTGTCTCGTCTGTCTGTCCTAATGCGTACGGTGTGTAGTTCTCTCTGTAATGTCCTGTAAATGTGTACCGTCTCTCTGTGCAATGCACTGTACAGGTGCCGGGTTTCTTTGTGTGTAACGTTCTGTACAGGCATGTTGTTTCTCTCGGTGTAGTGTGCTGTACAGGAGTATGGCTTCTCTGTGTGTAGTGTTATGTACATGTGTACTGTCTCCCTGTGTACTGCAATGTACAGATGTATGGTTTCTTTGTGTATAGTGTTCTGTGCAGGCATGTTGTTTTTCTCTGTGTAGTGCGCTGTACAAGTGTGTGGTTTCCCTGTGTTTATTGTTCTGTGCACCTGTGTGGTTTCCCTGTGTTTTGTGTTCTGTGCACCTGTGTGGTTTCCCTGTGTTTATCGTTCTGTGCACCTGTATGGTTTCCCTATGTTTATCGTTCTGTGCACCTGTATGGTTTCCCTGTGTTTATCGTTCTGTACAGGTGTATGGTTTCCCCGTGTTTAGTATTCTGTACAGATGTATGCTTTCCCCGTGTTTAGCATTCTGTACAGGTGTATGGTTTCCCCGTGTTTAGTGTTCTGTACAGGTGTATGGTTTCCCCGTGTTTAGTGTTCTGTACAGGTGTGTGGTTTCCCCGTGTTTAGTGTTCTGTACAGGTGTATGGTTTCCCCGTGTTTAGTATTCTGTACAGATGTATGCTTTCCCCGTGTTTAGCATTCTGTACAGGTGTATGGTTTCCCCGTGTTTAGTGTTCTGTACAGGTGTGTGGTTTCCCCGTGTTTAGTGTTCTGTACAGGTGTATGGTTTCCCCGTGTTTAGTGTTCTGTACTGGTGTGCTGCCGCTGTGTTTACTGCACAGCTGTACTAACTGTACCTTTGTTTTCAGGCGATGGTCAGTACCAGGAAGGGGAGGAGGACAGACTGCCCCCACCCGATGGCCCCTACTACCTTGCTGACCCCTCCCAGCTTTGGTGAGAGACCGGGCACTGGGGAAGAGAGTGTCGTACAGTGTGCACAGTGACATACAGGTCCCGCGTGGATCTGACAGCCACGCATGCGTAGGGGTTTACGGGGGTGGCTCAGTAGGTAGAGCGTGGCATTGGCAACGATTAGGTTGTGGGTACACTGTCAAATGTATGCATTCATGACTGTAAGTCGTTTTGGATAAAAGCGTCTGCTAAATGACACATATATATATACGGGGGTCCGTGGGCGTGGCGCTGACTTTGGCCCCTCTTTCGCAGCGTGTCCGAGCTCGGAGAGGAAGGGGGCAGCGGGGCGAGGGCCGCCGTGCTCTACCCCCCGCCCCCAAACTGCCGTATCCGAGAGGTGCACTGCGGGAGTCAGGTGCGGCTGGTGGTCATCGCCATCAGAGACATCGCCAAGGGGGAGGAGATCACCGTGGACTACAGTCTGACAGAGTGGGGGGAGAATGCCATGGTGAGTGTTTGAGTCCTAATGCCGTTGAACATTTCAGCAACATCAGCGCCGTGGATGTAGTGCATTTGACACTTCATTGAGAAGCAGGAGGTATCGATTTTGAATGTTTTTTTCCCACCCGTTGTGGCTGTCGGACGGGGGGTGATTTATTGGTTGATGTGATTATTTGTGCTCCGCAGGGCTTCCATAGCTCTGTCTCTCCGGGAGGGTTCGAATGCATCTCCGATCCCGAGAGCAACATCAAAAAGGTGAAGTGCTCGCCTGGTCCTGCTCACCTGTCGAATGTCTGACATCCATGTCTGTCATCTGTCTCCCATTCCACTCCACCTGTTTCGTGTGTCACTCACCTGCCTCAGGTTCCACTCACCTGTCTCCTAACCAACTCACCTGTCTGCTATAATGTTCGGTGAGAATTTTAGTGAGAATACTTGTATAAATCTTACGTTTTAATATTGAAAATGAACTGCTGCAACACAGACGGACAGGTGGTGCTGTTTAACACAGACAGGGTCATCCAGGGAGGTCATGCCTAACAAACCTCCTGGCCTTTTTCGAAGAGGCTACAAAATGTGTTGACCTGAACCAGGCTTATGATATTATATATTTGGACTTTCAGAAAGCATTTGACAAGGTACCACATGAGAGGCTCATTGCTAAAATGAATTCAGTAGGAATTGCAGGAGTAGTTTCAGAGTGGGTTCATAATTGGCTGCAAGGGCGAATACAAAGAGTAACAGTAGGGGGGGCCGTATCTGACCTCAGTGCTGTGGGCAGTGGTGTCCCGCAGGGATCGGTGCTGGGACCTCTGCTCTTCCTTATTTACATAAATGATCTTGATATGGACGTTAGTAGCAAAATAGTTACATTTGCAGATTATACTAAACTTGGGGGTTTGGCAAACAGTTTGGAATTGACTAAAGTAATCCAAGATGATTTAAACAAAATCCAAAAATGGGCAGATACATGGCAGATGACATTCAATATTGCTAAATGTAAAGTTATGCATGTGGGAAATAAAAACATTAGGCAGGAGTATTTTATGGGAGGAGAAAAGTTAGTAGGTGTTCAATTTGAAAAGGACTTAGGAATTGTAGTTGATCAAAGCCTATCTGCATCAAAGCAGTGTGCTACAGCAGTGAAAAAAGCCAACAGGATGCTGGGATACATAGCAAAAAGCATTGAGTATAAATCAAAGGAGGTTATATTAATGTTATATAATGCCTTTGTCAGACCTCACTTAGAATACTGTGTGCAGTTCTGGGCACCGCATTACAAGAAAGATATAGAAGCTCTTGAAAAAGTCCAAAGAAGGGCAACTAAACTGATATCTGGTATGAAAGGTAGAAGTTATGATGATGACTTAAGGCACTCAATCTATTTAAACTTAGCAAACGGAGACTTTTGGGGGGGGGATTTGATTGAGGTTTTTAAATTCTTAAAAGGGATTAACAAAGTAAAATACCAAAGATGTTTTAAGATAAGGGGGGGTCAGCAGAAGAGGCCACAGGTGGAAATTAGTTAAAGGCAAATTCCGCACAGATATTAGGAAGTTTTTCTTTACACAGAGAGTTGTCAATGCCTGGAATAGCTTGCCAGGTCGGGTAGTAGAGGCAGAAACGCTCGGGCTATTCAAGTCAAGGCTAGATGTAGTACTAGATACTCTTTAGATTGGGACATGATGAGCCTAGATGGGCCGAACGGCCCGTTCTCATCATTATGTATTCTTATGTTCTTATGTTCTTATCTTCACACAGTCAACCTGCTTTCCCCCCTGGGTGAGTGCTTAGTTTGTGTTCCTCACTCTTTGTCTCTCTCTCTCTCTCCCCTCTCCCCCTCTCCCCTGCAGGAGGAAGAGTCTGGCCCCGTCTCCCTCCCTCTCTCTGTCTCAGACTACCTCACCCCCTCCTGGTCCCTCTCCCCCTCGTCCTCCCCGCTCTCCCACTCCGAGCCCAGCGACTCGGACCACGACGAGGACGAGGAGGAGGACGAGGACGTGGGGGTGCACAGGGCCGGATGCTACGCGCGCGCAAGAAGCGGAAGAGCACGCCAGGCGCCAAAAAGAAGGCGGCGCCCAGGACCCCCGGCCGCCCGCCCCTCTCCTTCCCCCGCTCCCTGCCCCCGGCCGTCCCCGCCCGGCCCCTCTTCAAGTCTCCCGCCGTGGTGCCCACCACCACCAACATCAACAACAACATCAACATTAACATCGGGCGGGACGGGGCGGCGGGCATGGTGGAGGCCGTGGTCGGGGCCGGCCAGAGGCAGTGCTGCCTGTACTGCGGGCGCCACTTCCGCTCGCTGGCCCGCCACCTGGAGAAGCACCACGCCCAGCAGCCCGAGGTGAAGGCGGCCATGGAGCGTGGCCAGCCCCACCCGCACCCCGCGCCGCAGCCGCGCCCCCACGCCGCCCACCCGCACTGCGGCCCGCCCCCTCCGCCCCCCCCCCTCCTCGTCCGGCCCTCCCGTGCTCTTCGCCAGGGAGAGGGAGGCCCAGGCCCACGGCGGGGGCAGCGGCGTCTCCCTGTCTCTCTCCCTCTCGCCGCCCCCCTCCTCCCTCGGCCACGCCGGCCCCAGGAAGAGCCCCGCCCTCTCGACGCCGCCGCCTCCCAGGAAGAGCCCGGCCCCGCCCCTCTCGACGCCGCCGCCCAGGAAGGGCCCGGCCCCGCCCCTGTCGACGCCGCCGCCGCCCAGGAGGGGCACGCCCGCGCCGACCACGCCCAGGAAGGGCGGCCGCAGGCCGAAGAAGGAGAGGGAGGAGGAGCAGCCGGAGGAGAGGCCCAGGACCAAGGAGGAGGAGGCCTCTCTCCCCGTCTTTCAGGAAGCCACGAAGGAGGGAATGCCGGAGGAGAGCAGAGCAAGGGAAGAGGAGAGCGGAGGAGAGGAGAAGAAAGGAATGATTTCGAGGTAGGAGGCCGGGTGGATTTGACACTCTTTTGCCTTGGCGTTATCAATGTCGGTTTTGCTTACGGAGTAAAAAGCGTGACTTTCGTTTTCGTTCTATGTGCTTAGGATAGTTTTTTTCCTCAAAACATAACCGATCGAAAATGGGTCCCTCTCCCCCTCTTTCTCCATCTCCCCCCCCTCCCCTTTCTCAGGCCCCACATGATGCCCCTGCTGTCGTCCCTGTCGTCCCTGGTGATGTACCTGCGCCGGCTGCAGCACTCCGCCTTCCTGTCGCTGTCGCGCTCGCCGCAGTCGGCCGAGGCCTGGCGGCTGCTGTGCCACGCCAGCCTGGCGCTGCTGATCCTCTACAACCGCCGGCGCGAGTGCGAGGCCTCCAAGCTCACCATCCAGGAGTACAAGAGCCGGGTCACGCCCCAGTGCCCCATCCCCGTGCCGCCCGGCGCCCCGCCCGCCCTCACGCCGCTGGAGGCCTCGCTCTCGCCCTCCGAGCGCCAGGTGCTGCCCCACCTGCCCCGGGTGGGCGTGCAGGGCAAGCGGGGCCGCGTGCAGCCCCTCATCCTGCCCCCGCACAGCGAGCCCTGCCTGGAGCTGCTCCTGCAGACCCGCCCCGGCGTGGGCGTGGACCCGCAGAACCCCTACGTCTTCGCCCGGCCCTACCACTCGCCCGCCACGCCGCTGCGGGGACGGACCTGCTGCGCAGCCTGGCGCGCTCCAGCGGGACGCGCAACCCGCGCGCGCTGACCCAGACGCGCCTGCGGCCGGCAGGTGGCCATCCTCACCCAGCTGCTGCTGCTGGGGGAAGGGGAGGGGCAGGGGGCGGGGCCCGGGCCCGGCGCCGCCCAGCGCCTGGAGAGCTTCCTGCAGAAGGAGTACCACGTGACGCAGAGCTGCGCCGGGATTGGCCAGGACCCGGGGCTCATGGGGCGCGTGGGCAGGGTGGTGCTGTGCGGGGAGAGGGACGGCGTCCTGTTCCGGGGGATGAGCCTGCACCACATCTGCCTGGAGCTGGACGGTGAGCGCAGGGAGGGGGCGAGAGGGGGTCGGTGCACGCTCCCCGTGCTTAAACGTTTTAGTGCTCTGGCAGGGCTTGCTCAACACCTGGAGCTGATCAAGTCCATTTTCAGTCATGTTCTTTTCAGAAGGGGGGGCAGGGAACAGAGAATATGCAAGATTGCGTGGTGAATTGAATTGTGTGATATGGTTCCAGCATTCCATCAGAAGATTAAAAACCCATCTCTCTCTCTCTCTCTCTCTCTCTCTCTCTCTCTCCCTTTATTCCCCTCTATCTCTCCTTCCATTCCTTCTCCCTCCATCTCTCAACCTCTCTTTCCCTCTCCCTCTCTCTTTCCCCCTCTCCACACATCTCTCTCTCTCCCTCTCTGTATCTCTGTCCCACCCTTTTCTCCCTCCTCCCTCCCCCCTCCCTCCCTCCTCCCCTTCCCTCTCTCTCCCCCTCCCTCTCTGTCTCCCCCTCCCGCCCTCGTTCTCAGTGATGTCAGGGAACTCCGCAGACTCCTTTTCGGACGACTCGGACGGGGAGCACAGTAAGGAGAAGCCAGGGGTGTTGATGGTGAAGAAGGGCGCGGCAAATGGCAAACCCCCCCGACAGAGGAAAGGGAATAGCGCCCCTCCCAATGCCGCCGCATCCTTCCCCGCCCCCAACGGCCGCAAGAGGGGAGCGGGCCAGCCCAAACCAGGTAGGCACGTGTGAGTGTGTGTTTGTACTGAGTGTGTGTGTGTGTGTGTGTGACTGTATGTGCTGATAACACGTGTGTATAATAAAGCACTGATCTCTTGCGCAAACCTATGATTGTTCCTACCATGTATTTATGCACATCTTGTAAGTCGCTCTGGATAAGAGCGTCTGCTAAATGCTTAAAATGTAATGTAACGTAAATGTAAAGCACCGCTGGCGTGTGGGTGTGTGTGTATGTACTGATGGTGTGTGTGTGTGGTCTCCACAGGGAAGCGTGGGGTGTTGAAGCGGCCCTGGTCAGAGGCGGAGCGCACGGCGGTGGAGTCCCACCTGACCCGCAACATCATGGAGCTGCGTGTGCCAGCGAAGGCGGACTGTGAGCGCTGCCTGCAACTCTGCCCCCTGCTTGTGTCGAACCGCCGCGACTGGAGGGCCATCAAGTTCTACTGCCACAACCGTATCCAGTTGCTCAAGAAGAGGGGGAGGAGGGAGAGCCTTGCTATGGTGGAGGCCCTGCCCACCTGCGGAGGGAGACCCGTCCCAGTCTAACCCACCCTAACTGCCCCTGCTCCAATCTGTCCCACCCTAACTGCTCCTGCCCCAGTTTAACCCACCCTAACTGGCCTGCCCCAGTCTAACCCACCCTAACTGGCCTGCCCCAGTCTAACCCACCCTAACTGCCCTGCTCCAATCTAACCCACCCTAACTGCCCTGCTCCAATCTAACCCACCCAAACTGCCCTGCTCCAATCTAACCCACCCAAACTGTCCTGCTCCAATCTAACCCACCCTAACTGCCCTGCTCCAATCTAACCCACCCAAACTGTCCTGCTCCAATCTAACCCACCCAAACTGCCCTGCTCCAATCTAACCCACCCTAAACTGCCCTGCTCCAATCTAACCCACCCAAACTGCCCTGCTCCAATCTAACCCACCCTAACTGCCCTGCTCCAAGCTAACCCACCCAAACTGTCCTGCTCCAATCTAACCCACCCTAACTACCCTGCTCCAATCTAACCCACCCTAACTGCCCTGCTCCAATCTAACCCACCCAAACTGTCCTGCTCCAATCTAACCCACCCAAACTGTCCTGCTCCAATCTAACCCACCCAAACTGTCCTGCTCCAATCTAACCCACCCAAACTGCCCTGCCCAAGTCTAACCCACCCTAACTGCCCTGCCCAAGTCTAACCTAACCTAATAACTTCCCAGCCTCAACCTCCTTACCCCAATCCCAACTGCCCTAACAACTGCCCCACCCAATCTGAACCACAATCAATTAGCAGAATCAGTTCCAGGGTTGCTCTGTTTGTTGCAGCAGAGTCATCCACACCAGGCAGAGCTCTTTACTTTAATTTCGTGCAAGGGGCTTAAAGAGACCAGTATGTTTCTGTGGCATTTTCCCTCAATTCCTTTTTTATTATTCTTTTCTTCTACAAAATGGCGGCGGGGGGGTGATCTCTATACCAGTTTGCCGAAACGTTTACCTTGTCCCGGGACACAGTGTGAAGACTCCTAACATTCAGGTCTTTGTTTCCATTGGCGTTGACCTTTTTTTTGTTGTTTTTGGGGTGGGGAGCTGGAGATAAGGAAGGCTTAAGGCCTCTACATGCTCGGACGACAACAACGCGACAGCAACACAACCAGGGCTCTGCCACATCAACGCAACCTTTGGTTTGCAACCACCAACCAGACTTGACCATACGAACTGCAGCACCGTCATTCCATACTGTCAATCTTGCCAGAGTCACCAGTTTTTGTTTCCAAAAGTGACTGGTGCGCTTCGACACCAGAGTTACCTTTTCTTTTTTTAAGTGATCAGTCTACCTGCAGCTATGTCAGTGTCCCTGCCATGCTGTAGGTGTTGAAGCTGTATACAGTACACTCCACCTATAACTGTCTCTACCTGTCTACCTGTGCTGAATTACTACATTCGCACACATCAACAGATACTTGAACTTCTTAACAATTCAACAGTTTCCTCTGGTATTTGGTATACACAGCCAGTGTTCATGTATTAGTTGTCCTGTAAATAGAGATATTATCATTATTGAAATTAGATATTGTCTTGGTTATTAATATAAGTTCTAATTTGAGCTATGCTGTACATATTGTTTGTAAATTATCACAGAGATGAAAAGGAAAAAACTTATCACAAAAAAAACATTGTAAAGTATGACTTGGTCTTTGTGTTACAGCGTTTGTTTGCCTTTTTTTACAGTATGTAATAAAAAAGTTACATTTGTAAATAGTGGTTATTTTAAGAACAGCAGCTATATTAAGTAAAGCATGTAGTATCTCTACACCCAATGACTACATTTCCCAAAAGCAAACAGGCTCTACATGACCTGACCACAAGTTTGTAATATCAACATAAAAAGTATTCTACAGATCCTGTCACTTTGGTTGGATCTCATAAGTGGTCCACTTGAAATACTGTTGTGGTTTGACCAGCAAAGCCTTGATCTTTTTGGTTTTTTTGTACATTGACCACTCTGGTTGCAGTTACGAATGAATAGGGGACTTGATTATTTCACAAACAATGAAAAACAGTTAATGCTACAAGTTCTGTTATAGAGTATATACTTTCCTTGATGAGAGAGCATTACTGTATTTTTTACCTTGATGGCCTTGTTTTGGCAACATAAATAAAAAAGTTTAAGTTACCAAAAACTGAAAAAGAATGTAAATTTTTTGGCAGTGAGTAGTTTCCTACACCATCAAAAGGCACTTGGAAACTGGAGGAAATTCTGACAGGAAGAGGTCTAGCAGACCCAAAGCCACAACAAAATCAGAAGACAAGTTTCTGAGCGTCAACAGCTTGTGGGATAGGCGGCTCACAGGACAACAGCTTTAAGCACATCTTAACACTGGTCGAAGTAAGGAAGTCTCAGTTTCAACTGAGAAGAGAAGACTTCGAGCTGCAGGTTTGACAGGTCTAGTGGCAGTAAGAAAGCCATCACTAAGATGGCAAAATAACATAAAGAGGCTTGCCTGGGCCATGAAGCACCGCCAGTGGACTACTGAAGACTGGAAGAAGGTCTTATGGACTGATTAATCAAAATTTGAAATCTTGAAATTTTGAAAGGTTTTTGTAGGCTGTCGAGTAGGCGAAAGGATGGTTCCTCAGTGTGTGACACCAACTGTCAAACATGGAGGAGGAAGCGTGATGGTCTGGGGCTCTTTTGCTGGATCCAGAGCTGGCGACTTGCACAGAGTGACTGTTAACCCACGTTGTTCCCTGAAAAGGGCTCTTTTATAATTACATTTTTCAGTTTTTGGTAACCTAAACTCTGGTAGTTTACCGCTTACCTTTGTACCATTACAGGTTATTCACTGGACTTGAACTGCTTAAATTTCAGTAAAAACTGGAAAATGGGGGTGTTCTAAAACCTTTGACCAGAAGTGTATTTAGTTTTTTATATCAAAAGCAACATATTATGTCATATCTTAAACCTCAGACTTCCTATAAACAGCTTTTCATCATAATTTGAATCAAAAACCTAGGTGCATTAAAAACCCATGTCCTTTTAGCATAATATCTGTCTGTTTCTTCAAGCAGCAGTGTTTTTGTATAAAAGAATCAGCAGAAATTGTTGAAAGTAGTCATGCATAAGGTGGTATGGTTTGTTAGACTTCTCAGTCAAGAGCCTTTGTCATGTTTACGTTTGAAGGTTTGAGAAGGCTGAATCTAATTTTATTACCGTGGAACTGCCCTATACACAAATACTACACTCATTTACACAATGCGTGGTACTCGCATTAGTACAGTACACAATAGCATGCTAATCTTAACACAATTCACACTCACCAAGAACTCAAATATTATCTTAGTCTGACTGGCCAAATGTTTTCATACAGTAAACAGAAATAAAAATAAATACACTGTTCACATTTTCTCCCCCAATTGCAGTGGGGAAAATCTGGTTGAGAGATTTTTGGGTTGCAGACTGTCAGCGATTGTGAGCTGCTGACTAAAAAGTATGTTTGTTGTGTAAATACACGCATGCAGTGAAACTCCCAACGATCTTCCCCATCCACGTTTAGTGTTTGGTTTCAGGAACTGCAGGGATTCGGTGGATCGAGGTTGTGTTTTATACCATTGGGGAAGAGCAACTGATGCCAAAACGGGGAAAATGTGGACCAACTGGTCAATCTTAAACAAAGAGCCAGGATGTACTCTTTGCTATTATAGAAATGTCACATGGAAAAAGGGTTGCCATGATATATGAGCAGCAGGATTGGCTATTTTGTGTTTTGTTTTTGAGAGAAAGAGAGAGAGTGAGGGAGCGTTTGAACGAAGAAGCTTCTCGTCCATGACAAATTCTCCCACTTTTGTCCCCGGACGAAAAAACTATAAACTAATGTGTAAATGTAGCAATCGTGGGGATGTTACATTCAAGACAAGGAAAGGGTTATGCATAGGATCACAGTATGATTTTGTATCATCTGTGATGTGCACATATATGCAGCAGAGACAGAAATGTGAGTAGTGTGAAGTACAGCAGCCTTGCGTTTGGCAGACCTGCTGATCCGGAATGACCCACATGGCTTGTAGTTTGCATATTATACTTTCATAGCTGGATGTTTACTGAGGCCATGCTGGTTAATGACGTTACAGCAGCGTACCAAACCTGTAAACCTGTGCTTGCCAACCTAGTTCATATATCACTACTCCCCACTGACAGCAATATTTGCATTAATGTTCAGCTGTGGTCTCAGGGAGTGTTTGGGCAACCTTTTGGTTGTTGTTGAAACACACAAGAGCTGCCATAGAAAGGATTACCTGCGCAGGTTGTGGTGCTTCTTAGCTAGACTGATGAATGGATTTGTGCGAGATCAGAAGTGAACACAGACACCGTGAAGGTTCCTGTGGAACCTGCCTCTGAATCTCCATGCTTTCCATGTGTTGTTGTGCAGGGAAATAAACAATGTTTGAACCTGTGAACTGATCCACTCTACACACCTTTGGCCATTTCCAATGCTATTTGTTTATTGTCAGTGGACTAAATCTCCTTCCAGGGATTAAAGTGGCGTTATTGAAGTTATGTGAAGATTGATGGGGGGAACGTTGAGACGTCCGGCTCTTTGACAGCTCTGCTCGGCTCTGCTGAATCTTCACTCGTGGGAGGCATACTGAGAGTGCTTACTGCTTGCCATGTCAGCCAGCTAAGAATCAAAGAGCTCTTTCTCTCCAAACACACACACAAACAGCACACACGCACGCAGAGTGCACATGCATGCAGGCATCACTCTAATCTACTATGTAAACACTACACAGCTGAGGGTGAATGCTTTTATTTACTGTAACATCCACACAAATGCACACACACACGCACACACACACACACACACACATACGCGTACACTCACATACACATATATAAACACAAAAGCCAGATACATATAAATGGGTACATTCACGCACAATCATATACACAAACATACACACCTGTCACCCAATGGTCTACCACTATGGCAATCACAGCCTACAGTGAGCCAATTAGTTTGACATTAGTGGGCCAACTGAAGGGATTAGAGTTCAATTATACTGTACGTCGATGCCACACAATGGGCAGAAATTGAAATGATGGGGTTGGTTCTCAAATCGGGGCGTGCAGCTGGAACTGCTGCTGGTGAACCAGTGAGGGGGTGGTCTTCCCTCTGAACCTAGCAGAAACACCAGCACCCAGCGCAGTGGCAGGGGCAGTGTGCTGTGGGATAGACCCATCTTTCAGATGAGACGTCAAATCAAGATCCTGGCTCGCTGTGGTCTTTGAAGATCCTATGGCACTTACCACAAATATTAGGGGCTTCTCTGGTGTCCTGGTAAAATTCCAAACCCAGCTCTCTAAAACCTGGCCATCTAATCATCCCCTAGTTTAATGGGCTTAATATATCCCTCCTTTTTCACCTCAGCTAATGTGTGTTAGTAATTTGTGTTGGCTAATGTGGAGCGTAATATGTGATGAGTCACCTCTCCCATGCTGTAAAGTGCTTTGAGATCAATGAAAGTTGGTATATACTGTGTATGAAATCCAAATATAGATCATATTTGTATTATTACATGAATGTACTCCACGTGGCAGTGGTTTCGCAGCTGTTGAAGGTTTTTCAAGGCTTTTCTTCAAAGGATTTAAGAGTGAGCTCTGCCTCAAAATTGTAAGTTCATGATTAGCTCCCTCATGAGCAAGCCACCCTTCTCCAGACAGAGACGATACCTCTGTGTTTTTAGAAATATACCTGAAGTCAAAGTCCCCTCCAGAACTAGAACAGGGAAACTTGATGAAACATGACATAAAATTGGAAAAATCTATAGTAAAACAGTATAATAATTACATTATTATCATTATAATTATTATTATATACAACAGGATAATAATTACATTATTATCATTATAATTGTTATTATATACAACAGGATGTGGTGACAAACAACAGAGGCACTCCAGAATCAGCCAAACCAATCAGACTTGCTGAAAATATGGAAGACTTTCAGGAGGGGGGAGCAAAAATAAACAGAATGATGAATGATTAGATGGTGATTACTCGATTGTGAACATGTATTTGCCTTTTCTTTCTTCCTCCTTGTTTTTGTTTCATTGTTCTGTTTATTTAACTTTTTTTTGCTTTTATTTGGTTGGGCTCAATATCATGCCTTATATAGGACCTTTGTGTGTATACTTTCTATAATGCAAAATGCCTTAATACACATTGGATTTTGGTTGATATAAAAGAGAAGAACTAAAAGTATTAAGAGATCGTTCTCACAGTATGTAAGTAAAGAACAGAACAATGAAGGTGGTGACTGGAGGTGAAGGCCTCATTCCACACTCCTGTAATGAAGAGAAGGTCCTGCTTTCCCTAACAGAAGCAAAGACACAGTAATACACCAAATAAGGATGAGGGGTCACCAACTAGGGACCCCACTCTCTCTTGCCCTCCTTCGTTTGGGGGTGTGTGTGGTGAGTGTGACACCCCCTTCCCCCTCACATTTGTGCATGCGCACATGCACACACAGACACAGAAAAACACACATGCACGCATGGACACATACATATGCATGTGCACATGAATGCATACACATACATAGATGAATACTTTATTTGAATTCACACAGTTACAGAAATGGATATCTGAAAGCTGAGATGCTGATTTGGGTCTAATTTGGGTCTCCCTGTGTTTGTTAGTAATTGCTAAACAATAGCAAATGATCTATCACACTAGCATGTGTTTAAGGGCACATATAACCGCATCTCCTCCATATGGATAGAATCCATGTGAATGGAGGTATACACACATACACACACATGGACGCACAAATACGTATAGACACACACATGTGCACATGGCTGCACACACACACACACACACACACACACACACACACACACACACACACACGTGCAAAGCAAACACACGCAAACCTGCACACTCACACGCACAGATTATCATGCAAGCATGCACACACATGCATGGACACACATAAATGCATACACACACACGCCCATACACCCACGCACGCACACACTGAAAGTAGGTCGCCAGTGGCAGGCAGAAGGAACACAAATGAATTGTGAATGTTTACATTTATGTCTATAAAACAGCTGAGCAGCAGAGGGTGCTGTTTACCTCTGTGAATTAATTTCTGTCATTTTTGACCAGTGCTTAATGTCCCTTAATCACAGAGCAGTATGAGAGAGAGATATAGAGGATAACAGGAGGAAGTGAGAGAGAAAGAGAGAGAGAGCTAGATAGAGAGATTAAAAGATGAGACATGTAACCTAAGACCAGAAAAACACTGATGTGTTTCTGAGTGATGCAGCAATGCCTACCTATCATCTGTCTCTGTTACCTGAGCTTTTTTCCAGAGATATACAGCAATAGAATCAGTTAACTGAGGAGAGAAAGAGAATGAGAGAAAGAATGAGAGAGAGGGGGAGAAGAGAGATAGGATGGTTGATGTTGCCCTGTGTCCACCACCACCATGTGATCTACTACTTCTGACTCCATCATGGGCCAGCTGACATAAGTTATGTAAAAACAGACAGACAGTTTTATTAAATTACAACATTAAAACAAAGACAAAATCAAATCTGCAGACTTAGGTTTACTATCTTCACAAACATCAAATCCTAGACAGGGGATGAGGCAGCCAAACCTGCAGAGCTCTCCCCACTGGCTGGGCAGCAGTCTGCAGCTCTTCGGAATCCCCAAGGGAGGAAGAAACTGAGGGCAGAACTGTGCTCTCTGCCCATGTGAAGGCAGGCTGACGTTGCTCTGTCAGAGCGGATGGTTTGTCTTGGCGTACTGTGTCCTCCTCTCCTGGCTGAGCAGTTGTCCCTCAGCTGTGGAGGGAGCTCAAGGAGGGGTTTGGAGGTCCATATTGCCAGTTGTCTGGCTGTTTGTGCCTTGCGATGAGATGCCAGCAGGTGATACCTCATCCATTTCACTCTTTCGTGAACTGTACATGTCAGGTTGTAACTTCTTTTCATTTTATGCTAGTATGCTAGATGCCTATTCCGGTGGTTCTGTCATTTTCATGGCAAGATTTGCACTCATTCCCTCATATGAAGGCAAGGTTGATATCCATTGTTAGTTAGTGATACTGATTAAGCAAGAGTAAGCCAATGAATTATTATAAATCAAAGGGTTTGACCATATGTCCTCAATCTGGGCAGATGTCAGCAATTAGTGTTAACCAATCAGTGTGCTTTACCACTTTTTGGGTGAATGTTGCCATTAGTTATTTATTCATTTATTGTTGTATTGCAAGCCTAATGACGTGAATAAATAAATATGAAGGAAACGAGGATAGACTATTGGGGCACAGGTATATGTTGTCTATGGACACAGCCCTGGACTCTTGTATGCAACACTTCTCGCATCGCATCTTCTCAATATTAAGCCAATGACAAGCAGGTTCATTACACCAGAGAGGAAGACACAGTGCTACCAACGCGGGGCTGGAGCCTATCCCAGCATGCGTTCGGGCGAGAGGCAGGAATACACCCTGGACAGGTCGCCAATCCATTGCAGGGCACACACACCATTCACTCACACACTCATACCTACGGGCAATTTAGACTCTCCAATTAGCCTAACGTGCATGTCTTTGGACTGTGGGAAGAAACCGGAGTACCCGGAGGAAACCCACGCGGACACGGGAGAACATGCAAACTCCGCACAGAAAGGCCCCGGCCTGGATTCGAACCCGAGACCTTCTTGCTGTGAGGCGACAGTGCTATCCACT
Organism: Aldrovandia affinis; assembly: GCA_029706075.1. NCBI lineage: Eukaryota > Metazoa > Chordata > Actinopteri > Notacanthiformes > Halosauridae > Aldrovandia > Aldrovandia affinis. Next base: position 109,853 of record JAINUG010000024.1, read on the forward strand.
GCACCACCGTGCCGCCGGGACCAAATCAATTTATTTATATTTTTTATATCAGCTAGGCTATATATTGGGGCGGACATTTTGAGCATATCTGAATATTGGGGGGGATGTGTCCCCCCCAATATATATGGTCATTTCGGCCTTGGCTACCAACTCAAAATTATGCAGAGGAAGTAGTATTCAGTTTTTAATTGGAATCAATGGGATTTTTTTTTTTTCCAACCTTGTCACAAGAGGAGAAGGAGCTATTTTGCTCACAAACGAGTCATATTTAAAAAATAATAATTTATGAGTAATGCCTAGGTGATCAAGAATATATTTGGTGAAAATGTAAATGTGACAATGAGTTTATTTTGTAAGATCATTTTTGGTGTTATGGTCAGATGAGACCAAACTTTTGCTTTTTGGCACATGGCTAGTGTTGGAATATCAGGCTGCAAGGGGTACTGCTCTCTCCTTCCTCCAGACACAATCACAACTTACATTCCAGCTAGACCCTTCCGCTCTGCCTCCTCCAGCCAATTGGCTGTCCTGTCCCTTCGGGCACCCAGCAGTTGCTCCTTGCAGTCTCACCTCTTCTCTGCCCTGACCCCCCGGTGGTGGAATAACTTTGTGCACTTGGTCAAGACCACAGAATCGCTGGCCATCTTCTGCAAGAGGCTGAAAACCCACATCTTCAGACTCCACTACCACTGAATGCATACATAATAACCCTAGCCCTAATAATAATAAAAACGTGTACTAATCTTTCTCTCTCTGTTTTATAGGTGAGGTGTGCAGCTGTGTGTGTTGTCTATGTGACATCTGTTGTAAAGTATAATTTTGCTGATCCCTAGCTGTGATTGTTCTTGCCATTTTTGAATGCATTCTGGATAAGACCATCTGCTAAATGGTTTAAATGTAAAAGTGTAAAAGTGTAAAATGTACACCAGGGTGGGTTTTTGTGTTGAAAGAAGGACACTTATGTTTGTAGGGATGTATACCTATAGTAAAATATGATGTTATGGGTCATGAGGTCAATGGAATCATGAAATCCAGCAAGTACCAAGACATTTAGGCCAAAAACCTAGTCCCTCCTGTCAGAAAGCTGAAAATGGATCATTCAGCAAGACAATTATCCCAAGCATACCTCAAAATCAACTAATTAATTATTAACTCATCACAAAATTAATGTTTTACAATGGTTACCTGTCTCCAGACTTCAGCCGAATCAAACATTTGTGGAAAAAAGTTAATTAATTTTCAGTGTTTGGTAACCTAAACTTTTTTTTTTTTAACCTCTGGCAGTTTACGGCTTAGCGTTGTACCATTTCAGGTTATTCACTGGACTTGAACTGCTTAAATTTCAGTAAAAGCTGGAAAATGGGGGTGTCCTAAAACTTTATACAAGCACAGATTAAAGGACTTCTGTATGGAAGAGCAGTCAAAAATCCCCTAATATGTTCACTAATCTCATCAAAAACTACAGAAAACTACATGTTAATGCAGATTTATTTTTGTTGGATTTTATTTTAAGTAATTATTATGGGTCTCAATAATTGTGGCACATATCTTTTAGGAAAAAGGGACATTACTTGTTAAAGAATTAGAATAGAATTTACTAATTTTTGGAGATGACTAGCTGAAAGACATATGCGACAGGATGGAATTATTCTCTTCTGGTTAATACTGACGGATCCAGGGAACTGTATAGTAATGAGGCTGGCTTTGTGTTTTGTGCCCTGTAGTCTGCTAAGGTTTTTGTCTTAATGACAATTTTTCAGTTTTCACAGCTGAAATTATAGCAATATACTGGGCATTGGAATGGGTTGAGAGTGTTAAACCTTCTGATGTTTATGATCTGTTCCGATTCAATAGTGGTACTAACTGCTGTAAGGGACAAGCACACAGCTGGGGGTCCCAATGTGCTTATGGACCTGATGGGGTTTTGGCATACAGTACATACGGCATGATCCCAGGTGGGTTTAGTGTATGTGCCAGCACATGTTGGTGTCAAGGGCAATGAAATAGCAAATATGGCTACAAAAACGCCTTTAAAATCAGTGTGGTTATGCTACAGCAGAGAGAGAGAAGACATGTTCTGCTCTATATATTAGTATAACCACCTACTCGTTAAAAAAACATCCTTGGAAAAGGGTATTATGGTCAGTAAAGATACCCAACTTGTCAATATCATAGTCTTGAAATTCCTGTACACCACTGGTTTGTATGTTCGGGTGTAATCCGTTTCTCTCTTTTCAGCGTGAGTCCAACTGACCTGTGGGTGGCAGCAATATGCTTAAAAACGTCAGGTCTTCCATTAAATCTCCACGAAGAACAAGACCGCATGTCCTTTAAGTTCCCTGACGGACCACAATTTGACTACAACTTGCGCACACCGTTCTTGCAAACTAACATTTCCATCTTGTCTTGTGCTTCACCATCTTTGGTTACGCGCTACACATGAAACCCCTTGTGTTTCTACAGACTTCAACCTATGAAGTCCTATTGCTTTAAATATGTATTACGTATTGTAATGAATATTTAATATACAGGGATGTACCATGAGCATACCACTCCTCTCCAAAAGCGCGCGTGCGCAGTGTACTTCTGGAGGGAGGAAGCGATCGTCGTCCTAGAAGGGTAAACAAGTTGCTCTGGTGGAATATATAAATTTTGCAGCTTTAATACTTCATTTTTGTGCTTATAAACAACAATATGAATTGTTGAACATTTAATAAACACAACTGAACGGCTACACGCATTGAAACTGGCTAGCTAACAAGATACAATTGGTTTACACCTGGTTTGTGTCGGCATAGCATAGGTTGCTTGCTAGCTAACGTTAGCCAATTTTCTAGATTACCAAGCCTCAACGGGGACAATCGCACCTAGTATTAGTATGCCAGCCAGCTATAGCTACCTACGTTTCCGATCTAGATGCACACTTGGTCCAGAAGCTTCATAAATCTTATCTGTTTTACACTTTTTTTGTTGCAGAAACGTTCGATAGTGGGAATCCCGAAGACCCCGTGTATGAAGCGCAGGGAAACCGGCTACAAAAGGAGGAAGACTTGTAAAACGAGAAAGGAAATAGCGAACTAGAAAACATTCACATAAATAATTGTCGACGGGGAGAGGAAACCGACAATACAACTCTGACCGAAGTTCATAAATACTATGTTTGAATAATTACAGAAAGAGAAGACGGGCTCTGGGATTAAATATAGTTAGCCTAACTAAACTCGTTCACTTGCTTGCTTCACTGAGGGTGAGGAGGGCGCACACCGAAACGCTAAATTGAAACCCCAAACTCGGTCGAACCCTGGAGCCCCTGGACCCACAGAGAAGCAGGATGAGCTATAAGCCAATCGCCCCGGCCCCTACCGGCTCCAACCACACCCCGCCCGGTGAGTCTCATCCTAGCCATTAATCAGATTATGACATTGTGTTACCTCGGTGGCGATGTATCTAGTAAATAACACCCTTACCGCCGATTGCATTTTTCTTCGTGTGCGGTGGAGAATGTAGAGCGTTAATTCGTGGAATGAAAGGAGGTCAGAGGACGCATGAACAGGGGGAGGAGTGAGAGGGTAGCTAGCTGGTATGGGGGGGGAAGACGCGACCATCTGTCTTTGTCGAGCTCTCCCTTAGTGCAATGATAATGCACAGTGGTGTCCATTCACGGTGCGTTCAGCTAGTGCGCGGTATGAACACACTCATTCACACACTCACACACACCCAAACCACTGTGTAAATACCATTCCGTATTAAGCCCCCTCTTTCTGCCCATTGTCGTCAGTGCACTTTAATACATCTCATGCTGTGTGAATTCAGTCTGCCTGGATGTCAGAGTACTGAACTGCTTAGTGTAAAGTGCATTGGGTATATGACTCTAGCTCTCTCTCCCTCCCTCCCTATTTAGGTTCGAGTGTGCCCTCTCCCTCGCTCCCCTCCTCCTCCACCTTCAGACCGGCATTCAGTGACTTCGGCCCTCCGTCCATGGGCTTTGTCCAGGTAAGGCCTGCCCTGATAGCTCTGAATGTGACTGACGGATGACACCGTGCAAAGTAGAGGGGAAGAGCAGACTAAATAATTAGTTCTACTAAGCGATTTGACGTCATCGCTCAGTGGCGGGGAGATTTCCTAAACATACACGTTGGAACGCATACAAATTGCAATCCAACCATTAGCCACACCGGCCTCTGGTGCTCGTTGTTCCCATCCTCCACCTAGTTTATGGGAGAAGAAGAAAAAGAATAAGACTAGATGTATGGCTATGGAGCCTAAAGGCAAAAAAATTAAACATTGAACACAAAAGGTACTTAGACAGATGTAGAAAACATGTAAACAGTGGAGAGCTATTTGAGATTGGCTCAGCTTATTAGCACCGATGCTGAGATGGCATCTTTCCTCCCTGAGGGAGGCATCTTTCCTCCTCCCATTTGCTAGGATAGCTATCACCTGTAATAAGCCTGTCTCGACATGTTTCTGCAGTTGCAGTGGCTACGACCAAGCAGTGGCCGATGGGCACACTTGCCATGGCTGATCAGGTCCAGCTATAGTAGATTGTATGGGTCCTTTCCAGAGGCCTCTGGTCCAGCATCCAGGAGTATGTGATTCAGCTAACTGCTTTAACAAAAATACTCACATTTGGGATCGTTGGTCCTTTAAGAGTGTGCTGGAAAACCTGGACTTGCCTCCCTTTACTAATACTGGATTGGAATAATACAGGGGTTTGAAGGGTTCACCCAGTCTCTCTGTCTCTCTCTCAGCCGGTGAAGGTTTCTCAGGGTTCTACCTACAGCGAGCTGCTGTCCGTTATTGAGGAGATGAGCCGTGAGATCCGCCCCACCTACGCTGGCAGCAAGAGCGCCATGGAGAGGCTAAAGAGAGGTACTGCATCCCAGCATGTAGCACATACCCAGAGACGAACCTCAGGGCGCACAACACGCGCACACACGCATGCCTGCATGTACACACACACATACACATGCACGCGCACACACTCACACACTCACACACACACACACGCAGAAGAATATAGATTTAGGGGCATCAGAGACCTCCGTTTTTGGCTAAAACCCCTTATATATCAGGGGTCCGCAACCCTTGTCCAGGAGAAACACTTTTTTTTTTTCTTTTTTTCTACCCCCCACATTAAAATCAGCAACAAGTTCAGATCCAAGAAACCAGGTGAAGTGAGTTCACTGTGTAATCAACGACTTTAATTGATCAATTAAGTGAATTAAGAGTAGCAATAAAAACCAGCAGACCCCGCGCCCCCCCAGGACCAGGGTTAGGGACCCCTACCTTTTATGCCTCAGGCTGTTCTGGTGGGGGTCCATAAATACAACTCAAACTTTCTCTAACTTCTGTGATAGCCCACTGGCCGTTTCAATATGGAAGGAGGCATTGACAGGGAATTTGCATCGATGTATTAATATAATTTATAAATGTATGGAGAATGCATCTAAAAATGAATCCGGCTGCTACCTAGCATCTCTTCCTCATTTGTGGTGTATAGCGTGGCTAGTTATACTAGAGGGGTAGGGTTATATTTTTAATTCATACTGTGCACATGAAGGTAATTATATCATGCAGGGATGTGAAGGTATGGCAGTATACCATTGTATTTCAATGATAAAGTTTGAATACGTTTGACTGAAAACAGTGCACACTCCCCTAAGTTTTACTGACTACATGTTTCGAGAGGTTGCTACCATGGCAGCACATGCACATTTTCTTGTTGGCAGGCACACAGGCTTGCTATTAACAGAAACCTAGACAAAACACAGGCCGTTCATGAATAATGCTAGCTTGCTAGTTAAGCTTTTGACTCTAACCAACTAGCTAGTTAGCTTGCTGAAAAAGCTAGCTCATCAACTGTCATGATGCAGTTGGAGCAATGTGCTGACGCTTTGCTAAATACTGCATGGCTCTGACAGGGCATTCTGTGACGGAACAAGCTAATTTTGTTTGAGTATACAACGTTTTTTTAATAGGATGGAACCAGATTATTCTCTACAAACTCAAAACCTTTTTTTTTTTTTTTTTTGGTGGCCAAGATTAGCAGAATTATTATGGAATTGCGTTGCTATAAACCAGGGTTCCCCAAATCTGGCCAAAACTGTTTTTTGTTATTCAGCACATAACTGCATAAACAACTGCTTTAATTTATTCATAAACTCACCTCACCTGGATTCTTGGGTTCAAATTCTTAATTATAAGGTGAAAATAACTAACATACCCTGCAGCACTGGATTTGGGGAACACTGCTATAAACGGTTAACATTGCCTAATTGAATCTTTAAAAAAATAAATTTTAGCCAAACTTTTATTGCAAACTACTACTGTGACACCACGATAACTGCAGTATATTTTGCCATGATTATCATACCATTACAAGCTCATGTCATGACATTCCTGCTATCATTTAAAAACTTTCCTAATACATATCTTTATTTTTTGCAGTCTGGTGTTCAGATTACAAATAAACATTTTCATTAGCCAATAACTTAGTTTATAGGCTAACATAATGTGTAAGTTTGGAGCGAAATGCAGACATGAATAATTAATTATTTGTTTGATAGAATATTTGTTCTGACAAGATATTCTAAATGTATTCTTTATATTGTATACTGTGAATGCCACACTGGTAATAATGTATGCAGCAGACACTGAATTCTACACATTACTGTGCTTGTAATGCAGTAATTTACAGACAGATAATGCCATGCTGGTAATATTGCAATGTGTAGACCATGTTTTGAATGCTGTCCTTGTAATGTACAGAAAGCTAACTGTGCTAGTTAATCCCTTAAGATGGCTGATGCTATACTATGCCACTGCTTGCAATGTACAGGCAGTTGACGCTGTGAATGTTCTCCTTTTCTACTCCCCCAGGTATCATCCACGCCCGGGCACTGGTCAGGGAGTGTCTAGCGGAGACAGAGAGGAGTGCTCGCACATAACCCCCCTCCACACACAGATACATACACACCCCACTCTTCTCCTCTTTCCTGCTATTTCCAAGTCAACCGTGAATCCAGTAAACCCAATGTCAATGCTGGTAGTGTGACTATTTTGTAAACCCAATTTTTTGCAGTTAGTTGAATGAAATAAAATCGTTTTTCAATGAAAACACCTCGTCTCTCTGTGTGTGTGTGTGTGTGTGTGTGTGTGTGTGTGTGTGTGTGTGCGCGCACAGAGCTGTGTATGTTTCTGTTCTCCTGAATCACCTCAGACACACACGATACAGTGAGTATTTCTCTTTATTTGGCTTCTTATAGTCACAAGACGAGCAGGGCTTTCACCCTTGAGAGTGGAGTGGAGTGCTGTGCCTCACGGCTTCACTCCAGAAGCAGACCAACACATTACTCATCATGATCACAGCGGCGCTGCAGTTAAAAATAACCTGTTTTAAAGTACAACGGCCACATGTTTACAAATGATCAGTCGTGATACTCAACAAAACTAATAGCTAAACAAATGGAAATGAACAGAACATATATATTTTGGCTTGGCAGACTTTTTCTTTTGAATGAGATTTTACCATTTAATAGGCAGGCCAAATAATATCGCTCAGGATCCTTAGTACTTAAAGAGTGCATTTATTCACTCATTTAAAATGAGACCAATGTGTGCATCAAATACCCTGTAACAACCCCATATTGGTACAAGGACCGGACCTGACCTGGGGGGGGAGTTGTATATGGACATCCATAACTAGTTTCCCAAATAATTCCAACATTGACATTAACCACAGGCACTCCTGGCTGGAGACACGTATTGTGTGCTGTATGAACGTGTGTGCAAAAACAGGCGGGTGGAATTCTAATGGTTAATTTGCTTTGGTCAAGGTGGTTCTGGTTCTTTTATCATTCCTGAAAGGAACCCTAGCATGTCTGCCACTCACTCTCTTTAAAACAGCCATGGCTGACCAATCACTGAGGAGTGCAGACAAAGCCGGTAGATCATAGATTTCTTGCACTGTAGGGTCCAAAGGGCAGTGTGACTTTTGGCAGCTCGTGTCCCCTGATCGATCATTTACTGTGAGTGTCCTCTGCCTGCAACATTACCAGTGGAGTGAGGGGGATCATTTCATAAGTGAACTATTCTCCCCAACTTAAGAAACGGACCAGAATGAAGGCAGCACCTAATGCATGAAGTCTCCAAGCCTGAATATAAAGACCACAGATGAATAAAAAAACACAATTAATATGGATAAATAATACAGATATAGCTATAGTCATTCTTCTGTTCCTCTGTTATAGGGAGGCAGAGAGAGATACATATTTGTGAGAGGGGGTAGAGGTGACTCGTGCTCCTATCTGATCTACCTTTAGATTGTCTCTGATGGCGGTTTGTGTCCCTGTTTATTGATGAACCTTAAAAGTGTTTTGTGTGTTTTGCAGTGTATTTGTTTTGGTGTGTATATCTGAAGTAAGTTGTGTGTGTGTGTGTGTGTGTGTGTTTGAGTGTCTTTTAAGTGTGTATCTGCTTCACTCCTTTTTTTCTGGACAGAAAGAAACGTGTCTGGTTGGTTTCAGCCCTAAAAATGAAAAAGAAAATACAATTTTAAAATCAACAAAATAATCCACAAAAAACTTGAAATCAAGAACTGAAATTCAACACACTCCAGAGTTGAAAAAAAGTGCATTGGAACTGTGATAATATATTTAGTTTTCACATAATGTATAGAATGAACTAGAAAGAAAAGAGAGGTCCACCCCCCCCTTCCCCCACATACTATGTAGTTAATTTCACCAACTAACCAGCAAGCTGTGACATGCTGCAAAAGATTTTTGACAGTATATACACAAGTGTAAATGAATCAAAAAAATTGTAACAAAGTAGCACACCATCTTTCGATTGAATTCACATTGTCTACAGGTGATGGGAGCGTGAGGGCTTTGTGATCCCCAAAATGGGCGGAGCTGTGGTGTGTGTCATCACTGTCAGTGGGACTCATGGTCTCCCCCATCACTACTGTTTATTTCCGGTTGCTGGGACAGTGGCCTCTGAGACTCGCAGGCAGTGGGACTCACGGTGGTGGCGGTGGCGGCGGAGGGGGCTCCGCTGTAGCTGAACAGGCTCTTGTAGCGGCCCTTCTCCTCCTTCTTCTTCTCCCGGATCCGCTCCTCCATCAGACGCAGCTCCTTCGCCACAGAGGGCGTCAGCGACGGGTCGAGCTCCACCACCTTGGCGAAGTCCGCCCGCGCCTCCTCCTCGTTCCACACCGCCGCGTGTGCCTTCCCGCGCTTGAAGTACGCCTTCACGTTGTCTGCGGGGCAGAGAGAGGGAAAGTTCTGGACCAGTGTGTGTGACAGTGCTGAACTCGGCCACATGCACTTGTTAATGAACTTTGAACTTTCATTCATTTGCTCCAAAATTCACCACTGCATCAGTGATTGGCCAAAAGGAGCTAGGAAACATTTCTGAACCTATCAAATAAGAGTAGTTTAGCAGCACTGATAATGATCGGTTGCGGCCTGATTTGTAGATTGCATGCAAAAAAGTACGCTGTGTAAGTCGTTCTGGATATGAGCATCTTTAAATGCCTAATGTATAATTTACTGCTGACCCATGTACACCTCGATACTACAGATACACTGTGTACCGCTTACCTTATGAAGTGTCAATCTCATACAAACTTTACCTAAAGATGAAGTGTCAATCTCTTGTACAAACTTTGAACTCAGTCAAAGATAAAGACAGTGTTGAACTCACCCTCATACTTGTACAGTAAAGATGAACAGTGTTGAACTCACCCTCATACTTGTACAGTAAAGATGACAGTGTTGAACTCACCCTCATACTTGTACAGTAAAGATGAACAGTGTTGAACTCACCCTCATACTTGTACAGTAAAGATGAACAGTGTTGAACTCACCCTCATACTTGTACAGTAAAGATGAGCAGTGGTCCAGAACCTCATAGTACTGGCCCTGAATCAGACGGCACTGGCAGTAGTTCAGCAGTAGGGGCGTGATCATGTGGTCCAATCTGAGCCAGATATCATCGCCCGGACGCTCCTGATTGGACAGTTGGGAGATGGGGAGAAAGAGTAATTGCCACAGTACATCAAACCTTGACAGACTGCCTATTCATTAGCGAAATCAGCAGTTTAGTATCGTTCCACATGTGCACATTACTCATACAGTCCCAATGGGTCCACTTTTGGACCCTTTCTTTCCCTCTCTTTTGGAATCTGTGCTCTCTCACTTCACTGCTATGCCACCCACACCCGAAGTGGGGGCACTACAGTCACACAGAGTTAGCACCAACAGGAGGATAAGCACATCATTCGTTGTAGGTGATGTAGTGAGTAGCAAAGCAGCTGTTATGCAGTGGTGGCCCTGGCCCACCCTACCCTGAGGAGTTATGCTATATGATGTCAGGTTTTACGCAGTCAGGCCCAACTCCTCCTCCTTTTCATCCATCCAAACCAATAACTTTGATGGAGAGAGCACCTGACTACAGCACTGTCAAGTGTTCATCCCATACACATGTATGTATACACACAGGGCGGCAGTGTAGTGTAATGGTTAGGGAACTGGGCTTGTAACTCAGAGGTTGCTGGTTGTTGGTCGATTCCCAGGTGGAGCACTGCTGTTGTACCCTTGAGCAAGGTACTTAACCTAAATTGCTTCAGTAAAATATCCAGCTGTATAAATGGATTGTATGTAAAGAAATGTAAACTGTGTAAGTCGCTCTGGATAAGAGCGTCTGCTAAAATGTAAAAAATGTAAATGTACACAAAATTGGTTCCCCACAAGTATTCCGATTTTATGATTGGCTCTGGGGTGCCCAACAAATGTTGAGGATTCTACATGTATAAACTGGGAAAACACACACACACACACACACACACACACACACACACACACACACACACACACACACACACACACACACACACACACACACACACACACACACACACACACACACACACACACACACACACACACACACACACACACACACACACACACACACACACACACACACACATTCAACCAGTCTGATCAATCACTCAAAACTATTGTTGTCAGGATTCCTTCAGTTTTGCTGAACTAGGTCAACTAGGCTCCTACACAAATATTACATGAAATGATAACCTTGTGAGCCCAAATGAAATCAAAACAAGACTTGCCTTCATCTGCAGGTTCTTTAGGCAGGCGATGGCGTTGTGGTACTTCTCAGCAGCGGCGGCGCTCTCTCCCCGCCGGAACAACTCATTCCCCTCCTCGTGGATTTGAGGCACCGCCTCCAGCTTCTCATCATCCGTCATCGCCCATGTGTCCAACCGGAACGAGCCAGGAGACTGAACCTGGACACAGAGGGAGAGAGGGCAACTGTACTCTCTGCTACCAAGGACACAGGACTCTACAAGTGTTACACTCATGGAGAGTAGCAGTCAAATGTCTGTGAGCCTGGGTCAGCCATATTGTGCATGCTGCCTGTCGCCTGAGTCTCGGTTTCCGTTTGAGAGAAGCTTCATTATAGGATGTCAGGCAGTCCGTCACACCAGTGTGTATGTTCCATAATAAGAGGCCCATCAGATGGTCACGTTGTGACCTACACTTTAAATCTATATCCACTTTCACACTCATTGTGCAACCATAACAGTTTTGGAACAGCGTTTCCGCTACAGATAACTGGTGCTGATGAGACTCAAATTTACTGGTCAAATGGAAAATTAACTAGATATACATTAGTATTTTACACAATTCAAACAGCAAATCAATCAAGATGTTGTGGGGTATTAACCTTTCATTTGAGGCAGGCATTATTCAACTTTAAAAAATAAAATGACCAAATGTAGCCAACATTTTTCATTGCCTTGAGATTTCTGCTAGCTGTAACTACATTTTGAACCCAATTTTGTTTATTAAACTGAGGAAAATATTATATAGAACTTTACATATACAGTACCAGTCAAATGTTTCAAATTGAAAAGGTTTTTCATAATTGATAAGGTTTCTGTAAAGTTTCTGTAAAATTACAAAAAAACACATGTAACAATAAACAAAAGGAACATCAAAATGTAACCTTGGATTCCTCAAAATAGCCACCCATGATAACAGTCTCACAAACATGGTCCATTTGGTTAATACGTTTCAGCAGGAAATCGCCCGACATGTTGTTGTGGAAAATTAAAGTCTTTCCCGGTTTTCAGAATCTTTTCAAAGTATTTTCTAAGTCCTTTTTGTTAATCTTTTCAAAATATTTTCTAAGTCCTTTTTGTTCAATTATTCAGAAATCAAATTATTTTCTAAGTCCCGTTTTGCTCAATTTTCCAAAAAATAGAGAAGAGATTTCAGGCAAAAGATTTAAAAAGTTTAGACTTTATTTCAGATGAAATCACAAAGCCGAGAGCAGCTTGCAAGCAGCTCCCATATTCCTTTGTTTCAAAGAAGTTTATATACTCCTCTTACTCGTTACATGATTGGTCACTTTCATGTTTCCCTTAACATTAAGTACCCGGAAATAATAGTGGTTTAACCATATATGGTTATTCCCCTCTCTCCATCCCTCCCCTGGGGGTGGTCCCTTCTCAGCTCACTTTTACCATCCATTGTACCAAGTGCTTCACTCATCACTTTTCTAATCGTGGTTCCGCTGTACTATTTTGAGCTCCCAAGACCGGCTCTCCAGCCTTGCTTCTCTTGCCGAATCCAGCTGTGGTCACTCCCTTTCTAATCTTCAACTATGTTTTGACATTTATTCTTGGCTTATCAGCTCTGAATTTGCAGACAGATGCTTTCTGTCCTGGGTTTCCCTGCACACAGCCTGGCTCTGCACAGGCCCAATGACCAAGACACACAAGCATTCCCGCGGCCGACACCTGGGGTTCAGGTCGGCTACTAGGCCCTGGTCAGACTCAATTTTGTCAGTGGAGGGAATATTTTCTCCTTCAATGTCATCCCAGCTCTCCTGCAGCAATTTCCAGACACACTTAAATTGTCCTTCACATTCCTCCTTCACCAGATAGTTCTTGCACAACTTCAAGCTGTGTTTTGGGTCGTTATCTTGCTGAAGAATGAAGGAGTGCCCGATTAGCCGTAATCCAGATGCACTCAAACTTTGGAATGTCCTGTTAAGGTATTTATAGGATTTCTATGTTAATTAATTTGCTGAATGTTTACAAAATTCTGATTATATTTAATTGATCAGTTTACTTTTTCATAAACATGAATTTTGACAGGGTTGTTTGTCGAAATTTACTAGCTAGCAGAAACTCTGGAAACTCTGTGTTCTGGAAATCACATCATGTCCAGTCTTTTAAGGTAAGCTTAAACCCACCTTCAGCCAGCTTGCTAGCACAACTGACACAAACTCAAGAGGCAATTGAGCCACAAATGAGGAGCGGTCAGTGCAGATGTTCAGTGACGGTGGCGGTGTCAGTGGAGGAAAGGTCTCCCACCTGCAGCAGCTCCAGTGTGAAGATCAGGGGCTGTGGATTGGCCTGCAGAGTGTCCAGGTCCTGGTGACCCAGGGAATGATGGGAGTGGATCTGGGCGATCCCGCAGCAGTGCCTCTGCCCCTCCAGGGGGTCCTTACCCACGCTGATGTTCCTCAGGGACTGCGACACCAGGGCGTACAGGGCCGTGTGCTAGGGAGAGAGCGTGGGGTTAAGAGTCTTACGTGCAGGCTGGAAGGGGTTAGAGACGGAGTTGGTACCCCAGTTAGTATCTGAGCCCTGCGATGTCCATGGTTTACACCCTGCAATGGTGCCCCAGCAAATGCATCAACAGCAGTACATACAGTGCCCCTTTAAAGTCTACATCTCATCTAAAAAATGTCATGACATTCAAATGACACTATTTTTTTACTTTAAAGGAGCACTGTATATGTCCTTAGATCAAAATAAAAGCTACACAGCGTCAGGGTGCAACAGTACCTCTGCTGGTAAAACAGCATCACTGTGACGGCCGCTTCCTCTGTGAGGTGGACAGCGAATCAGTCACTGAGTCAAACTACACAGGCTCTGTTCCACGGCACCTCTGCTGGCCTCCGTTGGTCAGTCAGAGCGTGAGCGACCGAGTCGGTCAGCAAGGGGACACTGCCATCCCTAAGGCTGCCTCCTTTAGTCAGGGCCAGGGGATGTTTTTCACAAAAACAAATAGCCATGTATGGGGGTTCTGTCAGGTACCATGTCCTGCTAAAGTGCTGGTTCTCAGAACAGTGAGACGCCCAATGGTCTGGAATCCGATCCTGACTGTGCCGTTGTTACGCAAGCACTGCGGTCCTCCGGTGCAATGACTGCGCCGCTCAGCTGGTGGACAGCAAAGTGAAAAGAAGTGGTGGCTAGCAGCACGCGCTTCAGAGGATGCATGTGCTAGTCTGCACCCGGATGAACATAAGATGCTGTAACAATGCAACAAAACTATAAATATGACTGGGCATTCCACATTTTGAAAAAATAAAAATAGGGGGATAAAAATATGTTAAAAATGGCATGCACTGTCTGGTAAACCTGAATATCTGATATTCCAGGGTGAACAGAATGGGCCACATGGTCTGTGTGGGGGTGGGTGGGATAGAATGGCGGTGCGTGTGCATGTGTGTGTGCATGTGTACCATTGGTTCGCAGATGAACTCAGAGATCTCTCCCTCCCTCATGGTGATAACCACGCGCTCCCACACCGGCAGCTTAAACTTCTTCCCCAGAATCAGCTCCATGGGCCTGCTCTGCCCGCCCATCGACCGCGAGTCGTCCAGCACTGTCCCATCACACAGCGCGGTGCGGTAGTGGAATTTCACCTGGGGGAGAGGTGACAAGGAAAAAAAAGAGAAAGGGAAAGATGGGGAGAGGCAGAGAAAGAGGAGAGAAGGGAAAAGGGGTCCCAAAAAAGAGGGGGAATAAGAGCAATTAGATTAGAAAGCCATTAAAATATTTAATGAAATGGCAATTGTGCTTGGCTCATGGTAGTATAACAGATAAAACAACACAGGGTAAATAGAGTATTGTAAGTGCTGTATTATATTGCACGATAGACCAAGATATAATACAACACAACAAACAAGTAACTGCCAAAATAAAAGAAACACTTGAGTAAACAAAGGGTCCTGGTGGCTCTGGTCTGGTGTGGTGCGCCATTTTCCTGACATTTAGGTCCACTCAACTCCTTAGAGGATAAGGTAAATGCCCATAAATACAAAGCCATTCTGAGTGATCACATTCATCCTATGGTGAAGCATGTCTATCCTGATGGGAGTGGTCTCTTCCAGGATGACAATGCCCCCATCCCTAGGGCACGAGTAGTCACTGAATGGTTTGATGGGCATGAAAACAATGTAAGCCACATGCCATGGCCGTCTCAGTCACTGACTCTCAAGACAATTGAACACTTATGGGAGATTCTTGAGCGGTGCCTGAGACAGCTTTTCCACCACCATCAATCAATGACCAAATTATTGAATTTCTTGTGTTAGAATCGGGTTGCATCCCTCCAATAATGCTCCAGACACTTGCAGAATATGCAAAGGTGCATTAAAGCTGTTCTGGTGGGTCGTGGTGGCCCAACGCCCTATTAAGACACTATGTTGTTGTTTCCTTTATTTTAGTTATGTAATGCCTCTTCAATACCAACATTCCTCCTTAATACATTTACACCCCTCAGATCAGGTGCCTGTTTAGAACGGAGACAGCAGAAGGGATTCATGACTTTTATGGCACTTTTTCCACAGTCAGTGGGATCCTGAATCTGCAGCCTGGTGGTAGCTGCTGGAATGAGGGGTGGAATGGATGAGTGGAATCAAGACAGATGAAACATTTACATTACATTTTAGGCATTTAGCAGACGCTCTTGTCCAGAGCGACTTACACAGTTTGCATTTCTTTACATACCATCCATTTATACAGCTGGATATTTTACTGAAGCAATTCAGGTTAAGGACCTTGCTTAAGGGTACAACGGCAGTGCCCCCACCTGGGAATCGAACCTGCAACCTCTCAGTTACAAGTCCAGTTCCCTAACCATTACACTAGACTGCCAGCCATCTCTGAAAGACAGAGATGGGGGGTAAGACAGTGATGGAGAGGAAGAATGGAGGAGAGAGAGTACAGAGAAAGAGGGGAGGGTGTAAGAGAAATGAAGAGAGAGGGGAAGGGATATAAAGTTGGGTGAGGGGTTAGGGATAGAGTGACAGAGAAAGAGGGGTAAATATTTTTTTAAGCAAATAAATGCCTGCACACTGTTAACTTGCAGACAAGACAAGTTAGTACAGACAAAGTTTCGACCAGAGTATGGTCTTCATTGGGTAAGGGTGATCACGTCGTGGGTTGTACCTGTATAAATAAACAATTCCTGGTCAATTGAGAGGTCTACATCATAAATTCATAATTGGTTACTAATTACAAAATTGAGTGTTATACATGATCAGCTGCATTTCTCAAACAGCTGCAAACACAAATGCAAAAAACAAATATGTTATAAATAATAGATGCTGGTATGTGTCCAAGTTGTTTGGAAAAATATATATAAACTATATACATGTACACCTTCATATTTTACATAGCAATGTAAATCACAAAAACATCATTTGGGACATAAGATAAAAAAATGATTCTTTTGAGGCCATACAGAAATAGGAAATAGGCATGCAGTTTATGGTATCAAAAATGAGAGAAAGGGTCTAATGTCAAAGGATTCACTTAAACCTTTTGGAGACATAGTATCAAGCCTGTGCTGCCAGAAACACTCCCTTTCAAGGAGCAACCTGTTTATGTCCTCTCCCCTGCGCAGTACACACACCTGCTCTCATACAATGTGACCTGCTTGTGTGAAATGGACTGCCACTGGGCTGTTCTTGTCATTAGTCCTAATGTTACCAACCGAGTTGGTGGTATAGCATGGTATTTGATATAAAATAATTCCACTGGTTTAATGTGTTGAACTAAAAGTTGCGTAAGCACTCTCCAAGGTTTTACTGACTTGTTTTACAGCAGCATATGAGCTTGAGTTGCTATGCTTTCTATTTTGCAAGGCATATGTCTCTAGTCATTGGAAGAAAGTTCAGACAGTGAGATTCAGAACAGCTCATCTTTGTAAATTCTTTAATAGAACAAAATGTTTCTATTTTGCAAGGATATGTTTTATATAGCTTCTAGTTAGCTACAGTCTAGGGTTCAATGCAATAATTGTCATTGGAAGTAAAGCCATTTTCAAGACAGTGTAAACACAGGATGGTCTTGCCTCTATGAATCGTCAGGTTGGGTGGTCAATAAACTAAGTTCATGACTTGATTAACTAAAACAATCTTATCTTTGTAAATGTAAATGTTCGCATATATATCAGCAAGGCAAGTAACAGCATACTCAATGTTATTATATACTGATATTACATAGGTAGCTAGCTAGTTAGCTTGCTAACGTTAAATCGTCAACAAACGTTACCTACATAAAACTATCCAATTTTATTTCAACCTCAATGGGCATTGTTACACCAATGAGGCAGATAACTAAATAGCAAGCTACAAAATTATGCTCATGAAACAAATGTGTTTGTTTATTTTTATAATTTAAAAAAATCTGACTTCAGTTTCTATCAATACATTTAGAAGATCCAACAGTCATTGCATTGAATAATAATCAGTAAACATTGAGGCACGTGAATGCAGGTGTGGATGTATATACACACGCTGATATTGCTCGGTTATTTAAAGAATTTATATCAGCGTATTTATATTACTCATTGATACCGCGGTAACACGATTACCACGGTATTGTTCAGGATGATTATACCGTCACAAACTCATACCGTGACATCCCAACGCAGACCTAGATTATCCATAAAATGAGATCCATTACCAAAGCCCAATCTCAGATCAAAGACACCCTTTATGAATGAATTTAAAACAACTACTATTGGACACTTATTAGCAATCTCCTTTTAATCTGTAATAATGTTCAGATTCAGCGGGCTAGCGCACAGAAACTGTTTCTGGTATATCATGTGCAGTATTTTTGCGTATATTCAACGTGAGCCCAGTAAAATTACACTATGATAGACAACTATACACACAACATTTCAGAGGCCACAGAAACAGAAGGCGTACGCTGGCGATAGTGTTCTGAAACCACAATTGGTAGGTCGAGAAAATTCGGTGAGACCATAACTGTGAAAATGGAAGAACCTATTCATTTTTATTCGATTTAAAATCTTGTCCTATTTCCTTCCTCGAACATCACCTACAAAAAACGGATGCGGGGAGGGTGGGTCATCCATCACAGGAAGTTTTAAACAGATCTCTTGGTTTACCCCGATTCACCCTTCTTGCTGTCAATGATATACACTGACCAATTGGAAATCTGAAGTAGTAGTGAGCGACGTCTCTCTGCACCAATGGTTACTTGTTATAGTACGGACGAAGAATGTCACTTAACTGATAAGTCGGGGAGCCAACAGAAACAAAGATTAGAAGTCGGACACCAATCATCAGACGAAAATATGGACCGCCCCCTACCATAGTACCGCCATGTATTGGTACCAGCATCACACGAAGAAAAATATAACGAAAATAGCGAATTAGCTAGTGAGCTAAAACGATTAGCTAAGTAAAACAAGACAGAGTGAAGGCGAAAAGCCAAATGTTTTCACGTTAAAAGCACCTTAGGCCCTTATCTGTCCCGAAAACGTGGCCAGGAATAGTATAAATACACATAGTATGCTGTGCTAGTTAGCGAGCTTGCTTTTCAAGAAAATGGCTAGCTAGCTAGCTATCTAGATTATTATGTAACAATGTACGGTGTCGGTACTGTCTGTCGTAGGAATGTGTTCGAAAAAAGACTGTCTAGTACCTTGGCTCCATCGGGGAAGACTGGAAGGTCGCCTTTTCCCGGACAGACCACTTTTTTTTTAATCCCCTCCGCAATGAGCTTGATCGCTTGTTCCTCCATCCCTGTTCAACAGTGACAAGAGACGCCGATCTTCGTTCGACACCTTCGGGAAAGGTCGACTAGAATCGGAAATGCTCGTGAGGGCGGGGCGACAGCGTATTCCTAGGCGGAATGGGCTGCATTTGGACCCTGTTTTTGTGAAAGAAAAGTTGCCCTCTCGACTTTTCAGGCCAGCGTCTTCGGCGCGTGTATTTATTTGGTTGCAGTCACCAGTTAAGTCTTTGTGACTTAATTACAGAGTATTATGGAATAATGGAACTTTATTGGCATGACAAATACGATTGTGTTTCCAAAGCATAGTATACATTGTACAATCAATAACAATATAAACAATAAAGTAACAATAATAAACAATCATATACTGTATGTTACACATGTACCTTACATATGTATAAACATATACATACATGCGCATACAACACATGCACAAACACACACATACATCATTACATACACATTTTATTTTGTATTCATCTACCCACTGTCCCTCATGATATGGCAGGTGATACATATTTAGCTGCCAGATTAATCGTTTTTTTGTCCTCTCCTATTACGATGGGAATTTTTTTAATGTTGGGAAATGTGTATTCAATGAATAATACCAACTGACCACATTTTAGGAACATGTTTTTGTGTTGTAGCTTGACCAAATAAATTCTATGGACAGTATTATTCAACAGGAAGCTGAGGAGAATATATGTTTTGTACAACAATCTGACAGAATATTTTTCTTCTGACACATTTTTCACAAAAGTTCCATTATTGCATAAAGAAAGATGATTCCATTACGATGCACTTTATTATGCCAAAGACATCTAATTGGTGATAACATGCATTTTTGCAGTAATTGTCACGCAACAAAGTCGGTTATTTTTTTTCTTTCATTTGGTTTTCATGGCTGGTGACTATACCTCAGTAAGACCAATAATACCGTGATGCCAGAACGATGAACTGCCTGCCTATGGTCGTGAAGACAGTATTTTTTTGGTCAAGCATGAAAATTCAGCCATAACATTATGAGGCTGCTGACCACAGATCAACCCACATATAAAACACATACATTGTCAGATCACTGACCACTTCTATTGCAAATATAAATAAAATATAGCTATATCATGCAATTGCTGAGCTGCCATAAAAAAAATAACATTTTGAGATTGTACTTACCAGTTCATCGCTCACAAGCCATAAATTAAGATTGTACTGGCCAAGATTGTTAGTTAGCTGGTAAACCTGAAAAAATAAGTTATTACACAGCAGGATGCCCTCAGAAAATGACAAATGTGCATCAAAAAGCAGCAAATTCACAGAAAAGTCTAAAGCAGAGGTATGCAAAACTCTCTGGTCCATGGACACACTAGTGGTCTGTGAGAGAGCCCCTGGTGGTCCCTGGGCAACATTGGATATTGGATGCTGCTGAGAGATATTGCAAGGCTTTGCTCAAACAAACAGGCACACCCATTCCGTTGAAGTCAAAGTAAGTTTTTGCTTATTACACATTTCAAATAAGCAGATTTTTATTTTGTTTAAATTGATGAATTTAGAAGCTCCCTACAGATCTTCATAATTGTTTCAGTGTTCTGTAACAAAAAGTTTGGTAAATACTCTTCAGAATGCATTGCTGAATGTCTCTGTATTTGGCACCCAGATAATATGCAGACATGAATATTGTAGCTTAGTGTAGCTTACTGTCTCACAGGAAGAATTGGTGAATGCAGACATTAAAGATTAAAGACTTTAATCAATTACTTCCTGCATATACTGTGGGTAAAAAATGTATTTACCCCTTTTGGCATTTTTCATTTTATTTTCTTACTTCATGGAAGCAAAACGGATTAAATTGCGATTATTTTGTATTATTTTGGAGGACGGTCTGAAAAATGAAATTTTTGTCAATGGTTTATATATAATTTCCCCAAGTTCTTTGAGTACTCTGGGATATATGCCATCCGGGCCTGCTGCCTTATTTGTCTTAAGTTTTTGTAGTACTTCTACGTCCCTTATCTCAAAGTCCTCCAAAACATTCTGTACCTTGTCTATACATTTAGGCATATTTATAACCTCTTCTCTAGTAAAGCTCTCAACAAAGTAACTGTTTAGTGACCAAGACCAATAACCTTTTGGCCTTTTGGCCTGAACATTAGGCACTATGTTTGGCAAATCGTAGAGGAAAACCTGCTGCAGTCTGCAAGAAACCTGGGTCTTGGGAGAAGATTTATATTCCAGCAGGACAGTGACTAAAAGCTTACAGCAAAAGCCATATTGGAGTTGTTTAAAAACAAAACAATCTATGTCCTGGAGTGGCCCAGTCAAAGCCCAGATCTCAATCCCATTGAGAATCTGTGGAAAGATTTGAAAATTGCTGTTCACTAACAGTCCCCATCCAATCTGATGGAGCTCGAGAAATTTTGTAAAGAAGAAGGGGCAAAATATTTTGTGTCCAAATGTGTAAAGCTGGTAGAGGCTTACCCAAAGAGACTCACAGCTTTAATTGCTGCAAAAGGTGCTTCTAGTATCAAGTCAAGGAGGGTGAATACCTATGGAATCAATTGTCTGTTTAATTGTAATTAATTAATAAAAAGCTTCAGGGCCTCCCGCGTGGTCTAGTGGTTTCAACGTCCGACGCTGGCCACGGCCCACTCCGATGTTATCACTGCATGGTGAGTGAATGTGGCTTCATTCTCCTACACTGTAGATTTGAAATTAGCACGTTTGTACCTGGTAATCCCGTCACAATGACAAAACTCTGGACAGCTCTTTAAAAGTAATATACAAAAGTGATTTATTGTAGTGTCACAGTAATTATTAACACAAAACAAAAACAAATCAAAGTCCTTCGTTTGCATAGTAATTGGAAGCACATTGAAACACACAGTGGTTTGGGGTTAGTAGTGGTCAGTATTTAGAAAGGTGAAGGGGGCAGGTTAATTCTCCACAGGTGCCATCATTGACTTGGCATGTGTTTGGTGAAATTCATCACATTGTAAAGGGGGATGCAAGGTCACTTCTCAAAATAGGGCAGATAGAAGAACTTGAAGCCTCTTCGTCCTTGCACTGCACAGGAGATGTAGATCACGTGGTACACTGAAATACAGAGAAGGGGTTAAAGAGGACAATAGTGAGAGAGGGAGGGAGGGATAGCGAGCGTTCACACGGGTGCATAGACAGTGTCAGAGTTAGGAGGTGGCTTATGATTCTAAAATGTGTCAAGCTAAAAAATGTGACTGCAGAGATATCAACTACAGGAACATAAAGGAACGAAAGCCCAGCTTTGGAGTTGTCCTAAGACAGATAGGACACGGGAGAAGAGAGGGGAACGAGGGATGACAGATAATGAAAGGTAGAGCATGACGGATAATGGAAGGCGAAAAATACCCCGGGAATGAAGAGCAGGAATCCGGGCAGAAAGAATATGGCACTGGAGACACCTGGAGAGAGAGGTCAGAGGTCAAAGGGGTACCTGACTACAATTAACATACCTTCATCTACTCCAAAACTACTGTGCTGCCTTGACCACCGCTGCTCTGACAACTGCTCCACACTGCTGCCCTGAGCACTGGTCCACACTTTCCACTGCTTCACAGTACTGTGTACCTCTGGTACTGTCCCATCTGCTCTCAAGTGGGCCCATGTCATTCTCTTCCTCAGCAAACCGTCTTTGAATCTTGCTGACATTTTTAACTACAGACCTGTCTCTCTTCACATTTCTATTCAAGACTCTAGAATGTGCTGTATATAATCAACTGTCTCACTCCCTCCTACAGAGATGACCTTCTTGATCCCAACCAATCAGGCTGCTCTGCTCACGGTCACTGAGGCTCTCTATTGAGCGAGGGCAAATTTACTCAGATCGGCTGCGTTTGACACTGTTGAACATATCAAAACCTGGACCACAGGCTGTGTGGTGAATTCTCCTGAAAACCATGCCAGTGCAGATCCTGCGATGTCCATCCCAGCGAAAGATGAGAGCAGCATATGCATTGGCATGGTTTGCAGGAGAATTCACCACACAGCTTGTGAACCAAAACCTGGACTTCTCATGTCCGGACTACTGCATCGCCTTGCTGGTAGGCTTACCAGCCTCTGCCACCATCAAGCCACCGCAACTGTCCAGAATGCTGCCGCTCGCCTGGTTTTCGACCAACCCAAATTCAGGCATGCCACTCCACTACTTGCCACACTTCACTGGCTCCCTATAGCAGCACAAATCTAATTTAAATAATTAGGGCTGGCTTAGAAGGCCACAAGGGGAACCACTCCCTCCTACCTCCAGACACTCATCACACCTTACACCCCAGCTAGACCGCTCCACTCTGCCTCCTCTGCCCAACTGACTGTCCTGTTGTCCCTTCGGGCGCCTGGCAGCCGCTCCTTGCGGTCCCGCCTCTTCTCTGCCCTAACTCCCGGTGGTGAAATGATCTTCCACATTCGGTCAGGACCACAGAATCACTGGCAATCTTCCGCAAGAGACTGAAAACCCACCTCTTCAGACTCTACTGTAATCACTGATTACATATATAATAACAAACTCATTGCCATGACCACTGTATACATATGCAGTGCCTATAGAAAGTCATCATACCCTTTTGAAATAGTCACTTTCTTTTGTCTTACAGCCTGAAATGAAAGTACATAAAATCCATCTTTTTAGGCACTGTATAATGGGGGGGGGGAGTATTAACTTTTTTTTCTCCCTGTGTTATGTGCAGCGGTCTACAGTGATGTCTGTTGTATTGTTACTACACTGAGCTCTTGCGCTAGCTGTGATTGTTCTTGCCATTTTAAAATGCACTCATTCTAAGTCACTCTGGATAACAGCGTCTGCTAAATGCTGCTAAATGCCAAAAATGTAAAAACATGTACTGCCCTGACCACTGCTCCGCACTGCAGAAATTCGCAGAGTGAGAAAGTCTTACCTGCATGTGGATTTAGTTGTATCACAATGCCTGTGAAGATCAAAGCTGAAAAAGAGATAGAGGTTCTCAGTATGTGTTTAAATGTGATGGTTGACAGCATATACAGACTGTCATTTATACATTACACACTGAGAATTAAGAGTTTATGCACAATGATGCGTTCCCGGGCTTATTCGTCCAACGGCAGGCAAAAAGGCATATTTCAACAGACACAACATTCCAGAAAGAAATATACCACTACATCATGACCATCTTTAGACCGGCTGAACTCTAATATGGATACGAACAGGATATGGCATCATGAAGTCAAGCAGGCTTTTGCCTTGCATTGGTCTCAGGGGGGCAGTGGGCACTTACACAGCTAAAACTGGCAACTCTTCATGTTGTCATATCCTGTAGAACAGGGTTCAGGGACCGCTGTTTTCCACCGTTCCTTTATTCAGGTGTAAAGGAACGGTGGAACACTCTGGCCAATCAATTGCATTAATTGTTCAATTAACTACCTGAGAGAAAGGAAAACCAGCACTGAATTTGGATTTGTGGGCCAGATTTGAGGAACCCTGCTGTATAATTTAGTGTTAACCATAAACCTATAGAGATGTTACAGTACTGAAATGAATGGGACTGCAGTCCTGTAGGAAGCTGTGATTCTGTAGTAGAGACACTGACCCACTCCAGTAACCAGGAGGAGGAACGAGGCAAGAACCACCCTCCTGTTCTTCTTCACCAGGGGGTGAGATGTCCAGCTGAGGAGAGAGAGAGGCAGATTGAGAGAGAGGGATGGATAGAGGAGAAGAATATCTGCATGTTTCTGTATACAGAGGTGTGTGTGTGTGTGTGTATGTGTGCATCTGTCCCTCCTATGTGGGTGAGGGACAGATATGCTGCAGTACCTGCAGCAGTGGGCAGACAGCTGGGTGACAGAACTCAGAGTGCTGAAAGACCACTGGGAACTGCAGTAGGACACAGTTGCTGGATCACTGGGGGGGATAGAGAGTGAAAAGAAGAAGGGGAGAGAGGGAGAGTCAGTGAGTAAATTAGGCTGCCCAGAGAGTACAGCCCCAACCAAGACATGCTTGACCCAGTTAAACAAGCTGGATCTTTCAAGCTGGTCACATTTAAATGTCTGGAATGTAAATGTCATTGCCTTGATGAGATGTCTGTATCGAAACCTTAAGTAAGCTGACCAAACATGTTTTGTTTGCATTGTGTAGTTCACCTTCAGGGTACGGCAGGCTGCAGTTAATTATTAACTATGAATAACTTAGTTTGTGTTGATTTTTTAAGATTGTGTGACAATTTGACGAGTTAATATCATTTAATTTCATTCTTCTTATTTCCATTGTATTAGATGAAGGTTTTGATGTAAAGGCCATTTAAAAGTTATGATTTGAATCCATTTTTCAATGTTTCATTTTGTGTAGTTATGGAAAAGAGATATAATGCACTGAATCATATGTGATGGATTGACTAGCACTCAGATGTTCAATAAGAAGATATTAGCAAAATTACTTTACTACTTATTTGAGATGCTAATATATGATTAATTCTTATTTAATATCGGATGGATTGAATACCAACTCTGACTGTTGTGCGTGAAAATCCCATGAGATCAGCAGTTTCTGACATACTCACACCACCCCGTCTGGCACCAACAATCATTCCACGGTCAATGATGGATCACATTTCTTCCCCATTCAGATTTTTGGTCTGAACAACAACTGAACCTCTTGACCATGTCTGCATGGTTTTATGCATTGAGTTGCTGCCACATGATTGGCTGATTAGATAATTGCATTAACAAGCAGGTGTACAGGTATAGCTAATAAAGTGGCCACTGAATGTATAATTGGGTCTACTTGATTTTAGAAGATGGGCCATTTTTCAGTGGACATTCCTACAGTTCCATAGCAACACACCACTGCCTACCTGAACCCTTCCACACATACCTGATTTTGAAAAAGTTATTGAAAGAAGAGTTTCCACTGCTACCCAACACATCTTCATTCTCCAGGTTCTAAGAGAGAGTGAGAGAGAGATTGTAGGTTTTGTTAGTAAGTGTGTTTGTTTTATTACACCTGGTTACCTGGTACTTCAGACCTTTAGGCTGCTGTGTTCTGACTTGCCGACTGCAGTAGATTCTGTGTGTGTGTGTGTGTACGTGTGTATGTTTTTGTATCCATATGTGTGCATGCATGTGTGTTACTTGGTACTACGGGCTGCCTTGTTCTATCATACTGGCTACAGTGGAATGCATGTGTGTGCGTGTGTGTGTGTGTGAGTTTCCGTATGTGCGCATGCATATGTGTTACCTGGTACTTCAGGCTGCTGTGTTCCGGCGTGCTGGCGGCAGTGGATGTGTGACTCTGGGGTTTGGAGAAGGAGAGAGGGCCAAAGCTCATTGAGCCCCCATCTCCCCCATCTCTGTCTTTATCTCTTCCTTTCCTTCCATCCTTGTCTCGGCCGACCCCACCCCCTTCCTCCTCTCCCTCCAGCGAGAAAGCATCATCAATGCTGAACTGTGTTGCCATCACGGTAGCCAATCAGAGCTCACAGTTGTGTGTACTGAAAAGCACTGTAATCAACCAGGGGAGGAATCTTCAGCAAGAAGCAGTTGATATATGTAAGTGTCAATCAACTTACACACAAGCTAATTAACCCAAAAAACACATTCTAAGTTAATAATTTCCAGGCTCTGGTTATCACAGCCCACGCCAAACTGAACATTCAATGAAACACTATCATTTGGAAAACTGGCAGCCCTGCTCAAGCTTGGGGGACACGTGGGGTCAGAATGAACTTCGATCTGTGTTTGGTGAAACATCTTAATAAACTGTACTAACAGGAATTCACTGAAAGGATCATTGCCCACAATCTGTATCATGCTTTCAACGGACTAAACAAGGAGGCAATGGGATCATCCATAAATGTGTGGTTTTAACCTAAAACTTCCAATTATTTTTAATTATGAATTTAAAGCTATTCACACTTGCTTTTTGATTTGATTTTTTGACATTGGACAACTAAATGTTTCCCTAGCTAGTAGCATATTAGTTACATTTACGTAGTAGCCATAATTTTACATAGCTAGCATTCTGATTGCCGGATGAACCCATCTTGGAGCTAGCTAGTAAGCAGCATTCGTATTCCACGTTTCCACCAAAGCAAGCTAGCTGGAAAAGTGGGATAAAGTTGACAGACATTATAGTTAGCTACATAATACAAATTGGTTTGCTATATGGCTAAATAGCTTATGTGTATGTTTTGTAAAGGTTCTTTACATGTATCTGAAGATTCAAATATAAACCGTAACAACGTTATCTGAGCCATCTATCAAGGGCGCGCTAGCTTGCCAACTAGCTACATCAATACAATAGCTATATGAGAATATGGACTGCCAGTGTTCAAGCTGACCAGCAAGATCTAACATATGTTAGCTAGTTATCAGGCTTTATGTGTATCATATCTGTTTACAGTGATCCTGCAAGCTAGTTCAATGTACCGCTGACAAGATAGATAAAGTAACGTTATAGTAACCTATGTGGCACAGTATTAGTACTGGCAGTAGGCTACTGCTAACTTAGTTAGCCAGCTAGCGTAAACAATAGTTAGCTAACGTTAGCTAGCCAATTCTATTAAATAGTTTCAACTTACTTTCAAATTTGATTCCGACTTGTGTAGTTTGACTCCAGGTCCCGTTCAACATCTTAATCCTCTCATATTTACAATGTTTGACTGTACTCTTCGACTCGATTCTATCGTAAAAGTTCTCAAATTCCGATAGATAAAACTTCCAAATTATGTTTCCGATTTCATTCGGCGTTCGACTACCTTAGGCTTATTCAATGCGTGACAAGCACAGTACAGACACGAGTAATCAATCACAAGTTTGTTCATTTCATAACGGTGCACGCACAGTACTCTATTCAAGAATAATACGGTGTTGATTTTAATTGCCCACATGGGCTGTATAATATTGAATAAATACACAATTTAAAAAAATAGATACATAAGTACTACAAATCAAATAACAACGAGCACTTCTGATTTGTATTTAGTTATTTACATTTGAATAGCTATATTGTTATAGTTTCACTCTAAGCAGTGCAGTACTCCAATGTTCAAAGATTTAATGTATGTTTCTGACATTGTTATGATTTACGGCAAAGTGTGCTTTTAACTCCAGCCTCACTGCAGGAAATGTTTATACCTTTATATTCACTGCAGTCATCAGCAGTGTCCATAACTGTAAACTGAATTTATGATGTAAGAATGTAAGAATTACTGTGAGCAAACTTTTTACATTACTTTTATGTCATGTCAGAGATCTAGTTTTCTAATTTCAAGAAGAACAAGAAAAATTGAGGGCAAAGAGTCTTTGCCAAACACTTGCCACATGACTTCCAGTAAATCAGTTAGGTCATGTCCAGCTTGCCTTGTGCAAATAGACACATTTTTTTAAATCAACAATCTGTGAATCCAGGATTGGTCAAGAGTAAAGGAGAGACAATCTGTAGCCAGGAGAGATAACAGGACAGCTAGACAGACAGGCATACATAGAGGAGCTCCGCTACCCTGTGAGGTGAGAATAATAATAATAATTACATTATCTGTAGTGTGATTATACACAGTATTTTGAATAGTGATCGAGCTAGATGGTTTATTGTTGATCTACATGTCCTGGAAGCACTTCATTTTACAGTAATTGTAGTATTTATTACAGGAAACAATAGTAGTGGTAGGGTTTGTTTTGCCAGTAGAAATTGCAACAGAATTGTGTCATGTACACAAGCGTTTCACATCCTGACCCACATTCCTTATACGAATATATATGTATATATTTTAACAAATTGCTCAGTCATGAGTAAAATTATCATTAAAAGGATTATGCTGAAAAGTGTCATTTGGAAGGCCCATGTGCCATGTGCCACCCCTCTTGTGTGAAACAGCCACTAGTTAGTGACCGAAAAATGTTTGTAACCTTGTGTGCTTTAGTTTCATGTCGATTTTTTTCCCGCCGTCTCTCTCCCTCGCTACCAACCCAGCCCAACTGCCAACCCAACTCTCATCTTTCTTTTCCCTTTCTCCTTACATTACATTACATTACATTACAGGCATTTGGCAGACGCTCTTATCCAGAGCGACGTACAACAAAGTCTTTGCCCCCTCTCTTGTCCTCTCTCTCAGATGAAGTATTCAGTCAGTTCACTCTCCCTCCTGCTCATCATTGAGGTAAATATGTAAGTCTTAGAATTTAAGTGATGTCATCTGTTATATTCGTTTGTTTCACATGATGCCACTTCCTGTATTTGCCATTCATGTTAAGTCTTATAGTGAGGACTTGCCATCTAACCTAATTGACTTGCACTTGTTCGGGGTCCAAGTTAGTTGTGTTAGGCATGAGGATCTTGGGTGTGGAGGGATGTGTGTCACACAATAAAAGGAATTGTAATGTCAGCAGATTATTTATTTGAATGGCTATGGCTGGGTGTTTATGAGACAGATACATCCATTGCTTAGTCAATTAGATGATGGTGCAGCAGGTACATAGAGAAAGATGAAAATGAGGAATTACTGGAAAGGAAGCACTGCATCATTTCAATTGAATGGTTTACAGGTTCTACAGTTGGACTTCTGGAAATCATATGTGGGTGGAACCCCACCTCGCAAAAAAATTTATTTCAAGTTTTTACAATGTTGCAGTAAAGTTTTAGTAAATTACAACATTGCAGAAATGCTTTACAAAGTTTATTTCCTTACGTCCAAGTTAACTTTCAACGTCCAAATAGGTCCAGATCACACTTATACTTATACTACAGTAAAACACTGTATGTGCCTGACAATGTCAAGAGAACACATTATTTTCACTTTTCACACCATACACATTTTTTTGAACATGGTATTTACCTAACTGGGACATCATTTCAGTGAAATTGGCACACAGAATTATATGCAGTGCTCTACAAACCCCCTCAACTGAGTGGCGTCCGACACATTCAATTCGCTTATTCTATGCCCCACTGCTTTCTGTATTTCAATTTCATGGCTGTTGAAAGCGTAGTTCAGGAAAATGAATAGTTGTTCAGTTGTTCCATGAGTCCCAGGTTATGGTTGACTTGTAAGGTGGCTAAGAATATTTTGTTGACATTCAACTTCCACTAATTTGTTCATTGTTAGCTCCTCTTTAATTATATTACAAATAAAGTTACTATGTGAAAAATCATGGCTGCTGTAAGCCAATGAATTACAGTGGGCATGGCTTTTCACAAAAATGCTTATGAATCCCAAATGGTTAGACATATTATGATTAAACTTGCTATTCACATTGACAACCATACCAAGACTCCAGTCCTGCAGCATAGGCTCAATCAAAACACATGGTGGTGCTATAGACTAAACATTTGTGATTCCAAATTTGCTGCACTGCCCAATCCCCTCTCTTGGAACATGTATATGTGCCTTTTTGGTCACTATTATATTTAATTGACCACCTCGAGCCAATAAAACAGCAGCATTGCTCTGCTTTTATGCAGAGCAAATCTCCCTAATAAATTGACCTTTGATCATGACATTTTTCATATCTTAATTTTTCATAGACCTACCTGCAAACTTCATCAGTTGACCTCATAGGGGCACTATAGCATAGACATTCCCATAGGTTCAAAACGAATTGATACATTTAAGAAAATTAATAAGGATGATATTCAGCATCAGCACAATAACTTTGGAACTGATTTGGAACATTGGGGCACTGTACAATTGTTGTATACATTGGCTTCATTATATCTATGAGTGCTGCGTACAGCTATATTTCTTTTTTACATTTTTCTACCAATTGGTTTTGAGGCTCAGCCTGAATTTGAAGTTGTGCTTTGTGCTTTTGCCACTGCACTGTGCTCACACTATAATGAGTGTTTGAGACATACATACATTCTAACTCTCTCTTTATTTCTCTCTCTCTCTATATCACTCCTTACATCAATATCTCACCCTCTCTACATTACTCCTTACCTCTCCAGTTCTCCTCCTCCCTCCCCTTCATTTCCATTGCCCCAAATTCTACACTCGTTCTCCCCTGCCTTCCTCCATCCGCCCCCAAACTCTATGAGAACAGCATCTCCTGGGCCTTCACCCCTCTCTTTCCTCCCAGCTCCTCTGCCATTCCTCTCTTTCCCTCCAGCCACCTCTCACACATCACCTCCAAGGATGGCAGCCATCTGTCTATCCTGATGTTTGGAGAGAGGGATGAGGGGACATACACGTGTGTGAATGCGGGGTGGAAAGACGAGAGGCAAGTGAAGCTGAGGAACTCCTTCTCGGTCCGTGTTTTCGGTGAGGACATTTCATCTGACTCCACCACAATTGTTCTCTCCCTCTCTTAGTTCTGACCTTCTGCACTTTGCACTCCTTTTTAAAAGATGCTGTCCTTTTGAGATTTTACAGTAAGATAGTTCAATATGATAGTATGGAGATAAATGTTAGCAGACAACAGTATTAGATTATAACTGGCAGTTGATGAAACTGGAACGATTGCGCAAAACATGAGCAGAGTAACTTAGCAACTAAGTAAGTCAAAAACACACTCAAAAAGCACAACATGACCTCACAATGCATTCTATCATTAGTCTTAGCCATTCTGGTGGGAGACACTCTTCCCATTTCCCCCTGCAAAGCAGATCCTGTTAACAATACATGACTTATCTTGTCATTGGACAGCTCATCTGGCACTGTACCATAGAAGAGCAGCTATTGGTTAAAGAAGATCTGGCTTATCTTAAATCCCTCACCCTTCTGTTTCCTTATCTCCCCTAACCATCTTTCAATTTGATCTTATCTCCCCACATACCTTTTCTTCCCTCATTCTCTCCCCCCTCTCAGATGCCAGTGCCTTTGAGCTGCTGGAGGTGAAGCTGGCGAAGGTTGGTGATGATGTGCAGTTGCCCTGCACTCCTCCTCCCGCCACCTCTCTTTCCCCCTCACATTCTGGTGCCGCCCGTCTGGCGGTTTGGTACAGAGTGATGCAGAATGCGAGGAAGAGGCTCTGCCTTACAGGCACGGAGAAGGAAGGAGAGAGAAGCACGGATGCCAGTCTCCGTTGGGCTTCCTCCACCCACCTGATGGGTGATTGGTCTATTTTAATGAGTAACATTACAGTGGAAGACTCAGGAGTGTACCAGTGTGAGTGGGTAGAAGATGGGAACCTGGAGAGCCCACTGTGGTCGCAGAAATTGGAACTCACTGTCCAATGTACGTCATTATAATTATTATTATCATGGTGATGATAATGATGATGATGATTACTAGTGTGATTATTGTTGTTGTTGTTATTATTATTATTATTGTTATGATGATGATGATGATGATGATGATAATTATGATGATGATTCCATCTTAGACCCCCCCACTGAGCCGCCCCCCATGTGCCTTGGTTATGATACACCTTGGGAACAGTGTGACGTGGAGAGCAGTCGGACATCAGGGAGGACAATTCTGAAAGAATCGCTAGCTGAATTCTCCTTCAAAATCTTCTCCCATCTCAGCCAATCACAGCCCTCCCAGAACATACTCTTCTCACCGATCAGCATCTCCTGGGTGCTGACACATATGCTATTGGGTAAGAGGGAGTGCAGAGGAGTGGGCTTTTGTGGAAAGTGGGAAGTGGCAGATCAGAGGAGCTGAGCCTTGCTCACATTTCTCATCCACTCTGCCAGTCCAACAACAATTTATCTATTCCCTGTCAATCTCTCTTACTCACTCTGTTAGGTGCTCGTGGACAGACCCAGGTGGATTTGGAGATGGCTCTCAGTCTGCCGCATTCATTCTCCTGCCTTCACAAAGAGATGAAGAGTCTGACAGAGGAACTGAAAGACAGTGTGGAGATTGCTTCCAACATCTACCACAAACCAGGTACCAGGACCTCAATTAAGGGGTTTAATCTGGTACCAGCACCATTAGCAGGGAGGTACCCTGGTACCAGCAAAAAAAAGGGAGAGAGGGACCATAAGAATGCGTAGCCATATTACCAGGAAGGAGAGAGGGATAGGTATGATAAGGTCAAATTGTGCTGGTCAGTGACGGAGATGAGGAAACTGTTTAGTGAGTTGTTGAAAATCATGTCAAAACAGTGTAAATTGTCCATACCCAAAGATGGGTGTGGGATTATGTGATTCTTCCCCTCCCTTTGTTTTCCTCGTTCTCTCCTTGTCCGTCTCAGAGTTTAAGTTAAATCAGATCTTCATCAACCAGTCGCAGCTCTTCTACGGGGCAGTGCCTGTGAAACTGACCAATGACAGTGAGCAGAATGTGAAGCTGGTCAATGATTGGGTGGCAGAGAAGACAAACCAGAAGATTACAGGCCTGATGGACTCAGTCCCGCCCAGCACCCTGCTGATGTTAATCAACACCGTCTACTTTAATGGTTGGGCCTCTACACCTTTCATTGTCGATGTTGTTGCCTCTGCTGCTGTTATTTTGTTTTTTTGTTTATTATTTCATCATAATAATAATGAAATGTCTGAGTCCAATATCAAGTTCTGTTTGTTTTCATCGTTCATCAAAAACAAACAAATTTTTACTCATGTGGTATTTGTTATTCAAGAATGTAATAAAACACTGATACAAATAAAAAAATGTTTGTTTGAGAAAGGATGGTATGAAATTGAAATGTCTATAAATATTTTGTTTGCACACCATTGCCTTTCATTTCCTCAAAATGTTGTGACACCTTATGTTTCATTTACATTTTAATACATGGACACTCCTAATACACAGTGTGAGTTGTTTTGGTCTTGTAACAATTAATACCGGCTATTGATCAAATTAATATGGTCCTCTATGTGTTCTTATTACTACTGCAGGTGCTTTAATCTTGAAAAAGGACACTTAATTTGCTAATGCTTATGGATTTGGTTGGTTTATGGTTTGTAATTATGTCAACAGAGCTTAGTGAAGTAGTTAGAGGTCAAATTGTTTTCCTGAGTAAAATATATATTTTTTAAGGAATGATGAAAACAAATGGAACTTGGTAGTGGACTCAGACTTTTGGACCCCAGTGTATATATATATATATATGTGTGTGTGTGTGTGTGTGTGTGTGCGTGCGTGTGTTAGTTTTGAAGTATCCATTGGAAGTTTTACATTCAAAATAATAATTTTAGCAGACACACACACACACACACACATACTGTATATATACACACATACCATGCATAATGTATTTATTTATGCCGAAAATATTGTATTTTGTTCCCAAAATGGTATTGTAATTGGGACTATTGTTTGTTTTTTGTACTGAAATGACAATGATTGCTGGAAACTATAATTTGTTGCAGAGAAACTTTATAACTCTCTCTCTCTCTCTCTCTCTCTCTCTCTCTCTCTCACACACACACACACACACACACACACACACACACACACACACACACACACACACACACACACACACACTTTCTGTATTGCAGGGAAGTGGAAGACGATGTTTGAGAAAAAGCCTAAGCATGCCTCATTCCTTACTCTGTCAGGAGATATTATCTCTGTGCCTGTATTGTACAGTAGTAAATACAAGCTGGCCCAACGATACAGTGCAGATGTCAAAGCCCAGGTATGTATTATTAAAGGTGAAAAAAATCTGTTTTAAGGTGCCTCACACTTTCTAGTATATATGAACTGTATGAGCTCTAAGATTGTTAATGATCCTTTTCCGTAGTTACTGCTGCTCTTCTAAACCTATTGATTGCACTTATACACTCTAGTTGCCTGCTCTGGATAAGTGAATGTAATCTGCTAAATAAATGTAAAGTAGTGGTAATTGCAAATGTTGATTTGATGTGACTAATACACATTTGTCTATTTACTAATATACTAATATTTAATATGTGTGATTAGTACGCTAAGGCATTGTATTAAACAATATGTAATCTTTCTCTCTATCTCTCTCTTTCTCTCTCTATCTCTCTCGCCCTCCAGGTGGCAGTGTTCCCTCTGTCCGGGAGGGCCCGTCTCTTCATCTTGCTCCCTCAATCCCCCTCTCAGGAGCACCTGACACAGCTGGAGAATATGCTGACTGATGTCAACGTAAGGAAGATGGTGCGATACATGGACAAGGCTCCCACTGAGATGACTGAGGTCACGCTGCCCAAAATCCAGCTTGACGTCAAAACTGACCTGATGGAATTGCTGGAGACACTGGGTACGAGTCTATGCATAATGCTCTGTCTATAAATTGTACAAATATAAAGTGGAATGAAATTTGTAGTGCTTTTTGTGAGTGTGTCCACCCTTTCTCTTGAAAATGACAGAAATTATCCCCAGGGACACATTTGAATGATTTAGTGATACAAATCTATTGGGAGTGGGATGGTGTTCCGTGCTTCTTTCAGAACCTTCCAAACACGATATACAGTACTTTTCTGGGACTGTTTTGTAATCTTTTAATCTCTTACTCAGTGATATTGAAAGCATTAATAATGCTTTAAAAAAGTATAAAAATGCTACATTTCTATGATTTTCTCACAGAAATGAATGTACATACACACACACACACACACACACACACACACACACACACACACACACACACACACATGTATTGGATATATTTTGAACACTCTCATCTCAGTACAGAGTGCTCACCATGTGTCCCTCAGGCTGTGACAGGTGGCTACATATTTTGCCACTGGTGGAGCTGTAGATTGCTTTCCCAGCATGACTAACACATTTAAAGGGCCAACCTGGTTTATATAAGGGGGGAGGAAATTCCACTTACACTTCCCTGATTTGGGAGTACTAACTGTAGTGCTCCTTCTGGGTCTGTTTGTTCCTCTATCTCTCTCTCAGATTCATATTCATATAATATAATGTGGTTTATTGCATGACAGTACATTGCATAATAGTGTTAAAATAAAGGTTTCAAAAATAATAACACAGTAACAATGAATGAATAGTAGCATGAATTATAATACAGCAATTATAATCTGATTGATAACAAAATGTTTTGAATAATATTACTGTGCAAGAGGCTCACCAGTCAGCCCTTACCCACTTTACTACAATTATTGTGATTGTTTTTTCTAATAATTAACACATTAAGGACTAGCATCATGCCCATGCCTTGTCAGCTGAATCTGCCCGCTCAGTGTCCCTTAATCTTTCTCTCAGGTCTGTCGGATCTCTTCGTCTCCCCTAATCTGTGTGGCCTCTCTCTGGACGACAGCGATCCACCCCTCTCCCTCTCCGATGCCCAGCACCGCGCCTTCCTCTCACTGTCGGAGAAAGGTGTGGAGGCAGGGGCCGCCACCTCCCTTTCCTTCTCTCGCTCCTTCGCCTCCTTCTCCGCCCTTCGCCCCTTCGTCCTGCTCCTGTGGGGTGACCAGGTCGACGGCCCGTTGTTCCTTGGGAGAGTGGCAGAGCCCTGAGAGAGAAAGAGAGAGAGAGAGAGAAGGGAGGGAGGCAGAGAGGTAAATAATGTGAAAGGGAAGCGTAACAGAGAAGAAGTAAAAAAAAGAATGAGAAAAGACAATGAGAGAGATCAATGTATTTTTTTGTTATTGCTTTGTTCGTCAGACATCTGAACCAATTTAAAAATGCAATCGGATGTCGGAATGAAAGCATTAATCCAGATGATGACAAAGCAGGCAACCAATTTTACTCATAAAACTACTAATTATCTATTACTATAAGACAAAGTACACTCTCTATTCGCAACAGAGAGAGAGAGAGAGAGAGAGAGAAACAGAGCCAATTCTGGTGAAATTAAACTGCCATCATTATTTTCAAACTTGTTCTCCTGAAGTAATGACATTTATATAATTTAGAGGCAATTACTGAAAAAAGCAATTGGAATACTGTAGTTTCAAAACCTTTTACAAATGTAAAATTGTCGATAGATAATATGATATTGACAGTGTCAAACCTTCAAAATCTCCCGTATCTCCAAAGAGAAGAATTCTCAGGAACAGCAAAAAACTGTTTCTTTTCCCATTCACCACAGCATAATTTTTTCACACATTTATTAGCTGTGTGATAACTTTCAATGTCTGTAAAAAAAAAAAAAAATTTTTTTTTAAAAAATATATACAAAGTAAAAATTAAAAAAGGACCTACAGGTTTTGCCTAACACTGAAGATATGTAATATACCAATCATTATGTACACAGGAACTGAATGATGCCAGGTTTTTAGATTGCTATGACCATTTTAATATAAGGTACTTCATATACAGCAATACTGTGTGTAATTAATGTGTAATTATATGTAATAAAACAGATAATTAAGTGTCCACTTATGTGTTAATGTTTCATTCATTCATTTATTTAAATTTTCAGGTCCACTGACTGTAGCTTTAACATAATATTCAAAATGAGCACAAAATTTAAATAATAATTGGTTTTTAATAACAACCGTGACAGTTACATGCATGCCCTTTGGGTGTAATTTAGTTACGATCACAACTTATTTTGGCGTTGTACTTAAGGGCTCATACAGTATTTTAATTGCAGAAGTTGGCTTTGTGCCACCTTTTAAATAGTTGCATGTGATGGGTCACATTGTACTTAGGTCATTTGCTATTTGTTCTGTAACTGCTAATGTTCTGTAAGTCACCCTACATAAGGGCATAGGGCATACACCAGGGGAAAGAGTGTTCCATGTAACCTTGTTTTGACCCAGCACTGCATGCCGTTAGCACCTCACACCTCAATAGGTATTGAAATGAGGTTAAAACCATCACGATTCCATATTTAAAATGCTGTTATGCCAAGGTACAGTGGTCAGCTGGAAAACGTGTTTTGTTCTGAGGTGAATGAGTACACACAAGAGCCTGAGGAATGAAAGTTATTCTCTACCATTAATGTCATTGTATAGTTTATATGGATGGTGGACGTCAGACCAAAAACATCATGTAATGTGTTGCCGAACCCAGGTCACCTTCCATTCCACTATGGTTGCACAGTTGTGACGTTGAGGGTCACCTTATCTGATGGTAAAACGCATTATTATGCTATTGTTTGCTTAGCTGATGCCCTTGCCCTTTTTTACACATTCTTCATTTATATAGCTGGATATTTACTTAAGCAAGGTTTAGCTTTTACAAGGTTTTTACTGAATTAATGTTCAGTCTCTTCAGGCTCAAGGGTACAACAGCAGTGCTTCAAGGATTAAAACACTATAATCTGTAAACATGATTCCGCACTGCCTCCAACAGATATCTCTATTTGGCAGGAACTGAACCCGGGTCAACTACCTCAGGAGGAAGTTATGTCAGAAATGTACTATCAACGTTCATGTGCAAGGTCTCATTGAGAAAAAATAAAACACTAGAGAGACAGGACAGATAAATTCTCAGCTAGCACAAAAAATTGTTTATTCAGCTTCAACAGAATAACCCCCTAAATGTGCCTTTCTAAAATCTACTCAGCTGTCTCAGCACTGTTAAATATAGCTGATGAAGTTACTTAATTTTACAGCGCTCATTACTGCTAGCATTGTTTAGAAAAAGAATGGAAAAAATATTATTGCACACTACAGTTAACTGACCAAAGAAAGGAAACACTTGAGTAAATGAGGGATGCAAAGTATATTGGAAGCAGCTGCTTCTACACAGATGTGGTTCCTGAGTTAATTAAACAATTAACATCGCATCATGTTTAGGGTCACATATAAAAATGTTGGGCAGGCGCTGTTGCCCATTAGTTTTGCTACCTTGACATGATTTTTCATGAGGAACAGTGGCTAAGGTGATGTTGGCATGGAAGTCTGAGGGAAACTAGGGGCAACTGTAGTCGAAGGCACATACTCCTCTACCATGATGCCCATGCATTGGTTCAAGATGCAAAGCAAAACAGACAAGCAACTCTGAATCAGTTGACTGCAAATACCAATCTGGCATGAGCAGGCAGTTTCAGGGAGGTGGGGGGTGGGGGGTACTATAGGTACTATGCATTAACCCCTTATTACAAATAAAATGCATGTTTACGAGTAAAGTGGTGCAAAGAACACAGGCAGTGGTTTACTGAGCAATGGAAAAGGAGTAATATGGTCAGATGAGTCATCCTTCACCCCTGTTCTCAACAAACAGACGAGTGCACGTGTGGTGCATGGCCTTACTTTGTTTCCCAGAGTGAAGAGCTCTGGCGGCTATGTGGTGTGGGGTGCATTTTCCTGGCATGGTTTAGGTCCACTCAACCCCTTACATGGCAAGGTAAACACCAATAAATACAAATGGTTTGTGTCTGCATTGTGTGCAAGCCTACACTGTAAAGTCATAGTTTGACTCTGGTCCATAATGGAGCCGATAGTGGAGGAACACACACACCGTATTCCGCTAACAGCTGAAAACAGTCCAGTAAATACCAGCAGTAGAAACTAGGACTCGGAACCCATCACAACACTGTTCAGATTGTTTATTTGAGCTGTAATTACATAGACCCCACCACATGATGGCAGCCATTCCACATGTTCCACATAGACGGTCGGGTGACAGTACAGGGCAGCGGCTGGGGTACGCACACACCTTTTCTGTGAGTGAAACGTTTGCATAATGCTGCTGTGAATTTTAACTTTACTCTTTCACTCATTTTCCATTTTCTTCCTTTCCTCTCACATTTTCCCACCCCTCCCTCCTTTGAAGAGGAAGACGAAACATTGTAAAACGATGGCTGAGATTATAAAACAAGCAACAATATACAAGTGAGATGAATTCATAAAATCCAGTACCCTGAATCGCCCAGTGCAAAAAGAATAAAAGAAAAATCACAACCAACAGCAAATTATGCAGCTGTACAAATGTAACCATAAGCAATATACAATGCACATTTCCATGAATAGTAAAACGAATAATGCAATCTGGCATGTTATTACTTTATCAGTGAAATAGGGCTTGCTCTGTTCATTTTTTAGTTTGGGGTCTATACTTTATAGTGCATGGATCAAGCTGATACACAGTCGGATAAGTGAGCAGGATGAAATGTCAAGAAGATTTTAAAGGTCAGTGAATCTGTGCAGAATATGTGTAGTACTGATCAAATAAACAAATAAATATATAAACAATCACCACAAATCAAAGCAAGCCCTAATTATATATATATTACATACATACATACATACATACATATAATACAGAACCCTTCACACCTGCAAACTGTACCATAAAACACCATGTCTGTGGTTATTGGCACATACCGAGCTCTCTATCTAAGGTAAGGAGAGATACTGAAACTTCCAACAATCATCTTCATGTTGCAAATGAGCGATTGCGTTTTTTATAATAACATTACCATTCCAGTGTGCATAGAGGGTCCAGTGCACCCATGAATGTGCTTCTACACCAAGGGTGTCAAACTCAATGCCCTGCGGGCCAGCCGTACGCCCTGACACCATCCTGTCAAAACGGGGCCCCTTGTCTTTGTGTACTCCAATGAGTTCATTCACCACCTCATGCTCAAATATGGATCGTGCAAAATCAGTACATATACAATAATGCTGATCAATATTGGGCTTAGGGCAGGCACAAAAACCAGTGAGATCCTTGACTGTGATGGCAGAACATAGGCACAATTTGCACATAATGTTAAAAAGATATCAAAGAGTTAAGCCAAATACAATACATAAATAGACCCTTTAAGTAGTTAAGAACAGAGTTTTGCTCTTGTTCACAAGACTGCACTAAAAATCAGTGTAGTCTTGTGACCCAGCTGGAATTGGCTTTGATTTGACACCCCTGTTTTATACCGGCGAGGAGTGGATACGAGAGTGCCTATAGGTGTGCTTTTATTTAAAAAAAATAGAAATCCCAGTCCAGTCCGTTTCACAAAGGATGTGTGCATCAGAGAAGATTGCCAATGCACTCAGCCTCGCTGGCAGGAATGCAGTCTCGCTGCTCAGAATTACTGTGACGCGCTTGGAGAATGTAGTCCACCACCGTCCCCAAAGCGCCGCCTCAATCTCTTAAAGGGCCGATGCAGCGGGATTAATCCTCCATGGCGAAATCCCCAGTCTTCGCGGGGAATCCGGGACAGAGGGAGGAGATGTCAGATCTTTTGTCCCGCAGGTGGCTTATTCCTTTTTCATTACTAGATATCCCTGCAGTCTTCATTCAATCTGAACAAACACATGCGCGCACGTGCCCACACACACACACACACAGAGATATACACAAATAGACACACACACACACACACTCACGAACGCACAGAGACTGCTGTGCGGCACCTCAAAATTCCCCCAGCCCCACCCTCCAAGGCACACCATTATACCTTCCTTCCGCGTAGATGCATCACAGTAACTCAGAGTACGTTATAGTGATGGAGGAATGAACCTCACCTCGTATGGTTTAGACATCAGCATCTTTAAGTTTCCTTGATAAAGTAGAACTGCATTCTCTCTTTCTTTCTGTCAATCCCCACCTTCTCTTTCTTTATCTCTGTCTCTTTTCCCCTCCCTTGCTATTTACAACTGAATGTAGATGCTGACGGACAGACTTGTTACACAGACGAACACAAGGACAGACGTTTGTGTAGAGGCACACAGACAGACCCACAGATTGCTACAGAGAGCGACAGGATAACTTGACAGGTATACACAAAGAAAGGGACACACAGCCACACGTTAAGAACAGACGGGATGCATTGTGCTTTCTCTTGTACCGTGAAAAGATTGCATTCGGGTGGCGGAGGCTGTAATTAGGAGCTGCGATCACAGCTGGCTGTGGAAACCCTTTACACAAAGTGTCTCTGTCAACACTTACTTATATAGTATTAACTACTGTGCAATTACACATATACACTTAACGACTGTCCCAATTCGGTTCAGATTTTAATGTTCATGCTGAGTCGGAGGAAAAGAAAGGCGTGTGCATTCACAATGATGCCGACAAAATCACGAATGTGAGAGCAATGTCACAGCAGGCTCAGGGAAATGGTATTTCTGAGGCTGCTGAATCAACACAAACGTCCACAAAAATAACAGCTGAGTCTGAATTTCGAAATGACAGAGTAAAAAAGACACTTAATATAAACTGTTACTATTATTATTAATCTTATCATTGTTATTATTATTATTATTATTATTATTGCAGCTACTGTGCAGTGGTTAAATGATTAGTTATTTGGATATCATTTATCTTTACTTATTATATAATTTTGTAATATGTGTGTGTCTGTGTATTTGTGTGTATCAGAGGGACTATATGTTGGTGTGCGTGTGTGTGTGGGTTTATATGAGTCATGCTGGGAGCACACTGCTGTTTGTATGTATTTGTGTGTGTTTGTGTGTGTTTGTGTGTGTGTGTATGTGTGTGTGCATGTGTCTATTGCTGTGGGACAGAGTATGTGTGCATGCATGTGTGTGTTGGTGTAAGAGAGTATGTGTGTGCATGTGTGTGTGTCTGTGTGTGCATGTGACAGAGTGTGTGTGCATATGTGTGTGTTTTGGGGTGAGAGAGTGTGTGTGTGTATGTGTTGGTGTGAGAGAGTGTGTGTCTGTGTTTGTTTGTGTATGTGTTGGTGTGAGAGAGTGTGTGTCTGTGTTTGTGTGTGTTGATGTGAGAGAGAGAGAGTGTGTGTGTCAGTCGCTGCTGGGGGCACACTGCTGTGTGAGGGCATGCCAGTACTCCACTTTCTTCCCTGTGTGTTTCAGACACTCAAACCAGTGCTTCAGCCTATCTCCTTTAGCTTTGATTCCCAACTCCACCCCTCCTGAGAGAGAGAGAGAGAGAGGGAGGGAGGGAGGGAGAGGGAGGGGGGAGACAGAGGCAGAGAGAGAGAGAAAGAGTGAAGGAGGGGGAGGGGTAGGGTTGAGAAAGAGAAAGAGAGAGAAGGACAGGAGAGAGACAGATGGGGGAGTATTATTATTCCTGAAAATGAAAGAAAACAATTCATCACTCTGTATTCCTGCCTGTCATTAAACAGTACCTGGACTACCTCTGTCATTGTCATTAATGAGTGCCCTGGGGGGGCCGAGGGAGCAGACAGGTGAGAGGCAGTCTGAGAGAGGGGACGTCTGAAAACCCCTGCAGGGGCTGTCTGAAAACCTGCCTGTTCACTTCCCCCAGGGACACCGGCCTCTCTCCACAGCACCTCCAATTTACTGCCACAGTCGATCGATACACCATTCCTGGCGGCGCAGCGCCACAGGAGAACCCATGCCCATACACCCACTCACATGAACAGACACACACACACACACACTCCCAAGCAGAGGAGCTCACACAAAACACACACACAGCTCAGAGCAGCGTGGGACTGGTTGCACCAGGGCTACACAGACCAGGAGCGCCCATTGCCATGTGGTGAGGAGAATTACCTCACAGGGAATGC
This sequence comes from Aldrovandia affinis, assembly GCA_029706075.1. Classification (NCBI taxonomy): domain Eukaryota; kingdom Metazoa; phylum Chordata; class Actinopteri; order Notacanthiformes; family Halosauridae; genus Aldrovandia; species Aldrovandia affinis. The sequence goes on from JAINUG010000024.1 coordinate 152,970, forward strand.
AGGCCATCATGCATCTCTGTCAATACATTCACCCCAGAGCAGAACGGACACAGATCTCTCTGGCTCCGTCTCTTCTACTCTCTATCCGTCTCTCTGTCTCGTCTCTGTCCCCTATCTGCCTCTCTTTGTCTCCCACTCTACCTATCTTTCTAACCTTGCATTCAAATTACATAAATGCTTTATATGCCTATGGGAAATTTCTGTACATATTCTGTTATTTGTTGATTCATTGATAAATCAGAGGGGCTCACTGCATAATAATCATGCATTAATATGCATAATAACTCATTGCTATAACTGGCACTGCTAATAAATCAAATTCACAATATTAATTAATAGCTGTTAAAATAAATATGATGACCACATACAATTTTCAGCCTTTCTCTTTTTTTTGAGAATCACACATTCTGTGTAATTTATATCATACTAATTAATATATAACATGTTATTCATATCATTCATAAACAATATGGTCTAAATAGCCTTTAGTTGTTTTTTATTCCCAGGCTGCTGTCAAACCTGTGGAACTCACAGTCTCTTGAGGTTATCGTCTCACCCATCTCCATCACCTGACTCTCTTCCATCTCCTTCCCCCTTCCACCATTTTACATTCTCCTCCCTCTCATCCCCTCTCTCTCCCTGCTCCTCTTTCCCTCTCTCTCCCTTCTTCCTCCTCCCTCTCTCTCCCTTTCATCCCCTCCTTTTTATGTCCCCTGTCCCTCCTCCCTCTCTCACCTATGAAGTCGTTGCTCATGCCTAGGTCGTAGTCCCACACTGAAATCTCCAACGTCTTCTTGGCCAGTTGGTCATGTGGAACTTCATACGCAAACTCCTGTAAGGAAAGAGTAACAGTGTATAGAGACGGTATACACAATTATCAATGATACAGGAATCAGCGCCTTCTCGTGATCAGAAACACTGCGGTACACCATGATAAATCCCTTTAAAATGCTCTGGTGATAAGAATCAACTGATTATAAGAATGAAATCAGCTGGGACACATACCGTATCACAGGAGCCATAGCCCGCAGTCGTCATTACGGGTAATAGAGAAAATAGTCATGCTGTGGACTAGATCAATACATACTAATGACGGAAGGGCCAAACCTCATTGAATTCTGGGTTCAGAGTTTTCTTCTTCACAGATGTTTTGTTCTTGGACTTCTTCCCCATGTCAGGTTGCAACATTCTGGAGGAGGAGGAGAAGAGAGAGAGAAACAGAGAGAGAGAAAGAGAGAGAGAGAGAGAGATACTACTGACTATGAGGCAATAGAGACAGCTATTTGTTTTGTCATGCAAAGCCCCTTAAACAATTCAGGTCTAAAACGACCTTGAACTTTAGATTGATTCCTGTTATTCTGTTTTCCTGTATATGACTTAATTTGCCTTTTTATATATCTTAAAATATATATCTAACTCAATCTTTTCTTTTATTATCTCTTAACACTGTCAATTGTTAGTTAGATACTGTTTTCTTTTCATTTTTTATATTGTATGATATATTCTTCTATTATGTGATACTGTATTATGCTTTTATGTTATATGTATATACTTTGGCAATGCAAATGTATGGTTGTCATGCCAATAAAGCAAATATAAATTAAGAAAAATTGAAAGTAAATTGAGAAAGAGAGAGGAGGGGAAGAGAGGGATAGAGGATTTGAGAGAGATAGATTAAAAGATTTTTGTCATTCCTGAATGCAACAAATCGATCACACAACCTTGCTCCACAGCCTGTCATTAAGAATCTCCTGGACTGGGACAGAGCAGAACAAAGAGAGGGGATGAGAGGGTGATGGAGAGAGAAAGGGGGAGATTTATCTCTTTTTTATCTCTTTCCCTCAGGGCATGCCACACATTCACCCTGTTCATCTGCTCACCTTTGTAAAGGAGAGAGAGAACAGCCGTTTTCCCCCCTCCCCATCACCTCTCTTTCTGTTGCTCACAACATGCTGTAATAGCAGCCTGGATCAGAGACGAGAGGACTTTCAGGCATTAAGTAGGTCCCTGCTGCAACTTCACACAGAATACATCACTATAAATGAAAGCTGAAGAAGCTGCCAAAACAGTTGCGAGGATGTGCTATAATAATGTTATAAAATGAGGGTACCGTTTTTTAAATTAATGGCAAGGGCCATCTGTGACAACTACATTGGGATGCTCATCACCCTCAGACCAAGTGCAAGAATTAATTCAGATACATGCTCCTAACCAAATCTACATTGCTGAGGCAATCCCAATGCCTGGACGTCCCGTGAGATCCTGGCTCAGCCCTGAAGCAGGAGATGCAAGACCACGTTAGCATTCAGAGGAACACTTTGTACATTATGTTGAGCGAGAGCCAGAAGCAGCCAGAGAACCTCTATAAATGCTTCCCTCTGCATGTGCTGAATGCCAAGACCAGAGGGGCCTCCCTGGAGGTTTTTTTTTCTGTAGTTCAACTTGCCGTGTGATGGATGAGGCCTTTACTCACATTGACTCTGAAATCGGTCATATGTCCTTAGTTAGATACCAAGTTCTATTCCCAGTCCCTTCAGTGTCAGAATAGCCTGCAGCAACTCCTGGTCTCATTCTGCTGGACAAGGAAATCTAGTTGCTGCTAAGCACAAATGACCTGGTTCTGCTGTCAGCCAGAGAGAGCTACTGGAGTGGTACTGTCAGAAATGGGCCCTGATAGTCAATCAGGGTTAACCAGTATTATGGTAGTCCAGAAAAAAACTTGATCAGAAACAATAGTGCCCTTGAGATAGAATGGGATAAAACAGAGTCAAATCAACTTCATTAACCATGAAATGTAAAGCACAATTCAACACTGGTGTACTCTCAGTGTTATACTTTCACTCTTAATAATTGGTCTTAACAATTGGTCTTCCCAAATTTGGAATTGTCAAATTGGAATTGTACTTCTTTTTTTTTTTTTTATAATTTGTTTCTTATTTTATCCTATTTTCTCCCAATACATTGGGTAGCCAATTACACCTGCTATTTTCAAGTCAATCCCCCCCTTGTAATGTGAGTTTGCTGCCGTAGCCCTGTGACTGGTAGTGATGAAGGCAAAGCATCGTCTCCTCCGAGACAGCACCACCGATGGCCAGGCCATCAACCGTAACCCGGTACTCCAGAGTCACTCCTGTGCGCAGCGAACATCCTGTCGGCTTCCCTCCCCCCTCCCTGGGGTGGACAGCCAATCGCCGCCCCGGTGGCACTCCCGGCCAGAGCCGACTCTGCCGCGATGGGGAATCAAACCCCGGTCGAGCGTTGTAACCACTGGACGACACGGGAGGCCCTGGAATTGTACTTCTTGACCTGTACCTGGAAGCATTGCAGCTGAAGTGCATGCACTCCTGCGATACACTCACCCACAAGCCAGTGACCAGGCGAGCAAGGGACAAACAGAGGAAGGGTATATCTCTCACTGACAACTAGTACAACTGGGGTAACCTTAGCCAACCCTATCGCTGGTGAGATGAAGCCAATTGTTTGGAACAAAAAATACATTCTAAGACTTTGGGGAATGTTCTTGTTCTAAATAGATATCTAACCAGAATATTCCCCAATGTTCCTTAAATGTTTTTGGCACTTGGAACAGAGATTGCTTGTCATATGTTAAACAGGAGTAGGAGGCTGTATGAAGCTATGGCCAGAGACCGTTAAACAGAGGCTAAATAGAATATACATGCTTTGATTGCTAAGGGTGTTTTTGACATTCAGAGAAATGAGGTCATGTGAATTATCCTTGACAGGGAATGTGTACCCATAAAGAACTCAACATACAAGTGACCCTCCAGACTTCCTTCAAGGAATATAACAAATCAGTTGGAAAATTCCAATATGAGATTATTTGGGGGGGTATGTTTTGTTGAGGAGATGGGGGTGGGGGGTGAAGTGGGCAGTAGGTGTTGTAAGCACTTGACATTACAAGAGCAATACACTATCAAAATGTGTGAGATTATACAGGATTATAGACTCTAGATGTCTGCTGAAATCTGTAAAAACGGTGGATTTCCCTGCCATGTGAATGCAGGCTGTGCTTGTTAAATTTAGTGGATTAAGTACGGCGCCTCTTACAAAGCTAGTAATACACTTTCAACACCACCAAACTATATCTTTCAAAATTTCATTATATAAAATGATAACAGTTGAGAGCCTGACAAAGAGTCTGACAACTAAAACTATATATCCCTCACCTCACAGGAGCACAGCCAATATCGACCACAGGGCTTCACTGGACTTCACTAAACCTCCTCACTCCATAGAAACAGAGATATAGCCCCGCTGGGTCTATTTTTACAAGGTTGACCCGTGTCATTGCAGTCTTGTGGCTGCACAGAATGACTCCCGGTCCCCTACGTGGGAATCCCTGTGGCAGATTTAATGCCAAGGCCAACGGCACCAATCTCCTAGTGCGGAGGCGACAGAATAGCCCCCCACATCAAACACAATAGCGTTAATGACACCAAAAACAGAATGCAATCGCACCACGCAACAGAGACCTGCCCACTCCTTATAAATCACTCAGAGCAAAACAAAGTCCTGACATAGAGGAGACCAAGGGAGCGCTCAAACTGGCACTCGATACACCAGCAAATGGACAAAGAAAAAAACGAGCTCTTTGTTGTGATGTGGAGAAATCCAAGGCATGCATCACCTTCAACTGCTCTCTTGGTGTTCAGACCTACAGAATGCACTCTGGAAATAAATAAGTAAATAAATAAAATAAAAAACTATTTGCATTGGAAGGAGGGAGAGGAATTAACAGCTTGCAAGGAGTGAAGGTCAAATGTTTATGGCAAGGGCGTAACCACATATTATATATTGGCGGGGACATAATGAAAGGGAATGTTTTATACCTACAAATTATTGGGGGGGGTGAGCAGATATGACTGTTTTGAATATTGAGGGGACATCCCGTCCCCCCCACACGTTATGACTGTGGTTTATGGGAAGAACCAGTTCCGTTCCCTCCCATCCTCCACCTCAATCTCTCAGTCAGTTCAAATAAATTAAATTCAGCAGGCTTTTAAATTCAGGATTTTTTTGGCATGACAAATAAATATTTGTGCTGCAAAAGTAAAATCATAAAAAAATATGAAAACTGCACAAATAGTTAAAAAAGACAACAAAAAAGCAGGTGACCGAAACAGGCTATCTACCACAATTGTGTTAATATAAACAATATAATTTCCCTTTTTTTGAGCTTACAATGTAGCTCATAACCTTTGTCATTGTTTATTCCACACAGCCTTTTTTGCTCACCTTTATCAACGGTCTCATTAATTGCGGAATTGACTATATATAAGTTGAAAGTGAGCAATGAAAAAAAAAAGTCTCCCTCTCTCCCTTCACTCACATCTTGACGAAGGGATCAGAGTATCCGTTGGAGTCCATGGCGGCCAGGTGAGCGCAGCGCACAATCCCCACGATGAGGGCCTGCTTCTCTGCGCTGTAGAGCAGAGACACCAATATACGGCCCCGCTGATGGAGAGACACAGAGTGACAGCTTAGCAACCCGATACCAGCAAAAAAACTGCCAGAAACACTTTAGCAACAACAACAACTACAACAAAAGGAAACAATTTAAAACATGATAACAAAAACAAAAACAGCAAGCAACCACTTAGCAACACAATAATAAGAGTGGGAAAAAACCAGCCGGAAACCCTTGATAGCAACATGATAATAACAGTAAGAAATAGCCAGCAATGTTTAAGTAGTGCAATAATGACAGCAAAAAACAACCAGCAATCCTTTAGCAACACGGTAATGACAGCAGAAACGGCCAGGCACTCACACCACGACAGCGTCAAGGACACCAACAAGAACAATAATGAATTACAATGACAACAACAACAGCAGCAACAGTAATACATCACAACAGTGAGGATAGGCAACAGCACCAATGACAATCACAAGAACAAAAATAATATAGAGACGTGACAACAACCACAATAACAATGATAATAATACACACCTCTTCTTCAGCCACAGGTGTGCCTTGCTCCTGGTTTTGGTTATTGACCTCTCTATTCTGAGGAGAAAGGACGGTGAAAGAAAAAAGCATGAAATAGTGCTGCACTGACAGAGACATGTACACACACACACACACACACAATGTAAAAATCTTTCAGAAACAAAAGTTACATTGGTCAGAGAATGACTCCGAATGCTTGGAGGATGTTTTTATTCATTGAGACATTTAGTAACCCCTCTTACAGAGTGACATACACAGGCAGTCTACATACAACACATTTATTACTGGATATTGTATTGGAGCAATTCAGGTTAACTACTTTGCTCGAGGGTTGAAAGTGTCACATGGTATAAATGACCTGGTGAATGATCAAAGCTGGTTAAGAGGGGAGAGTGCATTTGTAGAGTAGATAAGGCAGGGCTTTTTCATTCATTCTTCATTTTTAATTCATGCCTGTGTAAGGATGGAGAGATGGCGGGGCATTGAAACTGTCTTTTATTTTAAAAGGGGAAGAGAAATATGCGACTGTCATTTTCCTCTTCTTTTATTGATGTAATAAAGATGATCTAAATGTCAAAAGGTATCCCTCTGTCTTTCTCTCTACCTCTCTCTCTATCACTCTGCCTCTGCCCCTCCCTCTCCTTCTCCCTCTCAGATTCAAATTTAAAATTGCCTCATCTCAGCCTGGCCATTTAATAATTCCCCTTCCTCTCAACCTTAAATGATATGTGGTGAGCGTCGGTGGTGGTTAAGGTGAACACCCCCCCCCTTCCCCCAAGGTAATGAATAATTTACATTACTGCCTTTACTATACTGTGATGAATAGTGATCGCTTGTACTGATTGGTCCCTCCTCACCTGTACCTGTCTTTCCAGGCCCATGTTGTACTTCTTGCTCTCACCCACTCTCAGTCTCTTTAATGCCACCATCACCTCCCCAATGAACTCGTTCCGCCCCAGTCTGTCCATGTCACATACACACAGCCTGTGACAGAGAAAGAGAGAGAGAGAGAGAGATGGCAGAGTACATACTGTTTAGTCCAATAATTAGAGCACATAAGAGCTTAAAGAGTGTTTTATGACAAGAACAGGCTATTTAACTCATCTAGGCTCTGTCATTCAGACATATATACACATACATATAAAATCAACACGTAGTGTACTTACATCTCAAATCAATACTACACCCAAATCTCAAGATTAATACATAGTGCACTATGCACAAATATCAAAATTGATAGTCAGTGCACCAGACACAAATATCACAGTTATATTTAGTCCACAAATCACAAATATCAAATCAATACCTTGTGCATATATAAGCAAGAATATGAAACCAATACTTTGTGCTTTACACATACCAAATCAATAGAGTACAAGTCATGCATATTAAATGAACACTTCATGAAGGAGTGGTACACTGTAGAGGCAGAAAGACAATACCATAGGATGTGAAGGCGATCCAGGATGTCATTAGAGTGTCTACGCCCCTCAGTGCCTTGGAAATGGAAGCTTGTGCCAAGAAAGTGAGATTCTCCACACTAGGCCACCAACAGGTACCTTTCAGTGTGGAGGCTAAGGTCTGTGGGGGAGGCAATGACTCTGAGGCACGGGGCTCACCTCTGTTTTATAATGCTCTGGCACACATCTGGCTCGTCACTTGATTTTATAAGGCCAGGATCAGGAGCATGTGCTCAATTTGCGAATAAGTGCGGCCCAGCTAATATAAAACAAATGAATTAAACCTCTGTGACTACAGCTAATGCTTTCTTTGTTTGCATCCATGGCTGAATGTAAAGAAAACAAAGATGAAAAGATTTCTCTCTTGCTTTATTCTTTCATATTTAAGCATTATGTTAAAATGTCACTACGCATTTAAATTCTGTGGTTCAAAGCATTTAAATGCAATAATGCTGCTCCAGGGCTACATTTGGTTTCCCCGCACCTGATATAAGACACCGGGGAAGTGGCAAGTCTAGAACAACATTTCCGACTTTTCCGAGGGTGAACGAATGCTTCTGCCCCCGTGGGCCTCTCCCCTGGCCAATGCGGGGCCTAGGCCCTGGAGCGCAGGCCGGTCCCCTTCCGTTGATTAACATACTGTTCGCCCATCTGGACTATGCCCGATGGAGCGGTGGAAGGACGGAATGGACTCCCGCTGTGACTAACACGCCTCTGCTCGGCGGGAGGCCGCAACAGGGAGTAGACGGTGTGCTGGCCTCCGCGTCTCGGCTCCTTGGTGCTGCGTGTGCCGGGCAGCGGGGAGCTGCAGCTGCTGCTGTGCATCCTGGTGTGCTTTGAGTGCTTTTGGAGTTGGGGGGAGGGGTACTGGAGGCTGTTTGACTCAGAGGAAGACGTTGAAACATCAGTTCTATCCTATATCCTATGTGATGAAAAGTGCTAAAGCTCTGTGTGCCTCCAGCTCTCCTCATTGCACAGGTTAGTATTTTCGAAGTGTTTCGGGAGAGAAGAGATCCTGAGTGTTATGGTCAGTACTTCAATGTGTCGAGACAGGGAATGGTAGAATTGTAGTCCGAATGTGAGTATTTTGGAAAAGAAGGGAGTTGTAGTCCTGGTACCTGAGTGTTTTGGTGGTCATGTCGGCAGCAGTGATTCCATGGTAAATCAAAGTCTCATTCCACACTGGGTTCAGGGTGTTCTTCAGGGTCTTGGTACGCAGTTTGTTCGCCTGAGACAGAGAAAGAGGGGGGAGAGAGAGAGAGAGAGAGAGAGAGAGAGAGAGAGAGAGAGAGAGAAAGACAGATAAGGAAGGATGGAGCTTCATTTATCTTTTCCCCCTAGGCAAATCTCTGCATCTGCTCACCTACTTTATAGAGGAGAGCGAGGACAGCAGTACACCGCCCCCCCACACACTCTCTTCCTATCCCTCACAACCTGCTGCTGTGTGACCGGGGCTACATTGAAAATCAAGTGGCTACACTGTGTGTCACCCAAGCAAATTGCATGTGGGCAGATAGTAAATACAGTAATTAAGTAGTTCAGGAGAACAACGCCACATATTTATGGGAACACTGCTATTAATGCTTTTGGAACAATGACTAACTCTCTCACTTCAGTGACACGCCTCTATTCAGCAGTCACAGTTACCAGAGACAGTGGATAATCGCACCAGGTGTGTTTGGCGTGGGACCCCAAATCCGCCCCAGTTTGTGGCGTGAGAGGAACATGTCATCCCTCGCGCGGCTATGGAACGACAGCATTTATTTTGTTAGTTTTTAGGGGTTTTGCCATAATGAAGTTCAGTTCATTTTTGGTGTACAGAAAATATGGTGGCAAATCCAGCAGCCTACAAAAGGCTTACTGAGGATTTTTCAAGGTTTTTTCATTTTTCAGCCCAAGTTTTCATTTATTTTTTCTTTTCCCCTTTTGTTTTTGATCTGTGTCCCCATTTGGGTGACTTCAGGTAGCTTTAGTCGCTTTAGAGATGGTGTTGCGGGGTGCGTGATTTTTGAGCCTCCCCCTCCCATTTACTCCCTAGTGATGACCAGTTTCAGAAAAATAATAATCACAGAATCACGCAGACAGAATACTTTATTAAGGCATATTGTATAATATCTGTATTCTTCACCAACATACACATAAATGTAAATATGTTTTCTGCATTTCTTCATTGTCTACCCCTACATTTGCATTACTATTATTGTACAGCTGTATCATCTTGTGCCGTGCGTATTGTACTATTGCACTTTATGATTCATCCCTTGTATGTCTCTAAGTGTATCCTCTTTTCCAAATAAAATAAATATTCTTTATCAAGTACATTTTGAGATTATTTTAGGTGTTCGATTGCATCCCCCATACAGTATTTCTGCAGCTCCAGATATTAACGTTTGACCTCTGTGCAACGGCGCGCTGCTTTAACCTGCAGCCTTTTTGTTCCGATGACCAAAAGTCACACCCGAGGTTCTCTCTCGTGCCTCAGTCCCAGCTTCCGGCACGCACGTCCTGGCCCTCCGGAGCTAATTACATCGACCACTCTGCCACTCCAATATCTCTGAGCTCCACCCTTTCCCCGCCCCCCCCCCCCTTTCCCCCCTCTCTCCTCTCCCCCTCTCTCCCTCTCTACTCTGCAGGGTATATCCAAAGCAACGTACTGCGTCCGCAAATTTCCTGAGCTCCACTTCCTCCTCTCTCCTTCGGTGCTGTTACCTCATTCCCTAAATATTCATCCCCCACCCAACCCCAAACCCTCCCCCTCCGTCCGCACAATTCTGTTTTCTTCTTTCACACTTGCTTCCCATCCTCCATGAGCTAAATACCCAAATAGGACTCTGACTCAGAAATCACGCTGCCGTGACGCCAAACAGACATGCAGCACCCCCCTTGACTGCCTGGCCAGAATGCCAATGCATCGCAGCATCGATGCACCCGTGAAATTCAGGCCGTAATAGGACGTCATTAAGGGTAACAATAACGCCTAATTTTTGTGATTGGTGTGAGAAACTCTGCCTTGACTCCAGGCTTTCTCGTGTGCTGTGATTTTTAGGGGGCTGTCTGCGCGACGGGGCTTGGTCCGCTGTTATGAAAGCTTAGCAGGCTGCTGCTGATGGTGCTATGTTTTTTGGGCCTCATTGGCTCTGGCATCAGGTGCAGGTGTTTTTGTGTCGTATTTCATGGCTGGTTGCGGGTTGGTGTTTACCGTCCCCCGGTGGCGATGAGTCAAGGTGATTTAGCACTTCGTCAGACGGTCGGCGTAACCTCTTTGTCGATATTTACATTCCCTATTGCACATGCTCTATCTCTCCCTCTAACTCCCTCTTTCTCTCTCTCTCTCTCTCTCTCTCTCTCTTTCCCTCTCTCTCTCTCTCCTCTTCTCCACTCTGCTGTTGACGTGCTTCGTGTAACAATCCTTCCTGTTTCCATGACAACCACCTGCTGCTGTCATGCCCTCGTCTGTCTCCCTCCCTCTCTCCATCCCTCCCTTCCACTCTCTCTCTCTCTCCCTCTCCCTCTCTTTCCATCCCTGCTTCCCTTCCTCCTCCTCCTCCTCTCCCCGCTCTACCTCCACTCAACAGTGTGTGGGTATTTCAAGGTCAAAGCAGGTCAAGCACGATAGAGAGATAGTGACAAAGGGCAAGCGGGAAGGAGGGAGGGAGGGAGAGAGGGAGAGATAAACAGGGAAGAATACAAAGGGAGTGAGATGGTAAATAGCCCGGGAGGTAACATACCACCTTGGTCACGGCTCTAACTGCCCGGTTCTGTCTGCACTGATGATTTCATTGATATTTTGGCCAGACATAGAAGCCTCTGGATAATCTCCCCCTCTCTAAAAATGTGTTTTCCTCTGCTAAAATTGTCTAAAGAGTTGTAAGTATCTCAGTCAAACAGCTGTAATCCAATATCTTGTTGGTGGCGGCAGCTACTGCCCTCAGACTAAACACACATCGATGGCACTGTGGGGTTCTTTAAGGCACAAAAATATGGACGAAACTGTTTTTTGTAACTGCTTTTCTGTGTTAAAAACAGAGCCTCTCTTAAAGCGTTGACAGTGTGACAGGTCTCTGGTTTGACAGGTATCCTTCCTAACATGGGGAAATTAAAACTCAAGAAAATGTTGATTATTACCTTGCTGGCACCTGGAAGAAGATGTAGTTTGACGTAAGGGTCAGCAAGCCCATTAGAGTCCATGGCCTTCAGGCCCTGAAAATAAAATTGTGAAATTGCACTGCATCAGATTAAGGCCCAAATTCACCCCAGACTTTCAATTGTGAAAGTAGGCGAATGGCTTCATTCACATGTGTTGTTGTTCATTCACAACTGAAGAGTGTTTTTCCAAAACCCACTCAAGTCCCTTGACTCTTCATTTTGTGAAAGTAATGAAACAATGGATGAAACGGCACCCTGTGGTTAGATTGATTCTGGGCCTTGGTGACATAATCTGAATGTGCCATATCACACTTCTGTGCTCGTTACTTAAGAAATAAGCCAAGTACAGAATAATAATTCTATGTTAGGTTCAGTACAGTGAAGATGTCTTGGGTAGATTTGACCAATATGCAGAACAATATACATACAGTGGGTATAAAAAGTATTCACCCCCTTTGGCATTTCTTTGTTTATTTTCTTACTTCGTGGAATCAAAATGGATTTAATTGGGATTTGTTTTGCCACTGATCAACACATAATTCTCTATAATGTCAAACAAAAAAACTACTCTAAAGCTTTTTCTTAATTAATTACAAATAAAAAACAGACAATAACTGATTCCATAAGTATTCACCCTCTTGACTTAATACTTGGTAGAAGCACCTTTAGCTGCAATTACAGCTGTCTATTTGCTCTACCAGCTTTGCACATCTGGACACTGCAAGTTTCGCTTCTTTTTCTTTATAAAATGTATCGAGCTCCATCAGGTTGGATGGGGACTATTGCTGAACAGCAATTTTCTAATCTTTCCACGGATTCTCAATGGGATTGAGATCTAGGCTTTGACTGGGCCACTCCAGGACAATCATTTTTTGGTTTTTAAACCACTCTGATGTGGCTTTTGCTGTATGCTTTGGGCCATTGTCCTGCTGAATCTTCTGAATCTTCTTCCCAAGTCCCAGGTCTCTTGCAGACTGCAGCAGGTTTTTCTCCAAGATTTGTTTATATCTTGCTCCATCCATTGGACAAGGTTTCCAGTCCCTGGAGCAGACAAGCATCCTCCTGCCACCAGGTTGCATGGTAGGGCTTGCTCCAAACATACTGCCAAGGAAGACAGTCAGAGTTGCCATAGGCCTCTTAGTGGCCTCCCTAACAAGTGCCCTTCTCGCACAGATGCTCTGATTTGGAGGATTGCCTGTTCTAGGCAAATTCACAGTTGTGCCATATTCACTCCATTTCTTTTTGATGGACTTAACAGTGCTCCGGGGGATAGTCAAAGTCTTTGAAATCGTATATCCTTCCTCTGATGCAGAGTTTGTGTAAATATTAGAAAATTGCTGTTCAGCAATGGTCCCCATCCAACCTGATGGAGCTCGAGAAATGTTATAAAGAAAAACGGGCGAAAATTGCAGTGTCCAGATGTACAAAGCTGGTAGACTTACCCAAATAGACTCACATTTGTAATTGCAGCTAAAGGTGCTTCTACCAAGTATTAAGTCAAGGGGGTGATTCCGTATAGTAAGAAAATAAAATGCCAAAGGGGATGAATAACTTTTTACACCCACTGTATGTTAGGTACAGCCTCGGGTCAGGATGTATGTCTACAGATGCCCTATGTAGAGATGACATGGGTACATGTGAGAGATGTGCACCTACCTTTGCTTTGTGTATAGTGCAGTGCAGGCAGTTACTCTCCTGGTCAAATAGCAGGCTGAAATCCAAAGTACCCAAATATGCTGAAACACACAATGAACACAGAAGAATGATCACTCACATTTGATTAACAGTTTCAACATCCATACCAATGACTGATCAATAAGACCCGCAAGTTTAACACAGCCCTCATCTGAAATTTGTTGGGTTTGTTTTGGAACAATTTTATATTAGTATTTTCCCCTTCCTCTCCCAATTTGGAAAGCCCAATTGTATTCTTAGCCACACCCATTGCAACCACAACTGTCCATTCGGGAGAGCGTAGACAAGCGCGCGCTCTCCTCTGAAACACATGATGTCAGCCACCACTTCTTTTCACACTGCAGTCTACAAATTTAGCTTGCACAGACATGAGTCGGGGGAAGACACTTCAAGCGCAGCTTTATGCCGGCAGATGATTTGACACCAGAGCATAGAACAACGCCTTAACAGGAAGAGCCACCCAGCAGCCCACAAGCAGTTTTTTAGCAGTTTTTTCTTCCCCTCTGATTTGGAATTGCTAATATTGCCATTACTGTTCCACCCCCACCCATGTACCCAAGGCACAGCAGCTAAAGCGCAAGCACTCCTCCGATGCACTCACCTTCAAGCCAGTGACCATTATACACTCTACAGGCCACATAGTACTACAGGAGAGCCAGTGACTATAAATGTAAATCAAGGTAACTCAATGTAACATTTTTCTTTAAAAATGGCCAAAACACAGAGGGTAGGTTGGAGCGAGCTCCTCTTGGCTTAGGCTTGGCTAAGGTGGCTTGCATTAGAGGTGTGCTGCTGTGCCTCGCTGTAGCTGAATTAGCCCCAGCATGAGATCAGCTGAAGCTGTGTGCCGAATAAATCCATGGTTCAGCCGTCCAACAAATCCATGTGTCACCAGAAAAACAGAAACAGATCAAATCTGAAATCAGAGATCAGGTAATGCCATTCCAGTACAGGAAACAAAGAGTAAAACTTTCTGGGAAATGTGATTGGTTCCCTTAATTTAGCCCACGCCTCCACCCTAGTGCACTTTTCATGTGCTCTCTATTGACACTTGAATATACAGCACATTGAAACTAGCATGAAAGATCCTTTACAACAATATTTTTCCTTGTAAAGAAGCAAACAAGCATACAAGCAAACATGTCCCTATCTGCTAGTGCTTACCATTGCGAAAATATACTTTCACCCCCCCGAGCACTTCAACCGAGCTAGAGCACTTTGCATAGCTGAAGTATTGCCGTCAGTATCCATTTTTAAACAGCAAGGGCTGCTTGCGTACATAGCCCTGTGAATGGAGTGAGTTATGTAATCGGTAGAGATTCATTCTGGGTATGTCATGCCTTGCACCTTATGCCTGCCTGGTCCAGAAGTGGCAAAGTTGACTGTGGTTTTTTTCCTATGCAAGCTGTTAATTACATAGTTAGCTAAATTATCACGTTAAACCGATGCAGGTGGCTGTGTTCTGCGGGCACTCAGCATTTCCCTGAATGCACACATTTGGTGTGATAATTGATCCAATTATGTCATTAATACAGATTAAATAAAAACCAGAAACAACACTGGCACTCCAGGGCCACATTTGGATGGTGAATGGATGGATGGATTGTGGGAATTGCAGTTCTTGCATACACTGGCACCGCACTGTCCCTTTCGAATTGACGGAAGGAGATTGCTTAAGTTAGCCTTATGCTTTGGAATCCCATAGACGGCGCTGGCTGCGATTTTGTGTTCATTAACATGCGAGAGCGCAAAACACTCAGCGGTAGAGGCCAGAGGATTTAACGCTTATTTCCCTGCGATGGGGGACTTGAGCGGCTGATCAAACCAACAGGTCCAGCGCAAGATCCTATCTTTTCTGAATGCACATTGTAGAGGATGCCATCCAACAAGGGGACACAAGCCAGACCCAGACATGCAGGACAAAACTTGCTCAGAGGGCCACGAACAAAAACACGAACAAACATTCACGATATCTGCACACACGGAAACTATCCTGAACAAACCACAGGATAAAATGTAGCCTACTTTTGCACAAAGGACGGCGCTGGAAACGCACACAAAATGCAAACGGTACAATCACAGCTTCACAAACCAAACACATACAGGCTGACAACACTACACAAATGAACACACAAAAAACCCGAACACGACTCACACTGACACGTGCTCGGCGCAGGGCAAGCCCATGTATACACCGAACGCGACATACGCTAACACACAAAACCAATGTGACACACTGACACGTGGACTAACGGACGCACAGGACCACCGACCAGGGACACGAACACAGAGCCGACTTACTCTCGTCGTCATCATCAGAGTCCACAACTTCCTGCGTCTCCCCCTCCTCCACCTCCTCTCTCTCTCTCTCGCCCTCCCTGTCCTTCTCTGCTCCATCTCTCTCTCTGTCCTTCTCCGGCTGCCTCTCTCTCTGCGGCGGGGGGGTGGAGGGGAAGTCCCGAAAGCGGGGGAAGAAATCGGAGATCTGTGGGATGGGCAGGATGGGACCGGGGCAGACGTTGATAGCGAAATGCTCCTGCATGGAGATCTTGACGGGGGACGGGGCAGGGGAGGGGGACAGCGGGGGGTCGGCAGGGGGCAGGGAGAGGGTGGAGGAAGGGTTGCCGGGCGGCGAGCGGGAGTGAAAGTGCGTCTGAGTGGGATGAGGCTTGGACAGGCTCATCGCGGGTCAAGAGGTGGAGAAAGAGGGAGGACGGATGGAGAGAGAGAGAGAGGGGTGGGTGGGTGTGTGAGGAGGGGAGGATAAGAGGGTGAAGAGAGTGGGGGGCAGAAAGATGTGGACATCTATCTATCTATTTCTCTCTCTCTTCTCCCCCTCCCCTCTGTCCCTCACTTCAGATCTCCGTCAGTCACTACACCTGTGCTTTTAATGCTCCCTGTCTCAAAGTGTACAAGTGTCTGATCAGTCACAATATTTACTTTCTACCCTCTCTCTCTCTCAGCGCAGTGTTAATGTGCTGTTGTGTTTAATCACTCACAATATCTATAATGTACTGTATGGACCCTCTCTCTCAGTGCTATATTAATGTACTGTAGTGTACAGTTACTCTATCTGTACTGCACTGTATTAATCCTCTTTCTCAGTATGCACTGTTGTGTTCTGTCAATCACTGTATATACTATATATATATATATATATATATATATACTATTGTATAGTAACCCTCTCTCCCTCAATGTAAATGTGTAAATTGAACAATATGTGCATAACTTGTTGATCTCATTATATTGTTTTATGGGTTTACAGGGAAGATGTCACCTGAAATAGAAATAGAATACATCATAATAATAAGAATAAGAATAAGAATGATAAACTTAATAATTTGTTAATTGTAAGATAATACATGCAACACTGAAATACACACACACACACACACACGCACACATACATACAAATCCTCATACTGTATCTCATACAGTAGATACACACACATATATCCTTACAAAGTACCTTATAGGAAGCACCCACAAACACACACACACACACAAAGATGGGTACATGCACAGACAAAAAGCACACAGACACATAGATACACCCAGACACATACACACACTCTCACACCAACACTCAGACACACACACATACTCCCCCACCCCCTACACACACACAAAGCCACATGCACATACAAAAATGTACACACTAACAAGCACACAGACACATAGATACACTCAGACAAATACATAGAAGTATATACAATCCCAGACGCACACTGAGATACACAAACTCACACACACTCACAGGCTACCCACATATGCACATGCACATGCACATGCACATGCACAAATACATACACATGCCCAGCCCCCCTTCACACACACACGCACACACACACACACACACACACACACACACACACACACACATACACACACACACACACACACACACACCTACCCAAAGACAGTCTTTAGTCTTCTGTTCCTTTGCTCCATCTTTGCTCACGTCCTCTGTCTCTCACACTGAAGAACAACTGCTGCTGAATTGAGTCAATATCTCTCTCTCTCTCTCTCGGTCTCTCTCTCTCTCTCTCCCCTACTCTCTCTTTTCCCTCCTTCTCTCTCCTCCTCTGTCCCTCCCCCTGCTACAGTCGTGACGTTTTTCTTGT
This sequence comes from Aldrovandia affinis, assembly GCA_029706075.1. Lineage (NCBI taxonomy): Eukaryota > Metazoa > Chordata > Actinopteri > Notacanthiformes > Halosauridae > Aldrovandia > Aldrovandia affinis. The sequence continues at coordinate 170,369 of JAINUG010000024.1, forward strand.
TAAATTATCCCAGCATGTCTGTGAGTAGAGCTCTGAGTCCCCAGTCCTGTCAGCACAGGGTTCTCTTATGCATGGGCTCCTATGCATGGGCTCCTATGCATGGTCTTCTATGCATGGGCTCTTATGCACATGTTTAAGGTACTCTTCCTGTAGGTTCAGGGAGATATCTCTCCTAAATGTGCATACCGTGGTCCTCCTGTAGATAGTCTTAATGTATCTATATGCTACAGAGAGATATTCTTACTGTATTTATATAGAACAGTCTTCCTGTATTTAGATAGTAAAGAGACAAAATCTCAATGTATTTAAATACAGAGAGGTAGCCTTACTGTATTTACACAATACAGATAGTCTCCTGTATTTATACAGCATTATATAGAGAAGGTCTCAAAGTTAGATAGAGAAAATGGTCTTAGTGTATTTATATAAAGGTAACTTCCAAAATAAAGGAAACACTTGGGTAAATTAAAGGTTCCGGCCATTCTGTTGTGGTGCGGGGTGCATTTTGGCATGGTTTAGGTCCACTCAACCATTTTGAGGTCAATAAATGCAAAGCCAGTGATCACCTTCATCCTGTGATAAAGCATTTCTTTCCTGATGGGAGTTGTCTCTTTCAGGATGACAATGGTCCCATCCACAGGGCATGAGTGGTCACTGAATGGTTTCATGAGCATGAAAACCATGCAAACCACATGCCATGGCCATCTCAGTCACAAGATGTCAACCCAGTTGAACACTTATGGGAGATTCTAGAGCGGCACCTGAGACAATCAACAAAACACCAAATGATGGAATTTCTCATGGAATAATGGTGTTGCATCCCTCCAATAGAGTTCTATACACTTGTAGAATCTATACCATTGAAGCTGTTATGGTGGCTCATGGTGGCCCAATACTCTATTAAGACACTTTATATAGGTGTCTCCTTTATTTTGGCAGTTCCCTGTTGTCTGTATAGTCTTCCTGTATTTACGTAGTACAGAGAGAGAATTAATACTGTACAGAGATAGTTTTATTTCATTAGCATAGAGTCTCTCTCCATTGAACTTGCCTTGCCCACTACAGCAGGAGGACTTTGTTTTCCGGGGCATGACCTTGGAAACGGTGTTGTATGGAACACTTTGTGTGCTGTATGCAAGGGGCCACACCCTCTCTGGACAGACTGGACCCACTCCTTTGGCCGGTAGCCACTCTGTAGCGTGTGCTAACGCCAAACGGCAGGCATGGACCGTGTTCCAAGAACAACTTTCCCTTTTTTCGTCCTTTAAGACCGCAGACTGCAGCAGGACTGGTTTGGTCTGACGCAACCAAACATATTCTAGAAGGTACAGTGTGTTCGGGGAGGGGTGGTGCGGTGTGGTATGGGCCGTCAGTTTGAGTTCTCACCTTGTTCTGCTGCACTGGGATCAGAACAGTGCCGACATCTTGCATCACAGCAGCATGCGCACAACCCAGCGCAGTGCAAACCTCTGCTCAGCACCAAGTCAGCTGTTTGTTATTCTTTTCTTTGCATCTGACCCAGTTATAGTGCTATTATATCATCCTACTCCCTCCCTGCTCCTTCCTCTGCCTTTTGGTCTCCAAAATTATGAATGTTAAGTTTCCTTTTTTTTTTGGACGAATGACAGTCAGTGATGAATCGCATGGACTCTTTCCCCCCTTTTTCTCCCTTTCCTTCTCTCTCTTTTTCAGCAATTCTGCCGGTACATGTACTAGCCCCGTCAGCTCTGTCCCAAAAGTGAAAAAGGGGGGCATGTGGGACGGAGGCCACCAGGGAAGCCATCTGTGCCCAAATCGAATGTCCAAGTAGCTGTACAGAGAGCGAGAAAGAGAGAGAGAGGGCCCTACATTGTGACTATGCACTGAATGGAACTGAGAGAGAAGCCCAGAGAGGGAGAGGGAGGGATAGAAACAGAGAGAGATTGAGAGAGGGAGCAAGGGAGAGAGATAGTGAGCGAGAGTGAGAGAGATGGCACATGAGAGGCACTGGAGCTGAGAGGTTGAGCAAGAGAGGGATTGTGAGAGAGGGAGTAGAGGGGAAGCGACGGAGGAGGTGGAGGAGGATGGAATATTTCTGACGTTGTGCTGACGCTGTTCCGATCTTGGAGTGGAGTGTCTCATTGTGCATCAACCAATGCACAGTCCCCTAAAATGAGCATAACCAAAGAGGGATTTGTGCAGATCAACCCGGGGGGAAATATTACAGCCAACTGAGAGAACGCTGAAAAGATTAGATGATTGGCATGATGATAAATGATGTCTGTAACAGGCACAAAATAAAATTATGCAAAAACAAAACCAAAAACATGACTCACAGATATAATAGCACTGCATCTCAATTAAAAGGAAACACAAAATTAGGTTGTTCATTTATATGTTCATTCATATGTTCATTTAATAAAAGCGTAATAATTGTGGGGGGAGTAATGGGGAAGAAAGCTGAACAAAATCAATGCAAGAATATTAAAATGTTTAAAATAAAGATTAAAACAAAGACAGTTCCATTTGTGCAGCTTGACACCAAATGAGTGGAATAAAATCAATCCGGATAGTGAGCCCAGTTCCAGAGCTAATTGGCACCGGCATGAGGTTGTAATTATTCCTCTGAGCTCTGAAACACTTCAAGGGCATTGAATTCTGGGAGAATATTGCCACTGCCCTTCTCAACACTGGTCCTGTAATCGCAGGGAACAGCCAGGCTGTGTGAGAGAGCCCTAGAATTAGATACGAATGTGTGAAGCAAAGCTGCTGCTGCTCTTTCCGAAAGTTCTGTAACAGCCCAATTTCCTGACAAAGAAATTCAGCAGCGATGGCTCAGTGGATAGGATGACATTTGGCTCACACATTTAACTGCAGAGTCTTAGACGGCATCTGCAGCAACATGCTGCAGAGAGTCCTCTGCTCTGTGTTTAAACGCTCGAATGGTGTCCTTGGTTAGCCGACCTATCACAGAAAACTGAGTAACACGCACGCACACACCCACACACACACATACACACACCTGCATAGTCATTGTTTCATAAGCACACATTTCATAAGCACACGTTGTTATACTCTGGGCATATTTAGCCGAGTAATCGGCTCTAATGGGCTTATGACGGGGAGAAGGATGGAGAGAGAGCATGCACTCATATCTCTCTTCATCTCAGGGACAGGAGACAGATGCCAGTTAACAGCACAAGTGAGTCAGCCTCACCTCTCTTTCTCTCTCTGTTTCTCTCTAAGTCTCCACCTGCTAAAGGTAAGAAGATACTACTAGTTTTTTTTGCCACTTTCTCTCTGTCTGTCACTCTTCAGCGGTGTGTGTGTGTGTATGTGTCTGTATGTGTCTTTTGTGTGTGTGTGTGTGGGTGGGTGGGTGGGTGTATTTGTGCGTGTGTTTGTGTGTGTATCTAAGTGTGTACATTTGTCTGTATGTATATGTGTGCATCTGTGAGTATGTGGGTAAGTGTGCTTTCTTATTTATATTCACATATCACCTCACACACACACATAATCACACACACACACACACACACACACACACACACACACACACACACACACACACACACACACATGCAAACAAATATCAAACAGTGTGTTTCACTGGAGTAATTATGTAGCTCTATTAACAGTTTCTACACCACTACAATGTACACTTCAATGTTCCAAACCTCCAGATTTTGCAGAACAAAAATTGTACATTTTGACATGACACAGCTGCAGAGTATCAAAACTCGAATCATGCCTTTCTAAACACAGACTTCTGACTTAAATACAACTTTCAAATGTTTAGCAGCAATGCGGTTCAATGTAATTCAAAGCAGAGGGCCTTTGGGCGTTCATGACCAGGCTTGACACAGTGCTGGATGTCCCTCAGTAGACAGTAGGCAAAATGATGACCCCTGAGTGACTGAGCAACCTTTTCTCATCTCAGTTTCTCATCTCTGTGGACCTATTCTATTTACAGCACTTGTTCGTCTGTCTGAATAACCCTCTTATGTGAAAATACAGAAGAAGATGATAAATCTTCACGTTTTTCTGTCAATTATGTTTTTGTGAGAGATGGGATAGTTCAGGGGAAGGTGCTTTGTGTCAGTAAAGTTACCCTGTGACAGAAAGCCTACGATAAGGACCGCTGCTTTCATTTCGCAGCATCTTACTCCTCGAACACGTGTGAAAGACAGAAGGCAGTCTTGGCCACCTTACGGAGAAACAGTCACACAGCGACTGACATGGATTTTTTATATATATATATATATATATATATATACGTACATACAGTATATGAGTCTATCAGATCTACCAAAAAACCAAGATATTAGGTAGTAAGCATGTCTACTGTGAATCTTTAAGCTGCTTCATCTGTTGTTAGGTTAGTGAAATGAACTATGAATATTACAGTATTCGATTTTGCACTGTTTTACAGTAATGTGCTTTGTAACCCACCACAGGCTCCATCCAGCGACACGGTTCCTCTTGTTTCACACCCGTTCCCATTGAACACCGCACTGCACTCATTCTTTCCCATGCAAACCTCCCCTTCTTCTTTCTCTTGGCCAGCATGTCTCAGAAAGAGAGGATCATGTGGGAGGCGAGAGGGGGGACTGAGAGACTGCACCCTGCACACAGGTGAATGGAAGACATCTTCATACCTCCCTCGTCCTCTTTCTCATCCCACCCCAATCTCTCGTGGCCTCAGCTGCTGTCAGATCTCTCCCCCGTGTGCACAACAGTGCGGCGCAATGCAGCGCTCACTGACTCTGGCTTCTGAACACTGTGGCTGGGATTACTTTGGGTTCAGTCACGAGGATAACAGTGGTGATGATGATGATAATTCAAATGACAGTCTGCTGTCACAACAACAACAACAAGAAAATATCTGTAAATATATTTTGAAAATCTTTGAAAATCTGAAAAACAAAAATTTGGTCATCATTTCTGGAAGTGTTCCTCACTATACATGATTAAACTTTTTTATTTGCCCGGAAATAAAATGTCTAATGGCATATCGATGTAAAATATGATGAGCGTGAGCTTTTTAATTTCTCATTATAAAACAAACTTCTCATGGGCATCCCATTTTTCAAGAATGTGCAGTTTGACATTTTCTTCCAGTAAGTTATTATGTACATTCTTCATTATGAAAAATCACTCATTGTAAGAATTGTAAGAATACATTTTAAATGACTAGAAGGTAATGGTTATTTCTTTCTCCACACTGCCTCCCTCAGAACCCCACCTCCAGCAGACACCAGCCCCCCCAGGCCAGCCGCGCAACGGGGCACACACCCCACCCCCCTGGATCTCGGCGTGCAGCAGGGGGTCTCATCAGTCCCCTCCCTCCCCCATGGACACAGCAGGACCTTCAGCGAAAACTCAATTTCCATGATTTATGCCCCCTTCCTCAATGAGCTGTTCGGAGAGGTGAGACTCTCTCATCTTCCTGTCCCTAAACTCTACATACTGGCCCTAAATTCTCATCATCCTGTCCCTAAACTCTACATACTAACCTTAAACCCTTGTGGCTCAGCAGGTAGAGCATGACACTGACAACGCTTAGGTTGTGGGTTCAATTCCCACTGGGAACACATATTCTGAATAATGTATGCATTCACTACTGTAAGTTGCTTTGGATAAAAGCGTCTGCTAAATGGCATATATTACATATTACATATATTACATACTGACACTAAACTCTCTCCATACTGATCTTAAACTGTCTTCATACTGACAACAAACTCACTCCATATGACTTTGAATTCTCTTTCTAAGCCAACTCTGATTCTAATCTCTCCCTTTGTTGGAAATTGCTGTCCACACACAGTGTGGCTGACGTAGAAAAACTCCAGAGGCAGAACTTGATTGACTAATGCAGAGATGTATTTGACTAGGTAAAAAAAGAGCAGAAGGATAAACTGCAGGATATAAATCTAAAAGGAGATTAAGAGTCTTGTCTACTGTTAACACTGCCTGTGGCTTAAGAGCTACGCTGACTATACTGTCGCTGTCTTTGTAATCACACTGAACACTACCCTAGTCTTTATAACCATACTGAACACTGTCCCTGTCTTTGTAACCATACTGAACACTCTCCTTGTCTTTATAACCATACTGAACACTATAACCACACTGAACACCCCAGTCTTTTATGAAACCTTTATAAACAAACTGAACACTGGCCCAGTCTTTATAAACACACTGAACACTGTACCTGTCTTTATAACCATACTGAACACTGTCCCTGTCTTTATAACCACACTGAACACCCCAGTCTTTATAAAGAACAAAGTGAACACTGGTCCCAGTCTTTATAACCAAACTGAACACTGTCCCTGTCTTTATAACCACACTGTCCCTGTCTTTACAATCACACTGAACACTGTAAACAAACTGAACACTGTCCCTGTCCTTATAATCACACTGTCCCTGTCTTTACAATCACACTGAACACTGTTCATGCTTTTATAGTCGTGCCGAAGACCGTTGCGGTCTTTAGAACCACGTTGAACACTTCCTGTGTCCTCAAAGCCTGAGGGATCACACTGGCCTCAAGGCGACTGATCTGAGGTCAGTGAGGATGCGAGTCTATTGTAGCCATGCCGTGTCATGACTTCAGCCACAGATAGGGGGGAGGTTAGACACCCACCTCCTCCCCCCACCCGCTTAATCCTGGCATTACAGAAGTATTAATAACTTGTGAGCTTGGCTCGCTGTCGCGCTTAATTATCAGCAAAGAGACTGAAGGAGGGGGTGAACAATGGACAGAGGGGAAGAACAGGACCTGTGATTTATGTTCCATGTGCATACGTCTTTTGTCTGTTTAGAATTGACTGTTTATGGGTTTATTCTGGTCATAAGCCATGCCCTTCCTATATGCCCTTTATGGAAGTGCCAGAGCAGTAGAGACACAGTACCTGTGAAAGTCTTAGTGATAAGAAACGAATGACTTCTGCGCTGTGTGTCAACATTCACACGTGTGTGTGTGTGTGTCTGGGGGTCAGTGAATGTGCTACAGTCGAGCTCTGTGTCAACATGTGTGTTTGACTTTCATTGTGTTTTGTGTGTAAGTGTCTCGGCGTGTGCATCTGTGTGCATGCGTATGTGTGTGAGCGCACGCATGCATCTGTAACAGTGTGTATGTGTGTGTATGCACACGTATGTGAGTGTGCCTCGGTGTGTTTTGTATGCATGTGTGTGTGTGTGTGTGTTTGGTTGGGTGTGTGTAGGAGCATGTGTGTGTGTGTGTGTGTGTATATTAGGGGGTCACGGTGCAGTTAACGACAGTGGACACTGAGCTGCCTGTGGCAGTGCTCTCTGTGCCCCAGCTGTAGCAGAGGGTTACAGAGACATGGGTGAGTGATACAGTCACCTTGGAGAAGGACGACAAGCCCAGCACAGGAAGGAAAAAAAGTGTTAATCTGCCCGCATGTGAAAGTGTGAATATGGTTGTGCGTGCGTGAGTTGGGAGAGAGGAGACAAATGCTGTGGTGTTATCAAATTATATAATAAATATATAATTTGTATTGCCCTATACTCAACTATGTGATATGGGATGTCAAGCAGGAAATATATATATACATTGGATATATAAAATAAAATGTTATATATATGTGAGGTTCCGGATAAGGACCCAGATGCAGATCAGGATTAGGCAAAGAATCGTTTAATATCAGGCAAGGATCAAAACCAGTAGTCAAGGTAGCGGAAGTACAAAATCAAGAATCAAAGAGAAGTCACAAAACAATCCAAAAGTCAAAACCGGTAAAACAGAGAAGGCAAACAAACAAAATCGACAGGCAAACTCGAAGTGAAAACAGAAGGGGTGTCTAAGGAAAATGCTACAGGCCTCTGGCTTACTAGAAATCGGCACAGGGAATGAAGATCAACGCTCTGACGGGGAATGAACATAAACACGGAACTTATATACAAGCAGGGAAGGGAAACACAATAGGAATCAGGTGTGACTGGGAGGAGAGAGGGGTAGGAACACAGGTGAAAACAATGGGATTCGTTAATCCAATAACGAGGGGAAACGAAAGACACGGACTGGAAATAACACAAACACATAGACAATAAACGACCTGGAAGAGTAGGCAGACATGTGCATAGTTAGAAGGGGAGGAACGCATATAGAAATCTGCATGCGAATGAAGTGAAACGTGAGAAGCGTGCAGGGATAGGACAATGAGAGAGAGAATGATAGCGATAGTTAGAAGCGTGAGATAATTAGTGATTAGTAATGTTAGTAACTTAATCTAAATCCCTAATGTTAGTAGTTAAGTAGGTTAGTACTATATATACATCTAACTAATATATACAAAGTGTAATAGAAAATAAGAAGGAAGTAAAACGAGATAATAAGCGAAGACGGAAAAACCGAAACATAAAAGACAAGGAGTGGATCTCGAATAAACAGGAACGATGACAGACAGGGAACAGAACGTGACAGAATGATGAATAATGAAAGATAAATAAACAAAGAACAAAAACAACTGAACAGACATGCAGAAACATAACAATATATATATATATATATATATATATATATATATATATATATATATATATATATATATATATATATATATATACACTACCAGTCAAAAGTTTTAGAACACCCCCATTTTCCAGTTTTTACTGATATTTAAGCAGTTCAAGTCCAGTCAAAAACCTGAAATGGTACAAAGGTAAACTGCCAGAGGTTAAAAAAAATATTTTGGCAATGAGTAGTTTCATACACCATCAAAAGGCACTTGGAAACTGGAGGAAACTCTGGCAGGAAGAGGTCTGGCAGACCCAAAGCCACAACAAAATCAGAAGACAAGTTTCTGAGAGTCAACAGCTTGCATGATAGGCGGCTCAAAGGACAACAGCTTCAAGCACAGCTTAACACTGGTGGAAGGAAGGAAGTCTCAGTTTCAACTGTGAAGAGAAGACTTCAAGCTGCAGGTTTGACAGGTCGAGTGGCAGTAAGAAAGCTATTGCTAAGATGGAAAAATACGAAAAAGAGGCTTGCCTGGGCCATGAAGCACGGTCAGTGGACTACTGAAGACTGGAAGAAGGTCTTATGGACTGACGAAATCTTGAAATTTTGAAAGGTTTTTGTAGGTCGTCAAGTAGGCGAAAGGATGGTTCCTCAGTGTGTGACACCAACTGTCAAACATGGAGGAGGAAGAGTGATGGTCTGGGGCTCTTTTGCTGAATCCAGAGGAGGCAACTTGTACAGAGTGACTGTTAACCCACGTTAACCCATTACTTGTTCCCTGAAAAGGGCAATTTTTATAACTCTGAAATTTACATTATTTTTCAGTTTCTGGTAACCTAAACTTTTTTTTTTTTTTAACCTCTGGCAGTTTACCGCTTACCTTTGTATAATTTCAGGTTATTCATTGGACTTGAACTGCTTAAATTTCAGTAAAAACTGGAAAATGGGGGTGTTCTAAAACTTTTGACCGGTAGTGTATATATATATATATAAATGAATGTAACATGCATATATGCAACACAAACACAAAAATCATGTTTAGCATCTGGTAAATAAATGAATGTGACTACAAAACCATAGTTAGGACTAATTAAATGGGGTTTACCTTACCTAGATATGAATCTCTTGATTTTCACTCTCCCACTCTTTCTCTCCAGGACAGAGACTTGGCACCAGCAGAGCTGGAAGGTGAGTCTACTACAATGTAATAAGCAGCACCATGAATCATAACTGCATTATAATGGGTAATAACATGGCCAAGGAAGTACAGCTGCAATGTGCTAGTCTAGTTCTAAGGCACACTATGGGTCTGGTTGCAGGTACACAGATTTAACTCTAGGTGTAGATTGGGTTATTTAAGTTAGGGTGCAGTCCTGGCTGAGTGCTCGACATTAGCATTGTAGGTTTGATTCCAGATTTTTCTTTGTGCAAATATTGGGTGCACTTTTGTGAGCCTCCGATAGCGTAGCAGTCTAATGCACCCATATTAGCTGGTCCTTTAAGAGTGTGAGCTGCCTATCACGGTTGCGGTTCGAAACTTGACTGTACCAGACCGGCCCTGGTGGGGAGCCCTGATCGGGCGTGGCGTCTGCCCCTGGAAGAGGGGGGAGGATGAGACGGCACGAGTTTGCTGAGAAACGCATAAGGGTGACTCCCGAACGTGGGTGGGCAGATTCCGTCTCAAAGAAAGCCAAGTGGGGTGGGCAAATCGAAATAAATGGAGGGTATAATTGGCCACTAAATTGGGAGAAAAAAATGGGAAAAACTCAGGAAAAAACATATATATAGTGGGTGCACTTTATATGATGTGTAACCTTTAAAGCCTTTATACAGCATGTATAACACATTCATAATGTTCAGCAGCCATTTCACCCTGTCGCCTTTTCATGTCACTCACCTGAAGGGTGACTCCAGGCGTGTGTGTGTGTGTGTGTGTGTTTGTTGTACTCCCCAGAGCTGAGTGAGGCCTTCAGGGAGTTTGACTCTGACCAGGACGGGTACATGAACTGCAAGGACCTGGCAGAGTGTATGAGGGCGATGGGATACATGCCCAACGAGATGGAGCTGATCGAGATTGTTCAGCATATCAACATGAAACGTGAGAGAGAGAGAAAGAGAGAGAGCATGTGTGTGTGTGTGTGTGTGTGTGCACGTGTGCAGGTTTGTTTATGTGCACGTGTGTGCGCGTTTGTGTGTTAACGATTAGCGCATGTGCATGTGGTGAGGGAGTTGCATTGGTTGCAGTGTGTTGATGCTGGGAGAGAGTGATACTGTTGCAGTATGACTCATTCGTGTAATCTGAGTTACAGTGGGAGGCCGGATTGACTTTGATGATTTCTGTGACCTGATGGGGCCCCGTATGCTGGCTGAGACAGCTCACATGCTTGGAGTCAGAGAGATGAAATGTGCTTTCAAACAGGTCCGTGTGCCTTTACTCAGTAAAGCATGTTTTAAACAGGAGAAGTTACATTGCAACACTATAGTGGCATATGGCGCAACACTATTGTAATACAGCATACACTTCCTGACGTTATTGTATACAGCACAACAGGATCCTCCTAGTACTCTAATATACTATTTCCTACCCAACATACTGCTATGTCACATGGTATTGAGGAAATAGTGAAGGTATGAGAAGTTTGAACATATTACAGATTATTCGTGGACCTCATTCAGTGAAGAAGTGCATAATAACTGCTCACTCTCTCCCTTTGTCTCTCTCTCTCTCTCTCTCTGTCTCTCTCTCTCTTCCCCCATCTCCATCGCTCTCTCTCTTTCTTCCTCAACATTTATTTCTCTCCCTCTCTCCCTCTCTCTCCTTGCCTCCCTCTGTTTTTCGCCGGTCCAGTTTGACTGTGACGGGGACGGACAGATCACCTTTGAGGATCTGAGAGAGGCAGTGAAGTCGCTCCTGGGGCAGAGGCTGAAGGAGAGCGACGTGGAGGAGATCCTCCAGGACATTGATCTCAACGGAGATGGCTCCATCGACTTTGGCGGTGAGGAAACCGCGTAAGCCGCGCCTTCGGTCAACCTGTCGGTCAATCAAAAGGCACGAATGCGCTAGCACGTGCGTTCACATGTTAATGCGCAGCCCTGCGCACGTTCACACGTTCGCTGAAACGTGTCCCGCAGATATGTGTGCCCACACATCACCGCACATAGCATACGGACGGTAACAACTGATCTTCATGACATTATCAGGGGCTTAAACCTTGACTTCAGAAAATGAGTCCACTGAACTCTATCATGGCTGGAGCGGCTGTTTCTTGTCTTGCGGATCAGGAGCAGCTGCTCTGGTTTTAATAGTTTTCAGAGTTCTAGTTTTCTAAATGCAATGTTTAATCTCCTGCCAGGTCCATGGGGATTGGCCCAAAGAGACCAACACAAAGGACTAACACTGAAATTTGTAAAGGCACGCACAACCAAAACGTCCTTATTCACTATGTGAACCGGAACTATAACAGGGCAGGGTTGCTGAGGAAAAAACAAATGAAAGACTGAGACACAGAGAGACAGAGAGACAGAGAGACAGAGAGATGGATGTGCAGTCAGACAAATAGAGAGAGAGAGCTGCCAGACAGACAGATAGAGTGGACAGACACACAGGTGGACAGACAGGTGGACTGACCCTGTCTCTCTTGTGTGTGCCTGCAGAGTTTGTCATGATGCTGTCAATCCCATAGCTGCAGTCCTCACGGATGCTGAATGTCACGGCTGAACAAGAATTCTGTTATTAGATTCCCAAAGAGAGCAGTGTGTGTGCCTGCATGTGTGTGTGTGTGTGTGTGTGTGGGTGTGTGTCTGCATGTATTAATGATGCATCATTGGTACTGTATCAAAATGCTTCTTAGTTGACATATTCTATAGATCTTTGAATAATATATTTTTAGATGTACATTATAAATGTTCTGATATAAATCATACAGAGTTGATTATGAATATATTTTATCAATATGAATCATTATGACCTGATATTTCTGAATGTAAAATAAATAAATACATATCATTAAAAAGTATAATGAGAATATTACTGAGACGTGGGTTCTTTGAAATAGGTTGAAAAAAAGTAGACAGTGTTCATGGTCACTACTTGCCACCTAGTGGAAATATACAGTACTGCCACAGGACAAATATCCTCTTAAAAATACTGCACTTTTTAGGCTTTTGCAGTTGTTTATCTTTACAAATTTAGGGACAAAATGGCTCCAATTCTGGGCATTTGACTTTATAATGTGAGACTGCTTTGCTATTTTTGGCACTGCAAACCTTATACTGTTCTTGATGAACTCTGATTTCCCATTATTTTGATAAAATCAAAATGTCAGTGAAAGACAAGGTCAGGCTCTAAACGGTTGCTTGCTCAAGGCAGACTTGTATTTGGCTGTTCAGGGCTGAAAGAAACTTAAATCTGTTCTGGCCCCAACAACATGGTGTCTGCTTACAAAAAATATGGATAATTTCTTCTGGATTATTTGTTTTGAAATGTACATGTGAGCATCACTTTTGGGAGCTAGAAAGAGAGGCATTTCCTTCTTCTCCCTGAAGCTGTTTCCCTGTCCCAAGTGTGTTTATGTAACAAATGATCTTCATCCCCCCCCTTCCTCACTGTGTTCACTGACGTTCTGTACCACAGAAGGGTTCTCACAGCAGCTGGAAAAACATCTGAAATTGTTTTTTTCATAGTTTTACACAATTAAGAATAATCCTGAGTTATGGTTTGTATAAAAGATATTCAGTCCCTTTAGAATTTTTAACATTTTATTTTCTTAATTCATGGAATCACAATGGATTTAATTGGGATGCATTGCCACTGATCAACACAAAATACTCTATAATGTCAAATAAAACTCTAAAGCTTTTTGTTAATTAATTACAATAAAAAACAGACAATAATTGATTGCATAAGTATTCACCCCTTATCCACCTGTGTACAATTAAGTTGTTTCAAATGATTTCAAATGAAATACACCTGTCTGTGAGAGGTCCCACAGTTGGCTAGTGCATTTCCAAACAAGAGCTTCATCACGAGGACCAAAGCAAGTCCTAGAAAAGGTTTTTCAAAAGCACCAATCAGGAGAAGATTATAAAAAGATTGCAAAGACTTTGAATATCCCCCGGAGCACCGTTAAATCCATTATAAAAAATGGAGAACATATGGCGCAACTGTGAATTTGCCTAGAACAGGCTGTCCTCCAAAAGTGACCATCCATGCGAGAAGGGCACTTGTTAGGGAGGCCACCAAGAGGCCTATGGCAATCTGATGGAGTTCCTTGGTAGAGGTGGGAGAAACTGTCCATGGGACAACAATAGCCCAGGCGCTTCATAACGTTAATGTAAAAGACACTCTGCATCTTGTCCCCCTCCTCCTCGTCTTCTCTGTGTTCTTACCGTATGTGCTCCTCTTCACAGCCCAGGAGGAAGCTTAAGGTGCTGTGCAATGTTACCAGATGTATGAGATTTTATCCCCCAAAGTATTCTTCAAAGGGCCCCATCTTCAATCAACTCCCATACAAATGTTCAAGGACAGTCCCCCATACATCCTTTAGCCTCCATCTACCACCTAACATAATTACGCTGTTATTTCCACAAGCCCCCTATATTTCGAGGATATACCCACATTTGGCGAACCATATGCTACACGCAGCTGTGTGGCACATGGACAGGGCCCTTCGGCTTGCTCTGGTTGCAAGTTCAATTCACAGGTAGGGGCAGTATCTGGCACCACTAATATCATGCGAGGTACTTAACCTGAATTAATTCTGGAAAAATGTCACCACCCATATGAATACATACCGTGTGAAATGCACTCTCTATAATTCGCCCAGGGGATAAGGGCATGAGAGCAGCTAACAGTAATTATCTGGTTGAGCTGTTCTGAGCATTTCCTCCTGTAAGAAACCTTCTGTAGACTGTGTGAAACGTGACCATGCACCCAAATGGTTTATGGGTACATAACCTGTGATAGCAGGCTCATAGGCTGAGCAGTGATCCTTTCTCCTTAAGGTAATCATGTCATTATAAGATGGCCTCTGTCTGTAGTCTCGCTGTCTCATGCAGTCATTCCAGACCCCCTTCCTAGTAGGTGGCGTGTGTATGTGTGCTTTTTTTTATTTTTTTTTTTTTTAAATAAATCAATGATTTTAATGATGTGATAAGCCCAAACATCGAACCCGATCCCAGATCCTCTCTCTAGAGCTTCTGTGATGGGAAGTCCCTTTGTGACGCTGGGTTCAATGTAATTGATTTTATCAAGTTTTAGCCAGCATCGTGTTACATGCAATGGTTGAGTTGGCTTGAATCGTCACCTTAAATTAGAACCCCACCTATAAGCAACCATGACTCAACAGAAGAAGTTGCTGACCACTGGTTTATTATCAAAGCACATCCCCAGGATTTAGGCGGACTTATCCCCAGGATTTAGGCCGGTGTGGGTGCAGGCTTTTGTTCCAGCCGAGCATAGCTCACCTGATTTGACTAATCAGCTAATCAAAGTCTTCAATCAGGGCTTCAGGTGTGTCAGTTTTGAACAAAAGCCTTTTGCATTTCCAGTTTGACCATTTCCTGCCAGTGATAAGTGCCTTCATTTCCTCATTACGGGGAAAAGCAATGTAATTATATATTGCTCATTAACTAATTGGATCAATTAGGCTCAGGGTAATTGGAATGAAGAATACTCAATGAGCAGCCCCGTGACAGCGAGTCATTCTGTCTCCACAGATTTAGTGTGGACTAAAGCCTCTATCCAGTCTAAGCACGCGCTCTGTCCTTAATTAAATTCATATCGGCACGGGCCCCTGGGTGGCGTAGCGATAAAGGCATTCAACCAGAGTTCAAGTTGCCCACTGCGGCCAGGGTTTGATCCCAGGTTTCCCTGGCCCGGGAGCCCCATGCTCGCCGCATGCAAAGTGTCTCTGTATGTATCGGAGTTATGGTTGACAGCTTGGCGAGTTCTGTTTTGGAGGAGGCATTTTTATCTCTGCCGGTCCCAAGGTTACAGTGGCGAGCTCGTAGTTTGAGCGATAGGACAGTTAAATAACAAATATGGTACAATTGGCTACAAAAATGGGAAAGAAATTCATATCTGCAATGCCCACGCTCAAAATATTATGTAAGAAAGTGTGTCAGTTAAGGACACAGTACAGGTAACTGCCAAAATAAATGAAACACCAGCATAAAGTGCCTTAATAGGGCATCGAGCCACTAGAATAGCTTCAAACCACCTTGGCTTAGATTTTAGTGTCTGGAACTCTATTGGAGGTAGACAAAATAATAGGCAACTGGGCCAGCCCAGGAATTTTATACATGACCCTAAGCATGGGATGTTAATTGCTCAGGAACCACACCTGTGTGGACGCATCTGCTTTCAATACACATTGTAACCCTCATTTACTAGTTTCTTTATTTTGTCAGTTACCTTGGTATGTATATATATATATATATATATCTATATATAGGTTTGTTTCTTGAGGTGTTATGCTGTTGTGACTTGTTCCAACTGTGACAATGACAATACTGCCAAATTCTTGTGTGCATGTGGTGAGCCAGGTAGGGACGTATTGTTACATTCTGTGGTTGGAATTCCAGTGTTGTTTCTATTCGTTTCTATTCAATTTGAGGAACCAAACAGAATACACAATTGGTCTGTCAAGTCACCACAGCCGCAAACTCTATGTCAATTTGCTATGTCATTACTCAGTATAAAAATGGACGTACCGATAGTCATATCAAATCAAGATATTACTTTGTTGTTCTGTGAAACAGTAGCAAACAGCAATGTTGCAGTAAACAAACAAATAAATACTGTAAAGCTTGAAACTGGAAAAATTGAGCCTTGGCAGACAGGGTGCAAACAAAGTATTTTTATTATTGAAAATTGATAACTTAAATATTACAGCAAAAGCATAGGTCTGTCAAAAAAACATTTTACAAATGATTTACATACAACAAAGCTGTCATAAGACGTATTTATACGGAGAGTGATTCAGCAAGAAGCTGATGTGGAGACTACATCTGAGAATGATTCCGGTGATGGCGGTACGGAGCGCAACAAAAAATGTCGGTAAGGCAAAGATGATCTGAAGACATGCACCACAGAAACATAGCGCAAAGACTTTCCTCTCCAGAAGACTTATTACTGTTTTGTTTATTTTTTAAACATGATTTCTCAACAGAACCGTCAAATTATAAAACTGAGCCTCCGGCTTTAGTGCGTCGAATGGAACATTTGGTTTTGGAAGAAATACGATTTGTGGGTCTTATATCAACGGCACTGAAAGAAAAAAAAAAAGATTTGCAGGATTCAAATTCTTTCAGGAAACTCGCTGTTCGGAAGCTCTAGAACCTTCCACCGCGGGCTGCTGGTTCCAGCTGCGCGTGAGAGAACAGAACTGGACCCACCGCGTTTGCATGGCACCGCTGCTCTTTTTATTCGCTGTCTGGATAGAACTTTTGCGGGAAACTTTGTGGTGGGGCACTTGTGCGCACGTGGCATGGAAGTTAGGGTCAGCCTCTTTCTTCCCCGTTCAGGCGAGAAAGAAACAGGTCTCGGTTCAGAGCTGCTGTCAATCGGCCCAAGGTTCAAACTGGATTTTGCTCAGCATTCTGGATTTAATCTACGTGTTAACATACGTCCACCGCTCCTTTCAGCTAAGACTGTGGATGACACTCCATCCTGCAGCAAGAGAGCATTAGGAAGTTGGAGCCAACTCTCTTGGGAAGCTCTTTAAAAAAAAAAAACATTATGACTAGCACACACCAATCCCATCAACAACACATTAAATCTGTTATTGTGTATGACAAAGCTTCATTAGTCAGCTCTAATTACCCAAATTCAGTTTTTATAATATTTCCCCCCTTGACTTCTTGATTTACCCATGCTAATAAGTTAAATGTATAAACCATTTCTAGAGCACTCAGAAACTCAGAAACGGGGCATTTTCAACAGGAAAGGATGGGACGTTTGGGAAAAGTGTGTGTTTAGACATCTTTAATCCCAAAAGTAATGGAGGAGTGACTCGTAAATCACATATAACCGATGTTGTGGCATGTTACTCCCGAGGCCGTTATTTTGGCCTCTGTGACAGGCACAAAGGTGCCGTGACGGAGGGGCCTGGGTGGGACCATGGGCGGAGCAGGGTGGGGCGGAGCAGGAGGAGTAAAGGGTGGAACAGGGTGGAAACTACTCATTGGGGATGCTCTGCAGATATGTGAGGATGTGCTGGATCTTCACCAGCCGATCCCGCAGGGACATCATGGACAGCACAGACAGCTGGTACCGCGGGTCCACCGGAAGCACCGCCAGGAGCCACCAGCAGCATGCTGGCCCATTCGGAGTGGCCTGAGGACACAAACACACACACACACACACACACACACACAAACCGTCATTAGTGTCACAGCACTGACTGTTACCAGCCAGAAGGCAGCATATCACATCTCAAACAAGATGCCCATCAAGGGATCAAGGGAGTGGTGCTGGAAATGAGCTTCGGCTATATATACATGCACAGTGCATCGGGAACTGATTCTGAGGCCGTCAACATTCTCCGTGTTTGTCCCTTACAAATAAACGAATAAATAAAACCTAATGTGCTTAAACTAGCAGCAGTGTAGTATAATGGTTAGGGATTGGGCTTGTAACTTAAAGGTTGTAGGTTAGATTCCCAGGTGGGGCACTGCTGTTGTACCTTTGAGCAAGGAACTTAACCTGAATGGCTTCAGTTAATATCCAGCTATATAAATGGAAATGGATTGTATGTAAACTGTGCAAGTCACTCCGGATAAGAGTGTCTGCTAAATGCCTGTAATGTAATGTTTACTGTTTAAAGTCTGCACAACACCAAAGAATAGTCAGGGCGTATCATTAATTCATTTCGTCATTGTAAATCCCCAGTTATTTTAGTTACCTTTTATTATTTTATTTTAGGACTATCTAGTCACAACATACCTTTGGCAAATAATCAGAGAAAGGATGTCATATTACTTCATCTACAGCCCAATGATCTCCTATTACCGTGTGGTGAAACCCAAGCACTTCTCTCCAAAGAAAATTATAATTATTAATAATGTTTATTATCATCATGACTATTTGTATTTATTATTAATTTGGCTAGTGCCTTACCCATGCCTATATAGATGGCTTCTGTTTTACATGGTGTTCATTTATCCAGTCTGAATACTGCAACTCTGGTTAAGAGCTAAAACCCCAGCATGCGGCAGCAGTTCGCTGGGGAGCACTCCTGTGACGTTCCTTACTCACAGCCAGACGCGGACCCGCTTCCTGCCTGCCGCGCTCACCTGGATGTCAGCCTCCCTCTCTGGCATGGGGCCGAAGTGCTGCAGGATCTGGCCCCGGAAGCGGTTCTTCAGGTGGTGGAACCAGGTGCGCGCCTGGTCATACACCTGATCGTGCAGCTCCTGCAGTTTGGACAGCTCCTCTGCATCGCTCACCTTAAACCCAAGCGGTCAATCGACTTAGCGAGTTTCCCCCCCCTTTACTCTGGGCTTTGAGTCAGCGAAATGTGCTGGAAACACTGATCGTGAAAAGCTACCCATTCCGTCAAAACAGATGGACTTGGTTTAAAGTCAAATGTCAAGTTCAAAGTATTTTGCCAGTATTTATTTCCTTAGCAGACTCCCCCTTATCAGCTTGCGTTTTACAAATTCACTGCTCCATATTTGACTAGATCAAGTTGCAAGTGCCTTTCTCAAGAGTGCAAGAAAGAGCATTGTCCCTGCAGGGAATCAAACCCGCAACCCTTTGGTGACAAGCCCTTAGACACTCCTTACTGTAGCTTGGGTGCAGCGAAATATGATGGCAGGGGAAAATGGGTCTGTAAACACCCCACTCACCCGTACATCCTCCAGGTACTGGATGTCAGCGATGCAGTACCCGTCCTTCATACCGCGATCCAGAACACGGAACCGCTTCCCACCAACCGTGTCTACCACTGACCGCCCGTCTGGCAGGAAGTGCACGCTCCGGATGAACAGCATGCATCCGTAATCCACAAACCTGCAGAAAACAACACACACTTAACTCACACACGCCTGCAGAAAACAACACAACTAACACACACACCTGCAGAAAACAACACACACTGAACAAACACATGCCTGTAGAAAGCAACAAACACTTTACGTAAGTGTTAAGAAAACAACACTTAACACACACCTGCAGAAAATAAACCCACTTAACATACACACACAAACCTACAGGAAAAAAAACCCAATATGCTTACTAGATACACATACACACACACCCCATACATGCACAAACATGTATACACACACAAACACATAGTATGCACACACACACAGACAAATGCACACACACACGCTGGAAGCGCACCCTTTCTGTGGGTCGTTGATGCACATCCCAAACTGCTTGGTTCCCGTTTCCATGCACCTGCGGATCATGAGCCGATATCGGGGTTCAAAGACGTGCAGGGGACACGGCACTGTGGGGTACGCCATGGTGCAGACAAAGATGGGGACGTTCTTCGTCAAGCTGGTGGAGGGGAACAAACGGAGCGTCAGGGAACGACTCCACAGACCAAGTCCATGCCCTTCTCAGCACAGGACTGCTGCAAAGAGTCTGCATTACGAGAAAGCTAACACAAGTATCCATTCAAAAGAGGTTTGTTTGAAGGCACAGAGCTGAGAAAGGGTTGCTACCTTCAGGGAGTATACATGCACTTCCACTAACAGTTGTGAGGCAAAGCCTGCCCTCAGGTGGCCAACTGTAGAAACACAGTTCTGAGCTCTTGCCTAATTCTTAACAATCATATACATTTTGTATATATATATATGTATGTATATACGTATATGTCCTCTGAAAACCTTTAACAGTTAAGGTGAAGGTCATCAATCGCATATGCCTGTTTAAATCTCATTTTCAATCACAACTTTATGGTTCTTAATGTGGATAAGTGATTTATAAATCAGGCATTTGACAGTATGGGAAGCAGCTAACCACACAGAGTCATGGGCCTCACACTGTCACGGTGGCTGGCCCGTATTTCCTCAAGCAGGCATGTAGAGGCTTACTCTGAGAGCTCCTTCGTCTCCTCCGTCTCACTTTTCTGTCTCTCCAGATGCTCCTGCCGCAAGTACTGCTTTATCACCTTCTCCAGAACATCGGTGACGTTGTATTTCCTAGATGCTAGGTACTGCAAAGACACACACACACACACACACAATTTATCACCTCCTCCGGAAAAGCAGTGACGTACTTTCTAGATACTACGTACTGCAAAGACATATGGCCTACACTGAGAGCCACCATTACAGCACATGCAGGTATGAACACAGGCAGAACACCTATACTTTAACCAATGCACGGGGCCACATTTCCGTCGTTCGGATGGGACGGTAAAAACTGAGGTCCTGACTCTCTGTGGTCATAAAGGTCCCATGGCACTTCTCGAAAAGAGTAGAGTGTTAACCCGGTGTCCTCGCCAAATTCCCAACCAAGACAATATATATACAATTCATTCCCTGCCTCCTCGCCTCTCCACTGTGTATCTGACGTGTAGTGAGTTTGGACTGGCGTACTATGGCTGCCGTCACGTTCACCCAGGTGGGTGAACGCACATTGGTGGTGGTTGAGGTGAGTTGCTGCTATCAGTGTAAAGCGCTTTGGGTTCCTTCAAAAGCAATATATAAATCCAATGTTCAATTCAATTGAATTCAATGGTTGACCTCTTTGAGGCTTTCTTTGCACAGGGGACACTGAGGGGTGTGGTCCAGACAGCGCTCAAGACATCTTTTGCAGAAGGTGTGTCCACAGGGCGTGGTCACCGGCTCATAAAATAACCTGTGGAGGTGGAGAGAGAGAAAAAGAGAGATGGGGTCAGTTGAGGTGGGAGCAGTCACAAATAAACACACAAATCTCAGATGGCTGAAATCGGAAGGCTCCAAAACACATTTCATAAGAGGAGATTATCTTTGTGCCAATTAGAACCATTAGGTCACCTGATAGTTACTCCCCTAGTCAACCACACATTTGGCACACACACTGCAAATGCACACACACACACACACACACACACACACACACACACACACACAAATTCAAAATGTCCTTACCTCATGCAGAGAGAGCACTCAAAGTCATTGGCCTCCAGTAACTCAGGAGGAATGGCCCTGCAGGGCTGGCTGGCACATTTGGCAGCTCCCACGGCTTCTGTGCCAGAAATGACGGCGTCAGTGTCAGCACAGGATTGGTGGACTCCCTCTGTGGGAGGACCTAAGAGTGGTGGCATGCTTTGGGGCAGCAGGGTAGTGACGTGAGAGGAGCTACGGGTGGGTGGGCGTGGTTAAGGGCCATGCCACCTCCTCTATGGGAGGAGCTGTAGGTGTGGCGAAGCACAGATTCTAAAGGCCCGCCATTTGCTCCGTTGTAACACAATTCTTAACATTGAAAGTTCTGCCTACTGTTGGAGCCGAAACATTCCAATCTGATGCAACATGAATAGTCATGAAGAGGCATAACCACTGACGGCAATGAATGTTCTGTACTGTAATATGGCACCAGGAATCTTGTTACCGACCAGTATCTCCTGACGCTAGGATGCGCGGAGAGCACAGAAGGAATGCAGGAGCTGACCATGTGGTCAGGCTATAAAGTCTACAGAATCTGTGGGTGTGGTTAAGGGGCACAGCACATCTTCTATACGAGGGGCAGTGGGTGTGGCTCACCTCCTTGCTTCTTGTGTTTGTTCCGTACACTGTGGACTAGGGAGGAGCCTGCTTCGGATGTAGAGAGCTTCCTCTTCAGCAGCGCCCCCTTCTCCTGGTCGCCCAGCTGGGGTGCCGAGCACACCCTCTTCAGCCCCTCGTCTCCCGCAGGCCCGTCCGGGCGCCCGTGAGCTCGCAGCGAGTGGGCGCGGCTCAGACTCTGCCTCCCCAGGTTCTCTGACTGGCTTGCACCACCGTGCTTATCGGGGGATAAGGAAGGGACGTTCAGCAGCCACACGGGCCTGTACAGCCCTGTACAACTACCATCACTACACACTGAGACAGTCACATTTTCCCATGACTGTGTACTGAAATAGTGATGCCAAGTATACATGGGAAAAGATGTAACTTTGGAAGTCCGTTATAAGATTTGCTAACGTTCTCAGAGCTGGAGTGGGAGGCTAAACTGGCTCAGTCCAGAGAGAAGAGATCAAACGAGGTGGGTAAGTGCCCGGCTGAGCTGAGAGCCTATGTATCAGAGCTGAGTGGCCAACCACTAAATAATCACCATACCAACTTCCTGGTATGAAAGGTAAAAGTTATGATGATAGACTTAAGGCACTCAATCTATTTAAATTTAGCAAACGGAGACTTAGGGGGGATTTGATTGAGGTTTTTAAATTCCTAAAAGGGATTAACAAAGTAAAATACCAAAGATTCTTTAAGATAAGTGGGGTCAGCAGAGGCCACAGGTGGAAATTAGTTAAAGGCAAATTCCGCACAGATATTAGGACGTTTTTCTTTACACAGAGAGTTGTCAATGCCTGGAACAGCTTGCCAGGTCAGGTAGTAGAGGCAGAAACACTTGGGCTATTCAAGTCAAGGCTAGATGTAGTACTAGATACTCTTTAGATTAGGACATGATGAGCCAAGATGGGCCGAACGGCCCGTTCTCATCATTATGTATTCTTATGTTCTTAAGTTCTTATGTTCCTCCTCGATAAAAAAGGACACCAGTCACGGGACATCAGGCCAGACTGGTTGGGGACAAGCAGTACCTCTTCAGCATCTGGGTGGAGGAGGGGCGAGGTGGCCTGGGCTTGGTCGTCGGCCTGGGCGTCCCCCATTAGCGTCTTGCTCCGCAGGTGGGGGCAGGAGCTCTGGACCGACTCCCGTAGGTCCACCTTGACATTCTCCTTGGTGGGAGACAGCAGCTGGTGAACCATCTGCAAGAGCAAAGCAGGGCGCGGCTTGCATAAACAAAGGCACGCAGCGCGTCCTATCAGGATTCTGAATGGAGGGACTTTTTTCTTATATTTACTTTTTTAACATTTTCTGTGTTTGGCCTGAAAACCAGCCTTCAAAGCCAAAGCTGGTTATGACAGGTAAGCAGGTCAGCAGACACCAGCAGGAGAACAATAAGGGAGACACAGCAGGAACGCAGGAATCCATCTGGTCAGGCTATCTACACCTGTGGGTGTGGTTAAGGGGCACTGCACATCCTCTATCGGAGGGGCTGTGGGTGTGGCTCACCTGCTTTCTTTTTGCGTTTGTTCCACAGAGTTCTACAACTCCTTGAGGGTGCATTTACCAGAATGGTCTATGCCTGCATGAGCCATTGTGCAGCAGTCAACTGGATGGGACTAGCCAATGTCACTTCCTGTTTCTGGGGTCATAGAATTATACTTTTTTTTTTTTTGCTGTTGTTTATTTGTAAGGGGCATACAAGTAACCCTTGAGTAAATTAATGGTTCTGTGGCTCTAGTGGCTCTGTTACGGTGTGGGTGCACTTTCCTGCCTTGGTTTAGGTCCACTCAACCCCTTAAGAGGGCAAGATAAATGGCGATAAATACAAAGCCATTCTGAGTGATCTCCTTTGGTGGAGTATTTCTATCCTGATGGGAGTAGTCCCTTTCATTCTTGATGAACACAGTTTTTATTTTGTTTGTCATTATGAGACGGGATCTCCTCCCACATAAAGCAATGAACTTCAAAACCACCACCTCCCCCAAACTCTGAATAACTCACTCCTGTACTGTAGGAAAAACCACAGAGCTTATGCAACCCTTTCCTGATAACTCTACTTCTTCTAGTTGGCTCAGTGTTATTAAATCAGCAGTTACAACATACAACCTATTTACAGAACAGCATATAATTTCATTATGGATATCCAATCTGGTATGACACATAAATGTCCGTGACAGTAAGAATTCACACAAGAAGGTGAGGATACATGCTCACTTCGCCTTTCAGTTTTATAAGTTAGGAGACACATTTTAAAATGGAGAAATATCCCAAAAGTATCTGCGCCCACTATGTTCTCATCCTTTCAACCTACAGTACATAGCAATTCAACTCAATTGTTGCGTATACATGTAATAAATATGCATAATTGTATTTATTTTATTTGCCAGATGATGACAGATTGTTATTCATTCTCACACACTGTACCCTATCAGCTAAATATGACCTCATCTACTTCATGGCTGCAGCTAAGGAACTGGCCTTGTGACCAAAGGATCTTTTACGTCTTTTATGTAAGTTGCCCTATTTAATGGTGTCTTTTCTTTTCGAGGACTTCTTGCTTCAGTGAGTAAGTAGAGGCCTAATATGTTCACACCCACCACAACACCTACAGAATCTTTAACCAATTAAAAAAACACATGTTGTCTTCATTCTAAATGCATCTGCGTCTCTGCAGAATCACCATATAGGATTCTCCAGAAAGTTTCTGAAGTCAGGGGACACAATTGCTCACAGAGCCATGCAGTTCTACAAAGGAAAATGAATGGAAAATGACTTATTATACCACCTCACCTTTTCCACCTCCTTCTTTGCGAGTGTGAAGTGTTCGTCCAGAGCCAGGCAGAGTAGAAGCACCTGAAGGGACTCTTCCACCTGGCCCATCTCCTGCAGGATCATGCCTTTCCTAAAGTAACCCTGAGGAGGCGGGGAGGGGGGGGAGGCACACGGACAGGATGAAACATGATTTTAAGTTCCCACACACAGAAACAGCAAATTTCACATATTCATTCCAGTGCTGTACGTTGCTTTTCAAACATGGTCACAAATCACTTCACAAGGAGCTATAGAAACAAAGGATTAAGGAAGACACATAAGAAGATACAGAATGAAAAGAACAATGTTTTGCTTCTGTCAGTTACTTTAACAGCAGATTCTACTCAGTGCTTTCTTCATTAGGTAATTTTCCCATTATCATTTTGGTTTTTTAATCTACAAGAACTATGCATACCTCCAGTGAGTAGATATTTCCCACAAATATTTCCCCAAATTCCCCATCTTCAATTGACAGCCATGGAAAGCCGCACCCCTTTTTAGCCTGCTACTCCCACAGAGATACCAGATTAATAACCCAACTGAAGTATAATTAGATAATTGATGCCCACCCCCCAGACCCTACAGACCAGGATAAATGACTGGTAGATCCACTAGGGGGCAAAGTCCTCCAGTTACCCACCTCTGGCCAGTTAGCTGAGCTCACGCACAGCACCTCCAGGTCACTCAGAGCACGCTTGTATTGTCCCAGTCCAGCAAGGGCCTCGGCCCGGCATGTGCGTGCCAAAACATCACCAGGATCTGTGTCAGAGTGAGAGAGAGAGAGGGAGGGGGAGGAAAGGAAAGGAAAGGCAAGACAAGATAACCAACTATGTTAAATATCACAGACTATGAATGGGACTATCCTGTAGTGATACATTCAATGATTTTAACCTTGACATATTCACTTTGAGATTTTTTGGCATAGAAAAAATCAAGATGACTCCTAGGGGTTGGAAACCTCTGATAAAATGAGAAGAAGCATACTGAGGGCCCTATTTTCGTGCCAGCGCTAAGCGGCGTTATGTCCTAGCGCAGGCGAATTGCCAGTTTCGTCTGTCGCAAACAGTTTGGTAATTTCATGGTGCGCAGTGAAGGCGTTTGCGCGACTATGGGTTGGGCAGCGCAATAGGGGGTGTAACAATGAAAACAGTCAGGCGCCATGCAAGTTTGGTGTCAAACAATGAGTTAACGTCCAACTAGACCACCTCTTAGTGCAAACGCTGGCACTCTGTGCAATTTGGTGACTTTATTGATGCGCACATTATCTGAAATCACATGAGAATGTTTTGTGAATATTGTTAATTTCCCCCATGTTGAGGCAAATCGTCCAATCCATGGGTAACTTGCAAGCGTAATCAATTAAGCTAAAAACTATTTCACCACAGCTTGTGGTTATTCAATGCACGGACATGAAAGACTGAAGCCAGCAGGCCATCCATCACTACCGTTCAGTAAGATACACCTGTTAAATAAATATATGTTTGTATGCACATTGTTTTTCTTATGTGAAAGGGTTTTATTCTTTCCATTTGCACTACAGAAAATGGAGTACATAATTGGACGCCAAAGGCGATACTGTGAGCGATACCCTGGGTTTGGTAGCCGGTGTTGGCCAGACGGCTATCAGTTCGGCTGCACATGCAGTTTCTTCTGCATGACAAACATAAATGAAACAGGCCTAGTTGCAGTTGTGAGTTTGTTATTTATTGCTTTCCATTTAACAATTACATTAATAAATGTTGTTTTTTAAGTTGAAAAGCCTACAAATAACGAAAAAAGGAGATGGTAAAATAAAACACTTTCTTTTAACAATGTAGGTCTCAAAATTAGAGATGCACCGATCGATCGGCCTCTGACCGGAAATGGCCGATTTTCAGCTGATCGGCCTCAATCGGTGACTTGATCCCGATCACTCCACATAGCCGATTCTGTGCGCCGGTTGGCTCTCGCCCCCTCTTTTCACGTGACGTGCGCGTACCCGTGAGCCAATGCAGACAGATCAGATGAGCGCAGCGCTGAACACTTAAAGCTTTCAGTTTGTCATACATGTCAATCGAAAATAAGGCGCGGAGGAACAACCTCGAAAACGTTCGGAACGACCAACCTAATCATTTAGGTTGACCAACTCGTTTTTCTACAGTACCGTAGGTACCGGGGTTAATTAATAATTAACTTCGTTGCGCTAGTTCGGTTCCTCTGAACCATTTTCCATTAATAGAACATGGTGGTAGTGCATACACTTGACGTAATAATGCCCTGCTGAAGCACTGAATTGCACTGAAATCATTATGTTCGCTAATGAGTGACGTTATGAAACAGTGCTATTCACTCATACAAACTTATTAGACCTAATGATAAATTCATCTAACGATTTCTAGCTAAACCACAGCTGTGCGTTTCCACTATCAAACAAACTCAGAAACAGCAAGCATCGCCTCTTTTCCAATTACTCCTAGTTTGAAACATTTTTATCTAGGCTTTGAAGCTAGTTAAAGTCGTAGTCGTTAGGCTACCTGACTCACGCAAATAACGAAATTCTGCTGAAGAGCGGCTTGTTTCAATGCCTTTGACAAGCTCCGCAACTGAAACATCCATCCATCCATTGTCTAAGCCGCTTATTCCTGGTCAGGGTCGCGGGGGGGGGCTGGAGCCTATCCCAGCATGCGTTCCGGGCGAGAGGCAGGAATACACCCTGGACAGGTCGCCAATCCATCGCAGGGCACACACACCATTCACTCACACACTCATACCTACGGGCAATTTAGACTCTCCAATTAGCCTAACGTGCATGTCTTTGGACTGTGGGAGGAAACCGGAGTACCCGGAGGAAACCCACGCGGACACGGGGAGAACATGCAAACTCCACACAGAAAGGCCCCGGCCTGGATTCGAACCCGAGACCTTCTTACTGTGAGGCGACAGCGCTATCCACTGCACCACCGTGCCGCCAGCAACTGAAACATCCGCCCTTATATCGCTACAAGTGTTTTCCATTGCACTATATAGAATTGGGATCTACTCTAATCCACCTCTAGCAAACAAATTAGTCTAGCGCATCATAGGTTCGAACTAACCTGTTTTCCATTAGCATTGTCGCAATAACTTTCTGATGCACATCAAGTTGAAGCCATATAATTATTTAATGGAAAAAGGGCTTGTGTCATCTGTCATCAGAATATAACGTTAGTGTTTTAAATAAATATTTCCGGACTAATGGTCTGTCACCATGTCAGTACATTTAAACTACTCTTGTTTCTTTTTATTTATTACTTCAAGGCTACATGCCACTGTTGTTGGATTCTCTTTTATTCATCATTTAATTTAATTTGCACAAAAAAAGAAAAGCTCTGTCCAGTAACCTGGAACACTTTTTTTATTTTGAAATGTGTTTTAGTGAGACCTACCTCATGCTTCTGACCTACCTCAGAATTGTCAATCTTAATTTTCTATTAAAGCAAAGTTACAAAAATGTTTGTGTAAGTTGTCAATTATTGTTTTTAGGAAAAAAAAAATCGAATCGCCAAAATCGGTATCGGCAAGTCAGACTAATCAAAAATTGGAAATCGGAATCGGCCAAGAAAATCGCAATCGGTGCATCTCTACTCAAAATATAAACTCAAATCATGAAAATAACAAATTAACGTGCCCCTTGTTTTCCCCCTCTGATTTGCGCGCCGACTTCTCCGCACCTGCCGCACCTTCTTTTGAGAAGCGCTCCTGCAAAACTGTCATCCATGTGAGGAAATTGCCAATTTGCTATAGCGTTAGCGCACTGGTATTTAAAGGGATAGAAAATACGTTTTCTGATTGGCCATTAATAAACCAAACCCCCACCACACCCACATGTATTTTTTAAAGTTAATCCAACCTCTTTTACAACTGTGCCGGAGGTCCGCCATCGTCCTAAGTCACGAAATTACCGAAATTGCGTTAGACATGCCCTAAAGTGCCACCGTCTTAGTTTTGCGTCTGCGTTACCGACACCGTCCTAATTCACAAAAATAGGGCCCTGAATCTTTACGTTACAAACTCTAGCACCCACGGGCCTTCATGATGAACTGCTCCTAAACGTGAAGCTGTAATATTGGATAAGTATGTACACTCTCTCCCCCCCGTCCCCAGTCTGAATAGCATATGCCATCTCAGCTAAGGCAATTTTATTTTAATTACTTTGACAGATTCAATCCGAACAAAAACTATTTCTTAACAGCTTAATGGTAGCGTTTGGCATAAATGTTTTGTATCATGTTTTTCGTCATGTAAAATACTTTTGATACTTGTATGTATTTGTTTATTTGTTTGCATCATAGGTGAGAACATAGGAAATTGTGGTAGCACATTAAGATCTAGCACTCACCAGAAATATGTTATCTGATGGATGAGTATATTACAATATGTAATCACATTAATAACCATTGATTTGTACCGTTATTAAAGGACAACGAGTTTGTCTCTGAATGTCCATGTCATCAGGTATGATATTTTCAGGTTGTAATTAATTGAATCATTTCATAATTTAATCATTGTACTATTTAATAATTGATTTGAACCTGATCGACTGTGTTTTTTTAATGCCAATCCATAGGACGACACCAGGGGGGTTGTCTTTAATAAGAGATACGTGTTCAAGTCCCAGAATGTTCTGATGAAGGTCTGCTGACCGAAACATTAGCTTATTTATTTGTGTTCTAATGTCTGGCAAGAGACAGTATGCGGGAGTATTCTTCAACAATATTATGGAGTGCAGCAAAAGCGTACTGGAAGCTGATCTCTCCAGTTGCACAACAGCCCAGGCTTCACTGAGTTCAAAATCAAATTTCCATTTGACCAAGATGGACAACAGAGGTCCAACACTGCAGCCAGCGCTGCAGAATTTTCCGGAAGTTTCCCCATTTCCAATGGATGCTAATCAACATTTTGCAACACCTGCTAAATGCACTTTGTGCAACAAATGTCTTTGGCCAAAGATGCCATCCTAAGTTCCCTGTGCTTCATCCAGACTGTTTCATAACCGCGTGAGAGCGGTTATGTGTATGTTAGATCAAAGTGCTAGAATCTGACCTACATTTGGTGTGTCTGTGTCATAAGAGTGGTTCTCACTGACCTGCCCGGCCAGCATAGACACTTCTGACAGGAGCCTACATGGCGGCTTTGCATTCAACTCATTTCACTTATGAAATGAAACTCAAGTTTTTTAGTCAAAATGCATTCGGGGGAGAGACTGCTGGCCAAATGTGTGATCAGTGGAAATGCCTCAGGCATAGCCTAGCTGACCTAGAGCAAATGCGGTTCATTGGAAACACCTTTGATCTACAGCTAATGTGGGTTAGGGAAAACACCTCCGGTCTACCTCAGGTAGAGCTGATCTACAGCTAACACGTGCTTAACCCATTCAGACCTAAAATGCCTGCTAAAAACGCCTATTAAAACCTAAGCAATTATTCTACACAACCTCTTAAAACCTGAGGGGTAAAAAAAGACACCAATGCATTTGATTTCGAATCACAGCGCATTTCATTAATCGCAAAATCGAAGCGACCTAAACGTCACTCCAGGTCTTAATGGGTTAATATAGCCTAGACCAGCAGAGACACCAACAGACCCACACCACAGCATATAGGGCAGGATCTTTACAAAATAGTACATTG
The DNA here is from genome assembly GCA_029706075.1 of Aldrovandia affinis. Taxonomy (NCBI): domain Eukaryota; kingdom Metazoa; phylum Chordata; class Actinopteri; order Notacanthiformes; family Halosauridae; genus Aldrovandia; species Aldrovandia affinis. Next base: position 201,005 of record JAINUG010000024.1, read on the forward strand.
GGATCTATAAATAAGCAGTCAGACACTTGACAGCAATCCAGTCACACAGTGTGACGACCAAGATAACAAACAACAGCCGTGATAAAAACCCTGATCCAAAAAGCATATGCACTTTTAATCTCACAATGATACTATTTTTTTTTACAATACATTACCTATTGATTTGTATGATTAGGCTTGTACATATAATCAATATAGCCTAAATGGACACAAGTCAGCCGTGATAACAGAAAATGCAGACATCAAATATTCAAAATGCAAAGAAGGATGTTACAGCGTCTTTAGTTCAGCAGTGGTTTTGGAACTGTTCCTGCAACAAGGACTTTGCAGATTCACGTCCCAGGCAGGGCATCTGCTGTTGCACATTCGAGCAAGGCACACCACCCAAACCGATTCAGTAAACATCTATTTGCATAACCTGACACCAAGCAAGATGTCAGCTATGTTAAGTCTCCCTGTATGAGAGCTACTGCTGAACCACTAATGATACAAAAAGGTGGAAATCAGTATCGACAACAGGGGCTTTCGGCCAAGAGAGAAATCACTTCTCCTAATTTTTATCATCTTGACCAGGGGTAGAAAACCCAAATGTAACCCTGGGCCAGTATCGCAGCCCACTAAAGGCTGTGTGGGCTGAATCCATATAATTTAATTATAACCAACCTACGTATAGTGACAAGCTTTGGATAAAATGGCAAAATATTAAATAAAAAATGATGTAATAGAATTGTTAAACAGGATTTAATACAAAAATACCTTACACATTGGTTACCTATATTTTTTCTCTTGGTACACTATAGTTATTTACAAAGGTTGGATTGATTTAATAATAACTGCGGCACACCTAGGGCCACACTAGATGGTGACTCTAGGATAATCTAATTTTGCCTCTTCAGAATGACCAGGACATGAAGTACCTCTAAAAGTAAATATAAACGTCGTAATTTTTAACGGCTCAAAGTCATTAAAAGGATCCATTCAACTGCTAGTACCACAATTCATCTAATGTGCTGGCGAAGTAAGATGCTATATAAAGTGCAACCTCGACGCACAACTTGTAATCCCTAACAATTATAGCTACTGAATGCAAATTCTGTTCCGCTTGACCTCGTTTCTCATATTGGAATGCGACTTCTACAAAGTCACACACTAATTAAACATTAAGGGAAAAAATGCTCGGACCAGAGCTGTCATTATCCTCTCGAGGTTACAAAACGTGTGCCATGACCTCACTTACACAATGCGCTCCTTCTGCGCGTGCGTCGTTGTTGTATAATACGGCTACACGTGGTTAAGGTGACATGCGCTAAAGGTGGATTGTTTAGTAACAGTCACCGGTTCCTGACAGAAAAATGTTGGTCAGTATATCTCTGACTTGTTATTTTGATGACTATAACGTTCATTAGTAAGCTGAAACTGGCTGGTATTAAAATATTTTTCGTAGCATCTCTCCAAGCTAGCTAGTTCTTGTTAGACAGCTAGCGAAACATGTAATTAGATGGTTTACAGACAAACAACGCTCAAAACCCTCACCTGATTCGATCACATTATTTGATATTGCCACAGCCTCTTCGAACTCTTTTCTTCTCGACAGTTCTTCGATTTCGCCAATTATCTTACATCTCTTTGTGTCTTCTGGAAACCACTTTTCTAATAGGCTGCAGAGGACCACATTCGTTCTCAGCTCCCCGGACAAACTCATAACAATATCCTCTCCGCAAAGCTTGCATTTGGAGAACAGGTCGCGTTGTAAGCATCGTTTGCAGTAAGAATGCCCACAGACAATTGTCACTGGTTCGCCGAGGAATCTGACACAACCCGGACAATTCAACACATCAGCGGCGTTGTCCTCACTGTCCCTTGTTGAGACGGCCGGCTGCACAGCCGGTTCCCCTCCAGCCTTCTTTCTGAAGTTCTGCAGTATGCAGTCCAGTAAAGTGTTTAGCTGTTCGGGCCTGACACACCCATATCTCAAAGCCATTGAAAACACATCAAGTGCCTCTTTAAGACGGTTTTCAGACGCTAGTGCATCAGCTCTTTGCAAAAAAAGTGTCTGGTGGTCTACATTGTCTTCAACCCATTCGCTGTGTAAACTGGGTGCGATAAAGAATCCAGCTTTTTCCTGTAGGATCTCATCTGCGTCGGAATTTTGGACAGACATAGTTTACATGACACAATGAAGTGTCAAGTATCCTGAATCAAAATTGATTAAACATTTCGGTATAACGTGCGTTGGCCTGGCAACACAGATTCGGAAATTCCAAATGGAACTCACCAGACGGAACCTTTTCCGCACCGGTTTGTTATATAAAAATGAAATCACGTGACTGGAAATCCTGAGCTCTGATTGGTAAAAGGAGCCAGATTACAAAACCTGTATATAGAAGTTTCGTAACTATTTGAGTGGAAGCACAGAGAGGGCGAACTGTCACGAGAAATAGCGACACAGGCTACTGTTCACGGCTTTGATTTTAAGGCTACAAATCACGCCATTGCAGATTATCAATTTTGAAACTGAAACAGCAAATAGATCATGACGGGGGCGAATGGTGTTGTTTCTAGGAATCGGTTAAGGGGGATTTAAATGTTAAAATAGGATGTTTATAATTTATGTTAACGTCTTAAACCTCCTTGGTGTATTTCTTACATCACAAGCCTCATTTGTATACCATACGAGCACATGTGTGGATTGCGAATAATTAAAGCCTGTATTCAAAAGCGTGTGCTTTTGTGTATGTCAATGTTTCTTCTGTGATGTGTGAATTGCACTTGGCTGCAGCAATGTTGAATTGCTATAATCTCGGATGGTACGGTGCATTTTAATATGATAGTTTGGTTTAACGTACACCTATATAGTAGGCTACCAAGATAGTAGATGTCAACAACAACAGTAATCCTTGAGAGCCTTGAAAGGCGCCCATAAATAAAATGTATTATTATTATTATTAATCACTCTTACTAATGTGATCTGGTGGTGGCACAGTATGATGGTTGGGAAACTTGACGTGTAACGTTTGCAGGTTAAAATCTCAGGTGGGCCATCACTGTTGTACTGGCGAGGCGCTTAACCTGAATTACTTCAGTATATATTCAACTCAGTAGCGGCTGGTGAGTTCAAAAATTGGGGAGGACAGGAGAGATAAAAAAATTAAATAACAAATAATGTGTAAATAAGTCCAAACTTTAGGCTTTCTTTAACTACATGAGGCATTTATTTATCATAAAATGCATGTTCATTCAACATAGAGTAGAAATCCTTGATGATCCCAGAATGTCACCTGTGAAAGACAAAACACACACAAAAAACAATAAAACACAGGAAGCACTAAGTTTTGAAGTGGATTGTGCTCTTGCAAACTATTCCTCTCCGAACATAAACTACCCACAGTGCCGTGGTGGTTTGGTGAGGGACTAGGGTCTCTGGGTGACCTGTTTTTGAGCTTGATAGTTGAGGGAGGGAGGGACACAGGGCTTCTTCAACCTTTTCCTGTTTCATTGGGCCTATTGGCCGTGTTGCAAACCTAGCCATGCTTGTCTGCTGAGCACGAGCAACTCTTTGTCTCACCACTGGTGCAGGCCTAGCTGTGGATGTACCAGGTGTAGCTGTAGTAGCAACACAGGTGGTAACTGTTGTAACAGCTGAACTGGTTGATGCTATGGAGTGACTGGAGAAATTGAAGAAATGTATTATTAAAAATTGTCCAAATGTTGCTTCTTTTTTCGCGTGCCACTCATTTTGTTGCCGTTTTATGTTGTTCTTTACTCCGGTCACCATACTTCACAAAACAGCTGGCCGGTCAGTAAGCCACTAGCTACACCACACGATTAGGTAACTGACCATTTATTGCACTTTGGTGAGGCAGGCTATGCTACTCAACTTACACATTTCATGAAAGTATAGCTCAACAAATTTAAAACAACACATTGTTTTAAGATCAAACGATGACAGAGGCGGATAAGCAGTGGTCTTTATTATACCCACACAATTAAAATAATATTGCATGTTATAATCTTAGAAATGCAGCTGATTTCATTTATTTATTTTACTTTTCAGTTTCAGGGAATCTCGTGTCTGAGTGTCAACGTATCTTTAGAGAGCGCTTAAGACAACATCAACATTAAGACATTAACAACACGCTGATGCCCTGTATCAAAACATTTGTAGCTTGCACTTGCGCCTACTGACTGTGAGAACAGTTCTTCAGTTCATTCAGTAAGCGCAGTTTAGTTTAATAGAGAAATCCAGTATGTGGATCTAGTATGGATGTCCAGTATTGTTTCTTTTACATTTTTACAATTTTATCCCCAATTTTTAGTATCCAATTCCCTCTCGCTTTTTTCGTGCCAATTATCCCCTCCCTCATATGAGAGCTCGTTGCCGTAGTCCAGCCAGTAGCGAGCGCTGCACTGCCTCCTTCGAGCCAGTGCCCGCCTAGGCCGAAGCCTGTCACCGACGCACAACCACTCATGTATGCAGCGAGTCTTTCCTTCAGCTTTTATTCCTCCCCTCAGGGGCGGACAGGCAATTGCCGCCCCCTAGTGTCACTCCCGGGCTGAGCCAAAACTTACCGCTAGACCACACGGAAGGCCATCCAGTATCGTTTCTAATAGGATGCTTAGTGGTAAGCTCGTCCAAACATTTTTTTAGGATTTCTACAGGCAATCTCTGGATTTCAAAGCAATGAATTTGTCACAGCCCACTGTCTGCCTGGTGAATCAAAGAAACTAATCACTTAGGATCAGTGATTCAGTACACCCAGTCCACTTCATTGATTTGTTCAAAAAGATTTGTTCGGTCGTGAACTGCGCATCACTAATACAAACGATTGGTAGCGAGGCTCCCAGTAAGCCAAGTGCACTTATCACACCAAGAAGTATTGAACACTCCTACTATCTCGTTTCTCTTAGTGAACGTAATTTTAGGAAGTGATCTTCCTTCCATTTTAATCCTTGTCTTCTCTCTGTATTCCAATGAGTGGAATGGAGTTTGCAAAAACTTCACCACATCCTTCTCTGCGTTTACCATCCTGGCCAAATCTAATTAGCTAGCTAACGTTAGCCACTCTTGTCAGGTCTCCTCCTCTCCCATCTGTTTGATTAGCTTGTTAGTTTGCTTTCTAGCAAATAAGGTAACGTTAGCCAAACGTTGTTCTTTTGCCAAGATCCTCCAACAATAAATAATACAAGTAATTACTACAACTTCTCCTTCACACCCTACTACCCTAAATAAATAAAAAAACTAATTTGCACAACTATTTGTAATTGAATAAAAAGGCTAATCTCTCTCTCTCTTTCTCTCTCTGTCTCTCTCTCTCGCTCTCTCGGTGTCTTTCACAAAATCTCCTACACGTCTACAATTGAATATCATAGCTTGTGTGATAACCTTGATCAACCCCTCCCCTCTCTATTTTAATTGGATGTACAGTATGTCATTATTTTATTCCGATGGCTGATTAGTCTATTGGTCTTAGGGAGGATGTCCTCCCTAACAGTAATTTTTGCCATGTAAAAGATAGGAGAGGAGAAAATATGGGAAAATGGGGGCTTATGAAGGCTTAGGGAGGACGAGGAGATACCGTCCTCTGGCTACATTTTCTCCATTGCACTAGAGGGCACTGTTGAGACTTTAAGAATAGCAATAGGGGTTTTATGTATCCTAGATGCTTAGAAATGGATTTGAAGGTGATTTCTTCACTGTTATTTTTATAGATTTTTTTTTCTTTCCATTTTTGGGGAGGACTGTCCTCTCCGTCCTCTATGGACGAGCCTCCTCTGATTCAACTCTATAAATGGATATCAGAGGGATTTCAGAGAGAAAAATATATCTGTACATAAAGCTTATTTTCAGTATATAGAGTCGGAACAAGATCCATCTCTTTGAGTGATTTTGGCTCAGGCATGGCTTCCACTGTCAATACCCTTTGGAAACAGCTATGATATCAACACTTTCTCCCATTACAACACCTTACATTAATTTAGCAGACATTCTTATCCAGAGCAACATACAAGGCTAAATGCATGAGAGCATAAAATAGGATTAAAAGAGCAGCAGCAACTGCAGAAAAAGATAGTGACACTTTTAGAACCAGTTCCAGCACAAGTGGTAGAATATATACTGTTAGCATAACTCACTATCCTGCCAATCATAGTCAGTTATTCTGTTAACATTATCAAGTGTTAAACTAAGTGCTAAGCCACTGTCTAAGAGATAAGTGCCTTTAGAAAGAGGGTCTAAAAATGTTTCTTTTGTGAAATATTGCTAGATATATTGTGGGTCAATATCAGTATGGGGTGCCTTTGGTACTTCATAACTTCAAAAAATATTTGTTTATATTTTCAATTTCTTTGAACGTTCATTATATTAAGTGGACTGTAGACTACCCAAAAAGCATTTATGTCAAGCTTAAGCACATTTTATCAAATAACTACAAGCAGACAATTTGTGAATCAACCACAAGATATGTCAACCCTGTCATGGACAAATACAAAATAGATTAATTATATTTCCATTGCATTTTGGTGATATAATTTACATTTTCAGAGAGATATTGTGTCCCTTTCTGACTAATAATTCTGAGTTCATGTCAAAAGTATTTTTGAATGAATGAATTCATTCATGTGTTTTTTCAATACTTAAAAAAAAAAGTTATCAATACTATTTGCCCCCTCCTGTTTATAAACAAATCACTAAAAAGTTTTTGATAACTTATGAGAATGATTTGCTTATTTTGATAAAACATGAAGATGCCAGAGTGGACAAGGGCATGACAGGGTGGACCTGGGCATGACAGGGTAGACAAAGGCATGATTCGGTGCTGTAGAAGAGGACACATCATTTGTGAAACATGAGGAAACACTTTAGCATTATGATGAACGGTATTTAATGAAAACATTTTACTATCAATTAAATTAACAAATGAGAAAATTATTAAGAACACTCATTTAATCTGATCATAAGCATTGACTGTTGAATGCGGAGATTTGGATGCAGTTTCTTTCTTGGACCTATGGTACCTCTTCCTGTATTTTTCAGTTTTCCTTTTCTCTTTTGCTAGCTGTGCCCTCAATTTTTCTATCTCATTTTTTTTTCTTTTTCTTTGCTCTCCTTTGACTGCGTTCTGCTTGGCGCCGTTGCCTGAAACACAAAGTATTTATATTAGGGTTTTTAGTAAGAGTTACAGTTTAGTTGGAGTTAATTGTCAGAATATTATTATGTGGGGAAATAAACAGTTACATAAGAACATAAGAATACATAATGACGAGAACGGGCCTTTCGGCCCATCTAGAGTTGTCATGTCCTAATCTAAAGAGTATCTAGTACTACATCTAGCCTGGACTTGAATAGCCCAAGTGTTTCTGCCTCTACTACCCGACCTGGCAAGCTGTTCCAGGCATTGACAACTCTCTGTGTAAAGAAAAACTTCCTAATATCTGTGCGGAATTTGCCTTGAATTAATTTCCACCTGTGGCCTCTTGTTCTGCTGACCCCACTTATCTTTAAAAAATCTTTGGTATTTCATTTTGTTAATCCCTTTTAGGAATTTAAAAACCTCAATCAAATCCCTCCTAAGTCTCCGTTTGCTAAGCTTAAATAATTTAGATTGAGTGCCTTAAGTCTATCATCATAACTTTTACCTTTCATACAAGGTTTAGTTGCCCTTCTTTGAACTTTTTCAAGAGCTTCTATATCTTTCTTGTAGTACGGTGCGCAGAACTGCACACAGAATTCTAAGTGAGGTATGACAAAAGCATTATATAACATTAATATAACCTCCTTTGATTTATACTCAATACTTTTTGCTATGTATCCCAGCATCCTGTTGGCTTTTTTCACTGCTGTAGCACACTGCTTTGATGCAGATAGGCTTTGATCAACTGTCTTTTTCAAACTGAACACCTACTAACTTTTCTCCTCTCATAAAATACTCCTGTCTAATGTTTTTATTTCCCACATGCATAACTTTACATTTAGCAATATTGAATGTCATCTGCCATGTATCTGCTCATTTCTGGATTTTGTTTAAATCATCTTGGATTACTTTAGTTGATTCCAAACTGTTTGCCAAAGTCCCAAGTTTAGTATCATCTGCAAATGTAACTATTTTGCTACTAACGTCCATATCAAGATCATTTATGTAAATAAGGAAGAGCAGAGGTCCCAGCAACGATCCCTGCGGCACACCACTGCCCACAGCACCAAGGTCAGATACAGCCCAGTTGGAAAATGTACTTCAAATAAATCTCAAAATCGTAATAAATCCTTTCAATATCCAAGCTACCATGTTGTAACCTGGAGGGCCCTGGCTCAGGCTGATTTCTAGGAGTTGTGGGTGATGTCTCTGACTGTAGCAAAGCACTAGCCCTGGCTTTGGCCCTGGTTAGCTTTTTTGCCTCTTCCCATTTCTTTCTTTTGGCACGCTTCTCTCTCTCACTAAGCTCATTCTGCCTTCCATTTCTCCCTCTCTTTCTCAAGGTACTTTCCAGTCAGATACAGGCCCACAGTCTACAGGACCCTGACGAAACGTTATCAAAACATTATAATAATAACCATATTTATCAGGCAGACGGTGTCAAAACATTACACATTGATATCAATAACCATATTTATCAGACAGTGACATTTATAACATTATATTTTTAAGAAACTATGCATATGTCCACCCTGTCATGTACCATGTCCACCCCATCAGGCAAGGATGTCTAACAGGGTGGACAATGACAGGGTGGACATTTTTAGCTAAAGTTAGATCAAATTTGCATCTATGGTTGACCTTTAGTTAGCTTTGATTTGAATTGTTGAAGCTGACCTTGAACTGTTTCACAAACATATTTGAATATTCTGAAATTGTATTAATGAACTGACATTTTCACCCTGACAGGGTTGACAAGTTAAGCTTGACCACATCCAACTACAAACACAATATGATGAAAATGAGTAAATATAAGTGTAGATACTTACTGAACTTGGAAAAGTTGTTTTCCCTCCACTGAAGAAATACAATATGGTGGCTGTGATGTCACTGTATTAAAGGGAGGGCTCTTAAAGGGGGAGTTTACCCCATCTTGACAGGGTGGACAGCGATTTCACAGATACACACAAAGTGTTTAATATCATTATGAAAAATGCAACATAAATAATCAAAAGACTTGAATTGGGAAATGACTTCTTTATGACTATAAGAAAATATGGAAGGTCTTTTCATTTTTTGCTATTTAATCATTTATTACACTCATTGAAGTTGACTGGGTAGGCGCAAAATCCCCTACATCCAATCAAAGAAAATGGTACAAAATGTATAAAATGCATCTTAAGGCACATGTCATTATACTGATATATTCATAAATGTTTACCCATTTACAATACAACTTCAGAAATGATTTGTTTTGCAATATGTTCATTAAACTTGAGTGATTATATTGAGGACACCAAAGGCACCTTATACTGATATTGACCCTTTTATAAAATCAACAACTGTTGTTTCAAAGCAATATTATTACACTCACTAGAGTTTGTGCTATTGGATAACTCCGCTGTGCTGTGATACATTATCGTTAATTTGATATGCTTCATCGATCAAATTCATAACGATCATTGATTCATCATTAACATCCCTAGTTTCTCATTTTGCCTACTATCTCGAGTAGTGGTATTTAAGCCTCTGGTGAGCTGCAGGGTGTGTAGGTTTTCACTGTTACTCAGCACTTAATTCACCCAAAAGGTTGGAGCACCCTTGATTATAACCAGACCGATCTATAAATGTAACAAATCTTATTTTAGTGGTAATTACATGATATTATGCAGAATCCCATGAAGATATGATATCAGAATATCAGAATATTGGAAATCAGCACTGACTGTAAAAATGATCACCAGTAGATGCACCCTAGTGCAGGACAGTCATTGCTAATTTCCAATATTTTCTCAAAGTTAAAAGTGATTACATTTTTGTTGTATATTGTGCTGGCCAATTATTGACTAATTCTGGTGAATGGGAAGATGTGCCATTTTTCTTTGGTCACAGTGACACACAGTGGTCAGTTGTGGTAATACCCAAAGTAAAGTATTGTATTGAAGTTGCCAAGCTCACCCCAGCACTTCTGCATCGATAGGCATGTAACCAAATCAGAAAATTGCCTGGGGGGAAATCTGCACACCTGGAAACCTGGGAAGGGTCTTGTTGATCAAAAATACAGGGTAGTGCTTTTAAATATAATTTGTGTATGTTAAATCTTTCTCTTGTTAATGTAGTGTCTAGTATTCTGTCAAATACCTACCAATTGAGTATATAATTGCCTTGGTTGCAGACAGCCTTTTCTTTTGTGAGCCTACTGGTAAAGATTTATATAGTGGTTAAGATGGGGGGGTATACAATTTCTGTATGCATGACTATGTGCCGTGGAATAGATTGTAGTGGCATACCTGTTAAACTGGTTGTAGTAGATTGTGTGCACTTTATTCACTTACTCCATGTGTACTTGTCCTATATTTACATCTATCAACTTGAATTAGTGCTGTCGTACCATTTAATGAACTGTCAATACGAAAGTATTTACATTTTTTACAACTGTGTGATATAGCTCCCTCTAGTGCCTGACTCTGGATCAGGTCAGGTTAACAAAGGTGGTGGTGGCTTTTACAGTGCTGTGTAGAATCTAGTAGCCTATTACTTATTCCCTGTCACTTGTGATTTCTAGGTCTATTACAGTATGAACAACAAGTTACATGTACGTATCTATAAGCAAAGATATTGTATCATTTTCGTATGTGTAATTGTACCCATGCAATGTTGAGCTGTTATTTCTGTTATTTGTGCTGTTATTTATTAACTGCAGCTTTAGTACAATATCAGCATAAACTAGGCACCATAACCTGAAACTGGAGTATTTGTTGTTTGTTGTTGTTGTTGTTGTTGTATTTGGGTCAGAAAAGTCTGGCGCATAGGAAAAAGCATTCAAAGCAAGTGAAAATAACACATTTTAAAAGTAAAAACTGGAGAGCAGCCACAGATACAAACATACATTTATTAAACTTAGTGAGTACTGACTAAACAGACAAGAGATTCCACAAGAGATAGATGCAATGAAAATTGCTTCTATGCATAAGGCGACATGCATCAATGTCTACAGAGTTTCTCCACTTAATTTCATTTCATGTTTAATGCTGGCCTTACATGTAATGGAATGTGCGTAAGATACAAATGTTATGTTTATGGCCCAGAGAATATCTCGAACATGTGACAATCTGGGCTGTCTAGCTGAATTTCAGCAGTTATCCTCCTTAAATGTGTGACATTCATTGTTTTTGTTTACGTGCCCCCGCTGCAAATACCTTGTTTTATTTTTTCTTCTCACAGTCCTTTTTTCACACTGTAGGGCAGGTTGTTCATTTTATACATACACATTGCGCTGTCATTCTTCTCATGCACCTGGTTATGTGGTAATTTAATGATTATCAGAGAGGATTTTTGCGATTATTTTAATGATTGTTTGACACATTGTTAGAAAAGGAGGCTCCATCGACCCCTTGGTGCTGGAGGACTGAAATACACGCAAAATAAACAACCCAAGATGTTCTCTGGAACCTTGTTATAGTACAAAGCATCAATGGTAGTGCTTGTAGTTCTTTGGGCCATAATCTTGTGTTGCCAATTAACCGTTCATAAACAATAGTGAGAAATATCAAGCGATTTTTTCATAGAAAATAAATTTTTGCATAAATATATTTGATTCTAAATTTCTGATATTGGTATTTAGGCCTTAACTGGTTTACGGACCCATATAATCTACTGTATCTAGACCTGATCAGCCATGGCATGTGTACCAATCAGCCACTACTTGGTCATAGCCATTGCAACTGCAGAAATGCGCAGGTCGAGGTAGGCTTGTTACAGGTAATAGCTGTCCTAGCAAATGCTAACCAACCATGTTCACCTGGAGGAAAGGAAAGATGCCATCTTGGCATTGGTGCTAATAAGCTGAGACACTTTCAGCTCTTCCCATCTCGAAAACACCTCTGTAATGTTGACATATTTTCTACATTTGTCTAAGTGCCTTTTGTGTTTAATGTGTTGTTTTTTGCTTTTAGGTTACATAGCTATCTAGTGCTATTATTCTCTTTTTTGTCTTGTACCATAAAGTAGATTGAAACAACTAGGTCAACTTGCTGATATTTCAAGAGGAACAGTGGCTAAGGTGATGTTGGCATGGAAGTCTGAGGGAAAGACATCATAAAGTAGAGACAACTCTTGTCAAAAGCGCATACTCCTTGACTGTTATGTCCGTGCATTGGTTCAAGATGCAAGGCAAAACAGACGACCAACTCTGAATCAGTTGACTACAAATATTGATCTAGGGCTTGAGCAGACAGTTTAATCAAGAACAGTCCGTCGAGAACTTCACTGAGAGGCATACTATGTGTGTTGTTCACCAAAAGAAACTTACAGGCCCGAGTGCTTGTTTACCACGGTGAAGGGCTCTGGTGGCTCTGTTATGGTGTGGGGTGCATTTTCCTGGCATGGTTTAGATCCACTCAACCCCTTAGAGGGCAAGGTAAAAGGCAATAAATACAAAGTCACTCTCAGTGATCACTTTCATCCTATAATGAAGCATTTCTATCCTGATGGGAGTGGTCTTTTCCAGGATGACAGTGCCCCATCCACAGGGCACGAGTGGTTACTGAATGGTTTGATGAGTATGAAAATGATATAAACCATGTGCCATGGCCATCTCAGTCACCAGATCTCCACCCGATTGAACACCTATAGGCGATTCTGGAGAGGTGCCTGAGACAGCATTTTCCACCACTGCTACAAAACACCAAATGATGGAATTTGTCATGGAAGAATGGTGTTGCATCTGTGACATCATGAGAGGTTTCCTAGGGCAGGCTAGTGTGGGGCAGTGCAATATCACTGAAAAACAGGCACAATGTAGACGGTTCAAGATTTATTTAGCTAGCAGGGTATTAACTGGTAACTCTTCCTTCAAAATCACAGTCCAAAATCCAACTTAAAACATCCCCAAAGGAGGAAAAAAGGTTCTTCCCAAAACTCAACAACATTCAAAACATTTCTCAACGTAAAATGTCAATGTTCATCCTGCAAACAGTCCTCTTCCATTAAACAGTTCTTAAATCCATAGGGTACTTTCCTTGTGTTGTTTGCTCAGCTCCTTCCAGCCATGTGCTCTGTACCTCTGCTCCCCTTTCTTCCTTTGTCCTGGGTGTGTGCTCTCTATACCTGCTTTGATTAGGTGGCCCAAGCACCTACACCTGTTTGAGTTGTGATGCATTGTGGGAGCTGTAGTGTGTGCAACAGTGGCCATTTTGTGAAGTGGCCACCGATCTAATATGGGAATGTAGCACCCCTCTACTACACGTCCCCTTGTGATGCCACGCATCCTACCAATAGAGTTCCAGACACTGGTAGAATCTATGCCAAGTCACATTTTAGCTGTTCTGGTGGCTTGTGGTGGCTCAATGCCTTATGAAGACACTTTATGTTAGTCTTTCCGCAGTGGCAGGCTATTGCGACACCCTTGCGCAATTGCTATTGTTGGCTTTATAGTTAAAAAGGACATATAGAATGCTAGAATGTATACCTACCTCATTTATTAGGGAAAATATTTCCAGGTGTAAACTGTAAAATTAAAATACAGTAGCCTAATACATTTATCCAATGTCATTGTTTTAATGGGTTCTCCTGTAAGCACCTCAGTTCCAGCATGTATGTTAATACAGTACGAACCTTGCTCGAGCCACCTGCATCGACTAAGCTGACCCTGGGTCAGTGTATAGGGGAAAGAACGTGTCTTTGGGTTGACGTGGATGTTTGCACTCAAGAACATATTTGAGCGCAGAAACGATCATTATCCTCTCTGGTATTCCCAGTGTTGCTGTCTGTTACAATTTCTTTTGGGAAAGAGGAAAAATGGGTTGAGTGTGATACAGGGTGTAATACATGGGACGGACTTGACATCATGGAACCAGACATATTTTCCGCCATACAGCAAATTCAGATGGACAGGCATCTCATCCCCCCTCATCCCCATTCCCCTCACGTCCAGAAATAAGCCCAATAAACCCAGCTTTAATGAGAGGTCGGAAATAGCCTTTGGCTTCGCGAATAAAGAATGTGACAGAGAGGGAGACCGAGCAGGAGAGGATGACAAAAAATCAATTGCTAAAAACCTCAGGTGAAGTAGTGTTTCTTGTGACGTATCCCAGTAATTCACGGCACTTTGCTAGGAGGACGAAGACAGGGGCCGAGAGGGTGGAGACCACAAGGGGGCAGCCTGGGGCCACATGGAGAGCATGGCGCACAGTCCCCATCCTCTGACCCGGGCTCAGCCTGCACAACCCCGATCTCAACTAAAGATTGAAACTGATCTAGGATCAGTGTTTTGGAGGGGTACAATCTCTCAACACCGTTCCTCCACATACCACTGCCTTTTTAGTAACTACCTCAGAGGGAGTTACTACTGCTGCTGTTCCCATTGCTGGGGCATCACAAAGTATTAGGTCAAAATAATGCACATTTACATTTATTCACTTAGCAGACGCTTTGGTTCAAAGCGACATACAAGGTCATTACGCCGAACGACATGAGGCGCAATGAAGGGCAATTGGAAGCACCAGAACAGAGCAGACAGCAACACTGTAGAAATTGAATGCAAAGCTGATCAGACTCCGCAACTGTGCGGGTGAATGAAGTGAGACGTGTGAATACACAAAGCACGAGTTAACAAGATGTAATGCTATAGTACCAATTTATCTTGCAATAAAACAGAGGGAACTCAAAAGGATTAAATACATAAACCAATGAATATATAAGGTACTAGTACTTTAGGCAGTACCAAGGCAGCTGGGAATGGAGGAGTGATCTGAGAGCTTAGGTGAGGGATCAGGCCTCGCGGTTCCCACAGAGCAGAGAGGTAAGTATCATCTCACTACTGTGGTCTTGATCTGGGCCACGGCGGTCCCACTCACCAAAATCCCTTCACCTCCTCAAAAGACCAGATTGGACCTCTGAGAGGCCAGAGGCAGAAAAAAATAAGTGCCGCAGGCCCACCTGCAGAGGGGTCAACACGGTCTGAGAAGAACTGTCCACTGAAGTCCACTGGCACAAGGACTTTTTTTTTGCATTGGGAGAATTAAAACTGTTGGATGACTTCCAAGATCGATACATCCTGTTTTTATGGACCTTCCAGGATGTTAGTGTCTTTACTTGTCCACCTGCTTTCATTAGACCTTCCACATCACTTATCTCCTAGGAGATGCTGTTTAGATGTTGTCACTGATATCCGTTCAGACAGCAGTTGCTTACTGGGGAAATTCACCCCCGCTGCCTTTGCTCAAGGGGACAACAGCAGTGATGCAACCTTGGATTCAAACCTGCAACCTTTTGATAACAAGTCCAGTTCCCTAAACACTGCTCCACCTACGGGCACTTTTATTTTGCCATGTGAGCCTTGCATATTCATTCTTTATTTGAGACCACACTTAAACATAAGCAATAAAGGGCCCCACTTTTTAAAAATATCAGCAATGTCTTAGACCTTGTAATTACTCAATGGCAATATCCATAACGCATTATCGTTTTCACACTGATTGAAAAATTGATTAATCAGTCCGTTTACACAAGTGCTGCAAAACAACGTATTTGAAGAGGCTTGCGATTTGCCATCCGCTCACAGCTAGCGTATGTACATGCCCCTCGCATGCCTGACACGCACCACTCACATCCAAACCAAACACACACACACACACACATGCCCACACTCACTCACACAGACATACATGCATACACCCATACATATATATACATACACACACACACACACACACACACACACACCCGTGCACACACCCATACCCATACCCACACACACAACAACACGAACACACCCCAGGAAGGCAAAAGGCTAGGTTTTCAAAATACAATTAAACTGGCCAATTTAATCATCTGGTTGAACTGAATATTCATATGACCAAACAGATTGGGAATCTGACTAAGACACTACAGGCAAAATCTAAAATTATGTGGGATACTATAACCTTGCACACACCACAAATTGTTTGAAAGCCTGCTTTTAAGGCATCTCAACATATTTTCCTTGCCAATTTTAATGTTGTTGTTTTTGACGGAGAGGCTGAGATTGAAAGCGCCTGAAAGTGATTGAAAGCAGAGATTTATTTCATTGTATCTGAGAGAAATTGTACACTAGTCTTGGATCTATTAGTCTTGGATCTGTAAAGAGAATAAGGGGGTGTGTGGTTCATGTCTGCTCATTCAGGGAGGAAAATGCTTAGGCCTGAAACATTAACAGCATAATTATTGTGGCAACCACTAACTGTACAATTATTGCAACAATAACGGGTTTTATATTATGATGGCCACAAACAACAAACAACAGTTCTTACTTCTCCAAATGTGACACGTTGCATATTGCAGGTTGAGCGATATGGACCAAGAAACCTGAAAGTGAAATTAAATCATGAGATTTCTTGCGCATGCCATCATATCTATGTGATTAGCGGCAAGACACCATGCACATCATTAGCAGTGAAGTTGTACAGGGAGTTCATATGTGTTCATATGTGAGTTCAGATCACAGAACCCTTCATGCATGAAATTAATGTTTACACGTGCCTGTTTTCTGACCATCTTGGAGGATGGCGACCACATGCGTACTTATCAGGTCAGGGCAGAACTGCAAAATGTTCCACATCAAGGCTTTAGAGGTTTTATCAACACCACGCGTTGCTTTGTGCTTCACTGGGAGAGAGGTGGGGAAAAGCAAATGTTATAGTTTTGCTCCCGTTTACAGCACACTGTTGTTTATTTTCAGGCTCGGCTGCTCTCGTTGGCCTCCAAACATGCTGCTCTTTCCAGTTAAAACAGTAACAGCTTGTGAGGCTTGGAACACTGCTGTTCTTGTTGGGAGTGTCGTTGGGTGTTTATAAAGGCCACCAGGTGGCAGTGTTGTACTGTTTTCATCTGCCAGTGTGCCTCAACGCCTCCGATTTTCACTGTGGAGACAAACTGTACATTCCGCTGACAATATGATCTGAAATAATTATTTTATCATAAATATATTTACCAACCACAATACTTCCCACCCTCTCTGCATCTCTAAACCAGGGGTTCTCAACCTTGATCCTGGAGAGCCGCAGGGTATGCTGGTTCTTGTTGTCTCTCAGCACTTAACTGATCGATTCATTGATTAATTAAAGCAGTTGATTACATGGTAAAGTCACCTCATCTGGTTTCTTTTGTCCAGATTGGTTGCAAAAACCAGCACATCCTGTGGCCCTCCAGGGCCAAGATTGAGAACTTCTGCTCTAAACCCTTGAATTGCACTCATCAACTGACCCTACCATTTTCTAGACTTGTTGCCTCCCACTGGAAAAAAAATCACCCAAATCAGCAATTCAACTACCGGGAGTTGACCCACACGGCTCTTAGTCAGAGCACACACTAACTGGAAACATATCCAGGTATGCTCCTCGCTCATTGGCAGCAACGGTATAAACCAACTCGCTTTGGTATACTGGGAACTCAATGGGTTTACAATGTTACAGCCAAGAAAGCAATAACATCCTTTCCCACTCCTGTTCTTGATTAATGTCTAGTTACCATATCGCTACTAACGATAGCACTGTCCTGTCGGAATCAAACCAGTCTAGACGGATTTATTATGACTCTGCATTCCCACCAACTCATTTTTCCAAGCGTAGGCCTGCGGTAACCGGGATTCCCAGTAATCAAAAACACAACCCTTAAAGGCATGTTATGCGGCATGCTTGTGAAAACATGTCTCTCGACAGTGACTTGCAAAAGTATTCAGACCCTTGCGCTGTTCTTACATTTTGTTCCTCAGAGCTTGGAAGCCAAGGGCCAACAAAACAACTCAGGGATAAAGCTGTAGAAAGACACAGGTGAGGGGAAGGGTATATGAAATGTCACTGAGTATGCCGTTGAGCACAGTCAGTTCAGTCATTAAGCAGTGGAGAGTGTATATCGCACCACCTGGACAGTGCCTTGGTCAAGCAATGCCTCGAAACTGACCTGCCAGAGGAACCTTCGAAAGAGCTACAGAGTTAGATAAGATAAGATAGCCTTTATTAATCCTGGGGGAATTTGGTTTGTGACAGCAGCAATGATACAGGAGACAGTGAAAAAACACACAAGACATACAGGACATCACAGTATACTGAATAATAAATACAAGATAAATATATTTAAAAACCAGAGTAAAAACCTAAAATGGCTGAGATGGAGAAAAAATTTCCATGAATGAAAAAATACCCCAGTCACTCCACAATACTGGCCTGTGTGGCAGGGCCAATGAGGAGACTGTTACTGATTACAAAAGGTGATGATTTTAGTTGAGATTCAAAACATTACTTCTGGTGCAAAACCCACACTGGCAGGCCATTGTTTTATTAACGTTTATTTTATTAATGTTTTTGCTTTGTCGGTGTGGAGTAGATTGTGTAGATCAGAAATATTAATTCCTATTTAAAAGTGGTTTTGCTCGTGGTTCTCTGTGGCTCAGTTGGTAGAGCACAGTGTTGGTAACGCTTAGGTTGTGGGTTCAATCCCCACTGGGGCTACATATACTGAAAATGTATGCATTCACTACTGTAAGTCGCTTTGGATAAAAGTGTCTGCTAAATGGCGTATATTATTATTGTAAGTGTCACGATTTCAACCTCTAAGGCGACAAAATGTGAAAACTCTGCAAGGGTATGAGTTCAGTGAAAATCCCAGAGGAGCAGATGTTTGCTTAGCAGGGGAGCAACTCTTATTCCTCTTCCATTGTGTCTGCCTCGTTCAGTACACAAAATTATCACCTCTGTTCCTGAACAGGAAAGGGAAATGGCACCCTATCTGTCATCCCCCTCCACATACAGTATATCAATGTGGGAAATTCTCTCTATTCCATTCCCAACCTGTTTATAAACACATTTTTATTTTTTGCTTTGTATCTGGTCATCTTAGTTCTCTCTTGCGCTTCGGAGAGGGTTTCGCATTAAACGTGGCGTGCGAATGAAGGATGATGTTGTGACATCATGGTTCTAACTTTACAGAGTTCAAGGCAAAATGCTATTCATTACAGGGGATGATACACCCCCAGCAGCCAAGACACTGAAGGGGGGGACGGGGGCGGACACTGAGGCATATGCATGGGGCACTGATGTTACGTGCAAGGTATTTCATATACTGTACGTTTATCCGGGTGGTAGGCTTAGGCTTAGAGCTTGTGCAACTGAGATCCCCATCTGTGGAGAGCCAGAGAGCCTCATTCAATGAATTTCGACAAACAGGTCGTTCATTGACGACGGTGTAGTGGCCAGGCAGTGTGACGTTGCTGGGAAAAGCATCCCAGCAAGACATTCCTGCCTACTCAAGAGCTCCGGCCGTTTACCAGTGAGGTAATGTTTTATTTATTGAATTTTATTTAACCTTTATTTAACCAGGTTAGTCTCATTGAGATCAGAAATCTATTTTTCAACAGACACCTGGCCAAGAAAGCGGCAATAGATTAGACACCAAAAAAAAGACAACATTTAACATAGAAGCAGACAAGCAACAACAAATTCCCCTGCCACGGGGAGTTGGAGACCAGAGTTTGGCTCTCATCTCCGTGTAGAAAGCTCCTTCGCCTCCATGAAAACCGCCGCTCAAGTTCACTTTCGCTTTCGCGATCTCTCCCACTCTCCTTTTCTTTCATCAAAGGAGTTGATTTAGAAACGCTTGTCAAATTCTCTACCTCAGCAAATTCACAAGACTGACAAAACAGAACTGTTAATACAATGAATGCAATTGTAGTGATCGTTGCTGCTTCTCCTATGAGGTCAGAATGAATATCGTAAATCAGGAAGACAACCGTTGAGCCGCTCCTTTGTTAGTTGGCTCCTCCTGGGCGGACGAGCGGAGAACCTTCTGGTGCGTAAGGGTTCTTCGAATGATGAAGAAAATATAATGATGTATAGCTATTGACGGAGCATCTTTGATTATTTCAAAAGACTGTGGCTCTAGCATGCTGATTTCACAGGTAAAATATGCTTTTTATTTTTACCCTGTTCTGGAGATCGAGGCAATTTCACTTCCTCTTTATTAACCCCACATTGGCATTTTGGGGGCCTGTTTGGCAGCAAATAAGCAGCCGTAGAAGTAGTAGTGTGTGTCCTTCACTCACTGAGCAACCTCCCCAAAGTAACGGCAGTACCCTTGCACTACCACTAGAGTGCGACAAAATACTCACAGCCTGATCAGTACCCATTCATTTCTTATTGCACTGGGCTGTCCTTCCTAAATCTGCAGCCCAAAACTAGTATTCGCCTCCATAAATGTTTTCCCACATTATTATTTAGGAATATTACATTTATATTGGGATTACTCATTAATATATAAAAATAAGGGGGAGGAAAAACATGAAGAAACATGCAATTTGCAAACACATGCTGCTAAATGCAAAGAATTTCAAGGTTTCAGTACTGTACTCAATTTAAGAGCACACCATAAATATAGAATAATCAAGAACAATAATAATAAGAAGAAATAAGCACAAATAATGTATAGGGATCTGTGATAAAACACAGGGGAGCTTTTAATTTGAATGCATTTAATAGTGCACATAATGTTGATAATCTGTACAGCAATAATAAAAAAGATAAAACTTTTTATTTCTGTATCTTAATATTAAAGTAACATTTACAATAAAATAACAAGGTACAAAAAAAGTATATCTGAGGTATAAATATATGAATACTTTAAATTAATTGTCATTGTCATGCATCCTTATTTGGCAGTACACGCTTAATGCATACACGTTTACAGTATGTACATGAAATTAGTTGTAAATTTACCAGAGCAATAAAATGTGTCCAGAACAGATCCGAACACGTGTGGAAATAAGCGTATTTCTCATAAATCTTCTTTAAACTTCATATTAAGTAACACTGACAAAGGCGGGTTAAGAAAAAGGCTTACGTACAGTAATTTCCTTCTTTAAATGATGCGAAAACGCATCCCATCGTTTACATGCAGCGGCCGAGCGTTTGTGTAGCCATCCGTTTTGTCTTACACAGTATAACCTGTATAAGCGCCTCTCCTCCTTTATAAAAGGACAAATTCGCCACGCTCCAAAATGAATCATTCTCTTTTTAACAGGGATGCCATTAAAACCGACTCCGCCAATCTTCCTCAATCTGTGCTTCCTGATCCATATAGTGTGTTTTAATATCAGATGGTCTGAGTTTGCAAGTCCCACCCTCATGATCACTATGGAACAAAACAAATGCTCGCTAGCTCGCTACCCTTTCCCCCCTCTGTGTTCCCCACTGTACACAGACCCAGCCACGGATGGCGTTTTTACTGTAGCACTTTTTCCTGTCTGTAGGTGCCCTCAGACTCTCAGGTTTTAAACCGGACAGTGCCCCTCTACACTACCCTGGCCCCCACACTGTCCCACCGTCTGCTTCCCCTGCTCAGCCAACAAACACACATCTATCTCATCATCCCTCTGTCTGTCTACCTACCACCTCTATTTGTCTATCCATTGCTATCATTAATCAGTCATCTCTCTCTGTCCATCCCCCTCCATCTCCATCTATCTATGGCCGTCTTTTCACTTTTGCTTTTAAGAGTGTCACGAAAGAGCCAAGCACACAAACGCCCAGTAGTGGGCATACGCATACACACACACACACACACGCACACACAGAAGCCATTGCTTGTTACAGTAAAGCTGGAAGGATAATCGTCATGTGATGTTACAGAAAGGTCAGTATAATGTGCCCACGCGCTCGTCCTCTTGCTTCCCAGAAGCGGTCCCATGATGTCGCACCTGTGATGTCACAAGGGCACAGAGGACCCGAGGGCTCACACCCAGTCCAGTTGGAAGGGGGTGGGGGTGGGCGGAGCCAATGTGCCATTATTCAAATAAGGCAGGGTAAGTCAATGCCGATGGCAGGGGCAGTGGCAGAGCTGGGGCCAGGCGATAAGGAGGAACAGAAATCTGTGCATGTGCTCTGTGTACAGACAGCCCCACTCCCGTGCCCCGTTCCTGCGCCAGACAGAACCATGCCCTGTTCCTCCAACTCCACCTCCTCACCGGAGGCCGGGGCTGGGCATCGCTGAGAGCCGAGAGCCGCCGGCCGCGAGGCCTGCCAAAGTCACCCAGAAGACTTGGTTTCTGCTGCGTCGCTCTCATTTGTCAATGTGGCTGGTGAAGGAGTCCCGTATCCGCACCACCTCGGCCGCGCACACGTGTCCGAACGTCTTGTTGTACCACTCCGGGAAGCGGCCCCTGCAATCCACACAGAGGGGAAAAAGAGCGTGATTCTCACTCTCGTCTCCACAGATGAGCGGCGGACGAATCCGGCAGCTAACACACTTGGCTCTCCTGATCACGATCAGAGAAATTATGTCCACTGAATTGTCATGTATCCTAAATAAGGTTTCGCATATTATACTCCCAGAGTGCTAGCTCGGTGTGTGGTTTTGCCATGCTGTTTCTATATTTTTTTAGTTCTTTCTAAGACAACATTTCCTGGCTGGGAACATTTGTTGGGCCTAATTTCTCTGAGCCCGATAACGGCATCCTCACACAGAGTATCACTGGGCCGTTTCACTACTGAAAGTATCACTGGGCTCTACGGGAATTAATATGGCAGCCAAACAGCGGGCATGTTGTTACGGCAAATATGAGCTGGTGGGACAGGAGCCAGGTGGCCAATCGCTGTTGGACTGAGGTTCCCTCTATTTGGGCACCCGTCCCGTTTTGAGAGAGGGGCTGGCGGCTCACCTGCAGTCGATCCTGGAGATGTGCGTGACCCGGGACTTTGTGGATCCGCAGGGCTCGATGAAGTAGCGCGAGGTCAGCACGTTGGCCCGCACGCCCATGGATCCTGCCCCGCTGTGGTCCACCGAGGTACTGACCAGGGCACAGGCTCCCTTAGGAAGATCTGACACCCACGTCCTGCGAATACACACACCGACAACACACTCACAAATACCGCACTGCACTGTGCTCAATACAGGGACAGGGGACGGAGGGACGGGGAGGGAGGGACGGAGGGGAGGGAGGGAGGGAGGGAGAGAGAGAAAGAGAGTGAGTGGAGAGAGGAAGAGGGAATGGAGAAGGCAAGAGAAAGAGAGGGATGGAGCGGAGAGAGGGAGAGGGAATTTAAAATGAGAAAGAATAAGGGGAAATGGAGAACACTGCGGAGTGTCTGGATATAGAGCTTTCTGTGAGGATAGGCGGCAGTGTTAGCATAACGGTTAAGGAACTGGGCTTGTAACGCCAAGGTTGCAGGTTCGATCCCAGGTGGGCCACTGCCATTGTACCCTTGAGCAAGGTACTTAACCTGAATTGCTTCAGTAAATATCCAGCTGTATAAATGGATTGTAGGCAAAGAAATGTGAAACTGTGTAAGTCGCTCTGGATAAGAGCGTCTGCTAAATGCCCCTACTGTAATGTAATGTCATGTAATGAGAGGGGAGAGACGGAGGTCAGGTAGAGGAGTGTGAGAGGAGGATCTGGGTAGCTCACCTCAGGACCACATGGTCTCTGGCCGGGTGGGGCGCCATGCTGCTCTGCAGGTACTGGTACACCTCCGTCCGGTCGTCCATGGTCTCCACCACCCGGGCCTCCAGCAGGGCCTCATCCCACCGGTCCCGCTCCCTCAGGACCCGGGTCAGAACCTCCTCTGGGGAGGCCGGCACCTCCACGGTCACCTTCCACAGGCGCAGGGGAGAGCCGTCGTGCACCTGGGGAGACGGAGAGAGGGAGAGGACCGTGACGTGACCGTGTCATTGAATTGAATTGAATTGAATTGAATATCTTTATTGTCATTATACCAGGGTACAACGAAATTAGGATAGGCTCGGCCTAAAAGTGCAGGACAACATACAACACAGTCACGAACACATACAGTATACCAACAGTAGTAGAAAAAATAGAAAAGTAGAAAAAATACCCAACAATAATGAAAATAATAATAATAATAAATATATATATATATATATATATATAATACACAAACACAAAACACAAAAAATGGGCTACTAAATTAAATCTGCACATATTGCACTGTACCGTACATAAATATTGCACCAGATATTGCACTGAATGGCTTATATTGCACAGTGGGGGGGAATGGAGGAAGGGGGATCAGTGCATGTTAGAGTTCAAGGTGGTTATTGCTTTAGGGAAGAAACTGTCTTTCAGCCTGTTTGTTCTGGATCCCATGCACCTGTAGCGCCTCCCGGAGGGCAACAGTTCAAACAGGTGGAAGCCAGGGTGAGAGCTGACCTTTGAGATCTTTTTTTTTTGAAAGTTTGTGGCCATGCTCTTTGCGCTAACTATGATTGTTCCTACCATGTATTAATGCACATCTTGTAAGTCGCTCTGGATAAGAGCGTCTGCTAAATGCCTAAAATGTCAAATGTAAAGTGCTAAAGAAAAAAAAGTTGCACCGTGCTTCGTTTCAGCAATTAATTTCAGTGCGATTGTTACTTCGCTCTCTGTTTCTGTGTAAATAGCCGTACACTCTGGGGGGCAGCTGCAAGGTTACCACATTTTTACCATGTTATATAACCCATTCATCCTGAGCTCTAACAGGAAGGTACAACGGACGGACCGCACCCTACACTGGCCCGGGACAGAGAGAGGAACTGAGTGCAAAGCGGGGCGTGGTCCCCACAGCGCTGCCAGGGTTGGGGTGATGTCATTCTAGCAGACGTGCCAACTTCAGAGGGGACAGAACACTTGACAGCATCTTTGCTCGCTCGCACGCCAGCGGATGTGCACTTCCGAAACCTTCCGAACACAGGCTTTCTGGCGCTCGGTGATTGGGGTGGCTCTACGGCGAGAGGCGGGGGACAGAAAGCGCGTGCGACAGAGGAACAGAGGGCGGAAAAAGGAGAAAGGGGGAGGAAATGAAGAGACTCAGAGGTCGAAAGGGGTTAACTCTCCGGAAAAGAATAGGAGAGGCATCGAAGGAGCGGGGCAGGGGTAAAACAAACACGCCGTGCGCGCGACATATCGGCTTCGACGCACACGACTAGCGCCCACAGAGGAACCAATAAAGCTAGCGGGTTCGGGTACGCATTTCAGCATGGCATTACAATATAATATATATGCCATTTAGCAGACGCTTTTATCCAAAGCTACTTACAGGAGTGAATGCATACATTTTTCAGTATATGTGGCCCCAATGGGAATGAAACCCATACCATGCTCAACCTACTGAGCCACACAGAGCCGTTATCTCAGCCCACGAGTCGGAGACGGCACGCGGCCCGAAGAGGCGTTTCCGCGCACGCTTTGGATTTCCTCGACAGCGCTCGTCACGTCGCACGTGACGGAGAACACGGGCTGCCCGATCCCGTGTGCCGCTAGCAGCTGCGTCTCTACAAAGGACCCTAATCCCATCCTCCTCCAGACATTCCGCTGCCAACAACGGATTCCTGTCTCGCGAGCCCAGAAGAGAGGGAAACAATAACAAGCTGAACAGATGTAAACGTGAAGTTGAAATGACTGGTTCGGAATCAGGGGCCAATCCCCTGCTAAGTCACAGCTTTAAGAAAAAAAAAAACTCTCCCCGCAGCCTCTGTGTCCGGCCCTCATCGCCGGGGTAACAGGCTGGAGCTGCACCGAGATCCCGCCCACTCAACCCCGGGGGAGGAGTCGTGGGTCTATTGATATTTTTTGCTTCAACAAATTCCCCCTGGCTTAGATCACCGAGTGACTCAATGACTTAATCAGCCTTACATATTGATTGACAGCCAAGTGTTTTTCTTGAGGACGTCAGCTGCGATTTTGTCATTTACATAAATGTTAAGAATGTCATAATAAGTCATTAAGAGGCTGCTTAATTAAAAGCAACAAGCAGGAAACAGAGAGCAGAGATTGCACCAGAACTTAGTTTCATGAATACTGCCCTAACACCGAGTCTGCAAGACCAATTTCAGTTTAGATCTCAACCCTCCCTAACTACTGCCATCAAGTGAAAAAGCACTTCTGAATAGAACATGACTGATATTGAATTAAAACGAGCATTTTTCTCATAGTAAATGGACAATTTTGCCAGAAGACTGAATGGGCACGATGCCACTGCCCCTGAGAACTGTCCTCCGTGAAAGAACCATGTACATGGCACAAAGTTAGCCGCAACCTGAGCACTTTAGACAAATATAATGGATTAGAACTCTGTGCGACAGAGGGAAAATGATGAGTTGGGCTTCCTGGTAAATCACTCCTGCGGTGCTTCGCCCTCAGATTCGCCCTGAGCCTTTCATTTTAGCGGTTGGGCACATTCGTGTTCCTGTCTGACAGGTCAGGGTGGCCTGATTAATTCAGAGAAACACAAGAGTAAGCCTTCTGGAGAGGAGAAAAGGGCAAATCCTACACACCGCACTCCAAGAGAGTTACTAATCGCAACAGACCACTAATCTGACTTGTCCGCCTGTGTGCGTGCGTGCGTGCGTGTGTGTGTCTGTGTGTGTGTGTGTGTGAGAGAGAGAGAAAGCGAGTGCTTGTCCGAAAAGCAAAACCTGGTCCAACAGCCTTGCAGAGTGGACATGAAACAGTGTGAACAGTGTTGGGGGCGTAAAAGATCTCCAACCATTAGCCTTCCCAGGGGTTGATCTGTAGAGGCAGAGTGCACTGCGTTTTGACAGGGAGAGAGGAGGGACACACGGAGCCAAACGTACCTTCTTGTAAGCAAGCTCAGCGTGCTCTGGAGTGGAGCAGCTGTCGTAGCCCCTGAACTTGTCTTTGGCCTCCCGCAGCAGGGCATCCAGCTCCTCCCTCAAGTATCCCCGTGACCCGGGGGGCCCGCCCCCCTCTGCGAACTCCTCAATCTTCAGTGGGTGAAGGCCCTGATCAATGTACGAGCCCCGGCATCTTCTCATTTCCTCAGGAATCTGGGAGGCAAAATTCGCAAACGGTTAAATCCCTCTCCTGCGGAAACCGAGAGCGTCACGGTCTCGGTGAGAAGATTTTGAAGCACAAGGACTGTTGTTTTCTTCACATATCCATCGCTCCTAAACAAAATTTGATTCCATTCTAGCTTTTGTCAAAACGGATGTGAGACTTTAACGTAATTAACCGTCAAAGCCGCTCTTCCTGACTTGAGGACAGAGTTTCGTCAAACCCCGCTTTGACGAATTCCCCAAATCGAATTTACGTTGGCCGGATCCATTATTTGCTCTGATCCACTTAAGCCTTTTCCGTACCACATTGTTGACCCCGGTTACGAGATGCTGGTCAAAAGCCGCCGGCTGCGCAGCCTTGTTTTCGACGGAGGCTGCGCACGCAAACGTTACGCAACGGCCGTCCCAGTCATTTCACCCGGCGGGAGGCCTGCACGCCAATAACCAGACTAAGATATGACGAGACGTTCTGGAATCCGCCGCAAAAGCTAATCGGCTTTTGGTCGGGTTGCATAATAAACAACAGCCGGCTTTTCGGATCGGGTTGTTTTGTAAGACCTTGGGTTTGGGACAAAGCCCCATATCCGGACGGACCTTTCAGGACTGACATTCCATCTGAGTCACTTGTTTATTTTATTTTTGCATTCCCATGAGACCTTGGCGGGTGGGGGGGGGGTGCAAACCTGGAAGAGTTTCTTGCACTCAGCGATCATGTGGGCCAGGCCATGGGTGGCGGCGAGGTTCTCCTGGAGGTCCCTTTGGTCCGGCTTCCCCAGGCTCTGTTTCCTCTGCATCACCCTGTTGACAAGAGACACCGACCTGGTTAACCAAGAGACACCGACCTAGGCACCTGCTGAACCTGACCAATAGGCCCAAGGACCTGTTGTTACGTAGGAAAGTATGAGACAACCTAAAAGATAGGGAAAGCTTGGGCAAAGATAACAGCTACTGTACGCTCTGGGGTTTTACCCAACCTGAGACCTGTCCCCTATTACGCCTGTAACGAGAGTAGAAAACTTTATTTGTCTCCTCTGAAAAATGACACCGGCGGTGCACAATGAGGGCTAATCTGTTTCGGGATTTGATGCCACCTTAGCCCAGTCGTTTATTTGACCTGACACTGATGATAGGGTCAAAAGCTAAAGCTGCAGACTGCACACGTATCCTTGGTGAAAACGTTTTACTGTGGTCCGATATAGGTTGGAACCAGCATTGGTTGTATACAGCTGTTTAGAAAATGCAATCAGAATAACTGGTGGGATCAAAAAAAGAGTACTCCCTCCAGGTATGAGATTCTGCACCCCTGACTTACACAGACTGAATTTCCGTTGAACAGCATTGCTTTCATAAAATATGATTATCTTTAAAAAATGTATTAGCTGAATTATTATTTTTTTAAACAAAGGGACAAAATGATCGCAAAGTTCCATGTTAAACACTGGAAAAAAAGAACTTCAAAGGTAAGACCAAGGAGACCAGACTTCAGTGGTATTTTAGTCAATATCACCTGAGGAAACGTGTTGCTGGAGATGCCAGTGAAGTTTTTAACCCGGAAAACACGGTCCACCCCCCAACCCCCTCGCGGTCAAGAGGAAATGACCAGGTCCAAACCGCAACAGCCACAATAAGATGTTTTTATCTCAAACGGATAAGCTGCATCCCCCCTGAACGACCCTTTTGGGGAATGTCGCTGGCTACTCCTTAAACAATAGGTGTTAAATAGCTGTCCTCGTCTCCATTCAAACATGTGATGTGGAAGAGGATGCAGCTATCCGCTGGCCATAACTACAACTCAGCCCACTGACAAGGAGTTCAGAGGCAGAGGCTGACTTTGATGAAGCACAACTCTGATCCTGCCTGCCAGCTCCATAAACCACTACACACTCCTCCCCTCTCCTGAAGATATTAAGTACTCTCTCGCTCTCTCTCTCACCCTCCTCTCCTTTCCACATCATTCCTGTCAACCTCCCCCTCTTCCTTTCTCTACCTTTTACCCACCTAATTTGATTCATACTTTGCATTGTATCACCATCACTGGATGCCTTGACTGACAGGAACAATAACATATAAAACTGTGAACTTCGGGAATATATAACTCTAACATTCCTTACACACCAAGGGGGTTGTTTTTCTTCATTTTTCAAAAAATGGTGTGTTCCACACGGCTACTGCTACTGTTGCACAACATCTTCCCCACCAGGAATCATGCGGGCTGCGTGACCTTTGGTTTGGGAGTTGTGTCATTTGAGTGTGCAGTTGACATATTACATTCCCCTTTGTCAATAACTGCTAAGTGTTATAGAGGAAACAGAAGAGGCACGGGAAATACCCCATGGTATAGTAGGGCTTCCTCTGAGTGGAAAGGTTCCAAAAGCTGTGACACACCTCCTGTGGGTGGGGCATGTTCTGTGACACGCCTCTTGGGGGGCAGGGACAGGGTTTTGGGGGCGGGGCAGTAGGGCACCTGGGGGAGGAGCTGTCTCTCTTCAGGCTGTTGAGGTGGAAGAGGGAGGGCGCCAAGCACACGGCCAGGTTGGTGCTGGTCATCTGGTTCTCGGCCACGTTGGCGACCACGTCGCCGAGAAGGCACAGCAGCGTCTGCAGGGCCTCGCGGTTCTCGTCCGGCAGGAGCAGAGCGGCCGCCCGGGCCGCCTGGAGACGCTGGTCTTTGGGCACGTCTGTAACCAAGAAGAGGGGGCGTTTAGAGCACTCTGTCTGTCAATCTGATTGTCTATCTGTCTGTTTATTTCCCTGTGTCTGCCAATTGGTCTGTCTGGCTGTTTGCTTGATCCATTTATTTGTCTGTTTATTCCCCTGTGTCCGCCTGCTTCTATCTGCCTGTTCATGCCTGTCCGTAATGGATCTTTGTAGGTGAAGGAAAGAGATCAATACAAACAACTACATACATTTATGGAATGTGAAACCTCGGTGCATTATCATTGTTATTATAAATTATTTACTAGTAACACTTTAAATATTCCAAATGTTAAAAAAAATGTGTGTCCTGGATATTTTAAAGTAGCATCCTTGTAGAGTAGAGTCCTTGAAGATGACGTCTATGTAAAATGACGGTGGACAAAGAAAACACCCATAAGTTTGTTTTGCGCTAAACTTTAATGGCGTCACCCTTTAAGAATGGTCTTAAACGTTAAGGGTAGTTAGGCACGTAGTGTGTGTGAACGTAGTGTGAGAAAAACAGATTTATGGGGGACTTGCTGTGTGTCACCACATCATTTCACAGGTATTTCCTGTGTCGGATTTTGTTTGGATTTTTTTGGAAAGCCTTTTTCCAATCCTTCGGCAGTCGGCGGCGGAATAAATGATGATCTGAGGGGGTGGGGGCTAAAAGGAGGGCTTTCAGCACGATGTGGCGGAGCGCTGCCCTGGCCAGGAGTCATAATAAACACCCCTGTCTGGAGGGGAGGAACCAGGTGGGTTTCTTAGGAAAACTGTGACTGAATGCAGCTCCTCCTGGATCACAGATTCCTCCCTCTTTCTCTCGAGGTCCAGGCTTGACACACTTGGCCTGCTCTGGCCATAAAAACCCTCTCCTGCTCTCGTTCAGTGGGCGGAGCACTGGCGTCGAGTCCTGGCTAACGTCCTGGTGCATGGACGTTGCACCCTTGATCTCTGAGTACAGTCCGTTATGTAAATAAGAGTTGCAGAGCATGTAAATTTGAACTTTATGCAATGCAAGCTGGCCAGGAGATTAGCACTCTGATAGCTGCTCAGAACACACTGTTACGCTATGGTGTTTCCTCTATGTAACTAGGCCATGGGTCAAGACTGGGGAAAACCAACCCTGGTGCTGGTGTGTCGGTTTTTACCCCCCCTCCACACACTAAGCAGGCAGTGTGGCATAATGGTTAGGGAGCTGGGCTTGGCGTTAAGGTTGCAGGTTCAATCCCCAGGTGGGTTACTGCCGTTGCACCCTTGAGCAAATATAACTGCTTCAGTAAAATATCCAGCTGGTTTTTTGATTCCCTCTGGAAAATGCCAATTGTGAAGCGCTGTGTGACAACCTGTTTGTAAATGGCGCTATACAAAAATAAAGATTGATTGATTGATTGATAAAATATTTAACCAACCCTGGTGCTGGTGTGTTGCTTTTGCCTGTAATGTAATGTAATGTAATGTAAATTTGTAGGCCCGGTAAATGATGAGCCTAGATGGGCTGAATGGCCTGTTTTCATCATTATGTATTTGTATGTTCTTATCAGTTCAGGAGGGCCACAAACTAGCATCCTCAAAAAGGAGTGCAGTGAGCCAGCGCTTCTTTTCACGCTGCAGTCCACAAACCGAGCTGCGCTGCCAAAGTGCCGGAGGACCGCGCAGCCGCGGAAGGCGGTGCAGGCAGATCGCGGATTGTCGGAGGGTTATGGGGCAGACCGGTGGTGCTGCTTACACTGGTAAATCTGCAGGAAGGTGTCAGACAGCTTGCTGGTGAGCAGGGGCTCGGGCAGGTCCCGGAAGTACTGCTTCAGCATGTCCGCCACGTCGTAGGCCGACTGGCCCTCGTAGCTGACCCCATCCTCCGCGCCCGTCTCGTTCATCTGCCGGAGTGCCTGGATCCGCGACTTCACCCCCGACTTCCTGAACAGTCCCACCTGCAGGGGCGCAGGCAGAGGAGAGAGGTCAGACAACTGATCCCAGACCAGCTCACTTACCCACTTATCAACCCTCCAGCCAGTTCAGAAAGGGAGGCAGATGAAAAATCTTAATAATGCACAACGCCACAAATCAGTCTGTCTATGTCTGTATTTTATATCTTGCACTTTGAGTAAATGTATGCCTATACGTTAAATCGTATGCATTTCAAAACTGTCAATGACAGCTTGTGCCTACAGAGGTCAGGTGCTTTGCTCCAGCAGTTAGGGGTCACCACGAGCCTTGTCCCTCGGCCCCTAAATCCCTGATCCAAATGCTCATTCAAGCTGGAATGCTGGAATCCCAGTGTTGCAATGTCGGTGGTTTTCATGCCAAATTGGACTGTTTATAAAATGTAGTCGTGGGAAAAAGTGAAGGGTCACATAACTTTTTGGGCTACTTCTAAAGTGTGTTTTTTTTTAGCTGGTTTTAATTATAGATTTATGCACACAACAAGGGCTGCAAACAACCACCACCCCTCTTAACATGCCCCACTAATCTCCCTGTTCCCTTAAAGGGGCGGGCACGCTCCTGATTGGCCGAACGCTGTGACACGCGCCCCACCCCGCCTTGTCCTTCACAGGCACTGGCCACCCTGTCCTTGGAGCGCATACGTCCAAACACATACACAGGATGTACAGAGTACAGGCTTATCCAAGGAACAAAGACGGCCCTGAACCAATGTACCGTCTGCCATTACGTGACACGCAGGTCTAAAAATACACTATTTACACATTCCATTCGCACATCCCAAATTGCACAGCAGCTGCATTTTGAAGGGCACCAACAAAACCTGAGGAAAGAGTCTGGTTGATGTGTTTATAAACCTGGACTGCCAACCCCTTCCCACACACACCGGCTTCCTAAAAGATATTGCACTGGCGTAAAAGGGGCGTTTAAAGGTCTTTGTACAAAAATATAAATGTCAAGATAACAACAACGACAACAAGAGTTCTGTACCAGTAAAAACAGCAATATCAAGGTGACAGAGTGACACATCCTGGATGAAATACTGGAGTGTGCCATGTGACCTTCCTCAGTGTAAACGTGTGACAGTGTTAGGTAAGAGCCGCGTCGGCCGGCCCCTCGCTCACCTGGTCCAGACACTGGTTGCGTAAGTAGCGAATGGCCTGCTGGATGCTGGGGGGCAGGGGCTGTCCAGTGCGCTGCACGTTCACCTGCAGGGGGACCCCGAAAACGCTCCGGTCTCTGTGGTCCCTCACCTTGATCCTCTTCATAAACTTGGGCACGGCCCTGGAAGAGAAGGCGCAATTATCATACCAGTCCACAGCCTTTTTTTTACTGCTCCTTTGAGACTTTTATCCACATAGCTGGAGTTCCTCTGGGGACGGTCTTACGCAACAGCCCAATGGACCTGTGATTACAGCACCCTCCCCTGGGCCTGCGGGTTATTGGTTTCCACTCCAGTTGCGCCCTCCAGCTAGTTACTTTACCTCAGCTCTATAAATACAGTATGGAGACAGTAAAACTACAGGCATTGCATGCCATCCTGGGCGGAGGCTGCGCCAAAGCAAACAAACAACAGTGTAATCACCAGCTGGCTGCCACGTGTAATATATCACATCTCAGATACCAGGAACGTCATCTTGAGACGTGTCAAAACACACTGCGTCGCTTTCTGTAGACGCCGCGCTCACACATTGTGTACGTGAAATTTAATACATCGTGAAATACAAGTATATTTCAACAATGTATTCCAGAGTGCACTGCAGTAGCGCTCTAAAAGGAATCCAGTTCATTTTTTGTCAGTTTAGCCCCCCCCACGCCCCCACACCGCCCCAATCTTCCCCCTTCCCTCCTCTCATTTTTGCCATGGTAACTTTAATGACCTGAGGGGAGAGGGGCGATGCTTGGGAAGTGTACAGAGGGACTCTGTGGCTCTGGAGCCCTGAAGCAGCACATTGCCGCTGGGAGTCTGAGGTATTCGCCCGTCGCCATCAATCCCCTGCCTGTCGGCCGCGGCAAACAAGCGGCCTCTGTGTGCTGCACAGTGAAGGCCTTCCAATGGGGGGGAGGGGGGGGGGCGGGGGGCAGAGCCTGGACTCACTGGCTCGCTGGGGGCGTGCCCTTTGCCCACATGGATAACCACAGCTCCCTGAGATGGGGCGGTCCTTTCCTTTCCCATGGCTGCTCAACTGAGCAACCCACACCCGCCTTCCACACCGGTGGCGAGACCAACTAGAGGGCAAGTTACTGTCTAAAGGGGTCTGGGGTCTGTCTAAAGGGTCCTAGAGTGTCCCTCATCCTCCTCCATGTTAGCAGCCTGTTAGCACGGGGGTCTATGGGCTTTTGAGTGGGAACAGGATCATGTGACACGGACGATAAAGAGGACTGATGATAAACTGAGTGAACATCCAGACTGTTTTGGCCAGTGTGTGAGAGTCCTGTAGGCATGGTCTTACTGAAACCCCTGTAACACCAACCTCCCCCCCCCCCCAGTCCCCTGGCCTCCTGGTTTGGGTACTGACCAGCTGAAACCGTGCTTGCTGGTGGGCGTGTGTCTCTCCAGCAGGGCGGTGAGAGTGAGCAGGGAGAACTTCTGCAGCAGGTTCATCTGCACCACGGACTGGCAGCCGATCTGCAGCGGCGATGCCGGGCCAGGCCGGCGAGATGTCTGGAAACCACGCCAGTGCTGCTTCCCGGACCTGCTTTACACACACAAGCGCAAAGCATGAAGGGACGGTAGGGGAACAGGAGCTATGCTCCATTCCCACATGGTGAGTAGGTTGCAGGTCAATCAGGGAAAAAAACGGGGAAAAGTGGTTGGTTTTTCATAAAAACAGTACAAGAAGCCTTTTTTATGTTAATACAGAAGTGTTAATACAGGACATTTTCAGCAGCAGGTACAGGGAGAGCTCTGACACTGACTCGCATGGCAGATAAGATTGCACTCAGGAACTATGGGACGTCAGTGTGGTAACATTAGGAAAGTGGATGGACATGTGGAGGACACGACGGCTTATCCGCGCACGTGTGTCCCGCACATTCCTGCCTCAGAGCACGCCACCACATCCCGTGCGCGCTGGGCATTCCGGAGCAGGACCTCATACCACAGAGACTGAGCATTGCGTAACGAGCGGGACCTGCCTGAACGTGCACCTCTCTTCCTGCCTCCCAGAGGCAAGGAGCGAGGGATACATATCTTTTTTATTATATTTTGGTGTTGTTATGCCATCTATGTACTCCTTGCATAGCAACATAAGCTCTCTTGCAAATAGAGCATATTTGAATTTGAATTTGGGAGTGACAGGTGGAGAGAGGCAGAGAAAGACAGGGAGAAAGGTGCACCTCTCCCCAAAAGAGCCGAGTCCATTCCCTGTGTGAGTTGCAGATTGGCCACTCGTCTGATAGATGTCGGGCCTGATCTTTCTCTCGGCTCTCAGAAATAGACAGGGCGATGAAAAGAGAGAGAGTGACGAAACGTGGGCGACACTGACCTGCTGTCCCGGGTCAGGGAGGTGCTCACTCCAGAGTCCCTGCGCTCACAGGCAGCTGGCCCCTCCTCCGGCTCGCTCAGCGGGTTTCCCGTGCTGTCCCGGTCCCTGTCCCGGCTGCTCAGCGCCTCCCCCGGCCGACCCTGCAGCGGGGAGGAGGGGCAGGGCGAGGCCGAGTCCAGGGCGGAGTCAGAGTCGCCCTCCGCCCAGCCGCCGACCCTCCTCAGGGTGTCCTCCAGGTCCTCCCCCCCCTCCTCCTCCTCCGGGTCCGGCGGCGGGACGTTGTCGTAGAAGCTGAGCCGGCTCTCCACCGAGCCCGCGGAGCCCCGCCGCAGGTGGGCGGCGGAGGCTCGCCGGAGGCGGGAGGCGGAGCTGCGCGGGAGGCTGTTGCAGAGCGCCTTGGGGAAAGTGCCCAGCTTGTGACCCTCGGGGATGAGGAAGAACACCACCCCTTCCTCCTCTTCGTCGTCGTCGCCGTACTCCTCCTCCTCCTCCTCCTCCTCCTCCTCCTCCACGTGCGTCTCCTCCTCCGCTCGGCACTGGCCGTGGGGCTGGGCGGGCGGCAGGGGCAGCAGGCTGAAGGGGTCGAACCCCTCCAGGTACATGCCGCCGCGCTTGCTGTGGGCGCTGTGGCTGCGGGCGCGCGCCCGCGCTCGGGCCACGGGGCTGGGCGTGCTGACCGCGCTGCCGCCGCTGGCCTCCGACTGGCTGCTCCCGCCGCTGCTGCTGGTCCCCGCGCTGCCCCCGGGCCGGGCGGGGCAGGGGTGGGACAGGCTGCGGCTCCGCTCGTTCAGGGCGTTGAGGGCGGAGATGTCCACGCAGTTGAGCCGCCGCAGCTTGTCCTCATCCAGGCCCTCGCGCGGGACGGGCCCGCTGATCTCCAGCCGGGACAGCGGCCCCGCCGCCGGCCCCGCCCGCTTGCGCTTGGCGGAGCCGCGCAGTCGCAGGCTCTCCATCCTCTTCAGGAAGCTCTTGGCCTTGGAGCGGGCGCTCTTGCCGCCCGGACGCGCCTCGAACACGAAGCGCTCGGCCGGCGAGGGCGGGCCCTCGGACAGGGAGTCGTCGTTGGCGGCCGAGGTGCCCGAGGAGCAGTCGCTGGTGACGGAGCTGGTGCGGGTGGTGCCCGCCCCCTGGCTGCTGGTGCTGTGGAGGGAGCCCACCTCTGGCCTCTCGCTCAGCTCCCCCAGCGCGCTCTCGGTGGGGAGGGACCCGGGTGGGCCGGGCGGGGAGAAGACGTCCGGCTCGTCCAGCCTGGACCAGCGCCTGCTGTCTCTCTGGAAAGCCCAGCGGCTGCTGATGGCGCACGGCTCATCCTCGTCCGAGTCTTCGCTCTGAGGGACACCGAGACCACAAACCCGCCATTACCCTGGCTGTCAACCCACCCTTTTCAGTTTCTCTCTGATTTAGGGGTCAACCATTTTGCCCCTTAGGTTTCCACCAGGAACACCCCAGCTGAAGTGTGTGCAGTCCCCCCAATGTACTCACCTGCAAACCAGGAACTATTTTGCACCTGATAATCCAATCACTACTACAGGGGGGAGCTAGAGCCAATCGATGCCCATGTCTCATTGACACACTTGCACACTAACACAGATGCATTTAATAAAATCATTCCTACATTTAATTGCAGACCACAATCTTTAGCGAGAATGCAATTTTTAAATAATTATTTTTGAGAGGTAATAGAAATAACACATTTTTGAAAGTCAAGCTCCTGAGGAGATGCTCCAAAAAGACAAACAGGAGAGGCATTTCGACAGAGCCTCTCACGCTCACTGTTTTACCACATCGAAATGTCCACTCATCCTGAGGCAAGATCGCCGCCCTCATTGCGGGGAAATTCGACTGGCAGCTGACACCATTATTGTCAATGATGAGCTGGAAAGCCATCCTCTTCCATTCAGTGAATTTCCCAACGACCAAAAAAATTCCACCCGATAACAGCTCCGCTGTGTGACGACAGACATTCCAATGACTAAGACGTCCCCTAAACCCTGTGAGTGTTCTGGGAGATAAGCTCACAGGAGGGGCATTGTGAACCTCCTTCATGTTAAAGCAGAGCCACATGCGTCTGCGGGTTCTTTATCTCTGCCCTGGGGGAACAGGGACATTCCAACCCCGCGTTGGGAGGATAAAATCCAGTCAGCCAGGGTCAGGAGCCCCTCTTCTTCCCCTCTCGCTCTTTCTCTCTAGTCTATCTCTCTCGGTCTCTCTATCTATATCTTGGCCTCTCTGCCTCTGCCTCTCTCTCTCTCTCTCTCTCTCTCTCTCTGTTTAGCTTAGCCTAGTTAAATAGGCTTTATTGGCATAACAAGAGTACTACATTGCCAAAGCATACATAATAAAAAGAACCAAAGACAATACCAATTATAATATGAAGAATTCAATGTCTAACAGTCTCTCTCTATGCATCTCTCTAGGCCCTGGGGTCTTTTCAAAGGGATGATTGGTGTGTTGCACCAATGACGGGATGATATGACGTGCGCACTAACATAAAATAACATAACATATGCCATTTAGCATACCATTTTATCCAAAGCAACTAACAGTATGCATGCATACTGCATACATCTTTCAGTATATGTGGTCCCAATGGGAATCAAACCCACAACATAAGCGTTGTCAGCGCCATGCTCTTCCTACGCCATGCTCTACCTACCGAGCCACACAGAACCACAGGGCACCTCACTAGTCTGACCAAAAAAAAAGAAGCTTTTAAAAGTCAACGGGACTTTGTGCTGGGAAAGTCCTATCAAAAGGGGTCAAATGTCTTCTCTTCCCTGGGGTGGACGGAAACCGTGACCGAGATCAGATCCTCAGAAGTCTGTTCATGGCGGTTAGAGAACGTGGTTAAGTAACGTGGCGACAAACGTCCATAAAACTCCAGCCACTAACTGCTTCCGGGACCAGCCCACTCCTTCTTCAAAGACAGCTATGAGTAATTAGGCCCCCGAGACACAGACTGTCTGCCACTCTGCCTGCCCTAAAATAAATCACCAGCTTTACGAGCTTGGTGGCAGTGATTAAAATCTCATTATGTAATAAGCAATTAAGTAATAAGTCATAATATATTTTCACTTATATATAATACTTATATTGTGCTTTGTATGAAAAGCACAATAATCTCAATAAAAACTCAATAATGTCTTTATCCACAGTAAATCATATAAAAGCATTCAACATCCTACATTATGCTTTTAGGCAGCAGGATATTTACTCAAGTCATTCAGCTGATATTCCTTGCTCAAGGCCACTACAGCTGTGCCCCACCTGGGCTCTGAACCTGCAACCCCAATTCCCTAAGCGCCACACTGGAGCCCCCTTCCTGTTTGTAATAGAGTGATGACGTCACCATACTCCTTTTTTAGCAACGGCTGATGGCCACAGACGACTTGCCGCAAACAGAACCAGAGGCGGTTTCAGTGTGTGTGTTTAAAAAGCCCATTCAAAGAACCGGGGTAGGGTTACGTGCTTTTACAAAGTGAGACAATGACCCCTCTCGGTTTCGGGTGGACCCCTCTCTCGTTCCCGCGATCGGAGGCTACACCGCGGGTCACTGGGGGGCTGCTGATGTGGAGCGCAGGTGAACGCGGGCCGACAAAGGCTAGACAGGCTGAGCTCTACCAAACGGCACCATGTAAAAAAGGATCGCTGGCAACCACAGTTGGACACACATAAAATAACCCCGGCTCCACCCTCTGTCAAGACCTTCAGCTGAACTGTGAGGGTTGTGCTTTTTAAAAGAAATCTCTTATCCCACTGCGTAATTTGGAACTGGGCAGCATTTTTGTCAGTGTCTAAACAAACCCTGTGTGAAATATTTCGGCCAAGAAACATCACAATTCAAAACGCTGTTTCCTCAACTCCCACGCCCTGCTGTTAAGACTGGATTGTCTCCTCGTTCTCAGGAACCAACATAACAAATCCCCCCCCCCCCCACCACGGAATAAAAACTCAACAAGAATGTGGCATACAATTCCTTTTACGGTAGATGCAGATGTGAGTCCGTTTACTCAGACCACAGGGGGAAGAGGTGCACTGTACGGCTGTCTCTATCTTAATACGCTATAATTCTGAGGACTCCATGCAAAACAAACCCGACAAATCGTACCAGACAGTTTATTGGAGGCCTTTGATGTCAACCAATCACAAACGAAAGTTTGAAAAATGGGAGGAGCAACACATTTTTTAAATTGAGTCTGTCACACTTACCCGTTTCCTCTGTGGGGAGATTTCCAGCCTCATCACTGCGCATTTGTTGAGGGTGTTCAACCGCCTGTGAGCCACACACGCATACACACACAGCCACACGGACACACACAGACACACGCAAACAGGAATTAAACGGACATTCCAGCTTTGAATCACGGTCTCTCAGTAGGGCCCTGGGCCATTGTAAACAGCCTGTTGTGTGACTTGTTAAGGGGCGAGAAACAGACTGGCCCTATTAAAGGAGAGGCAAGTCTGAGGGGGCAGGGGCTTGTTTATGAGCTGCAGAGGGATGAAGCCAGAACTCAGGAGGACCTGAAAACAAATGCTGGCGTTATCACGAAAACAACAAAAGAAACTGAAACCGCCACCCCCATCCCACTTCCGTCTATCTCTGACACCTGGGAGGATGCAGGTTTTTGGGTCAACTGACCTGAGACTAGCCTGTTGCTGAGTATTAATCTGTCAGCCCAGGCACAATAGACTCAATCAGATGGATGGTCTACTCTGGGAACCCCCCACCCATTTGGGCCAATGTTAGGTGTCAGACTGGAAAAGCCCAGCAGAAGTACAGTAACTCATCACATTTCAAAGAAAAACTAAAACCTAGTCCTAGGTTTTGTTTTTAGTTACACCTAAACCACCTCCCCTACCCCTCCAATGAGCTCTGTGCTGTGGCCTCCTGACCCATGGACCCTAGCCACTAGACCCTGGACCCTAGCCCCTGGCACCTAATCCCTGGACCCTGTACCAGAGCCACTAGACCCTAGCCCCTATTCCCTGGCCCCTAGTCACTGACCTCTGGACCATAACCCCTGGACCCTAGCCCCTGGAGCCTGGACCCTAACCACTAGACCCTGGCCCCTAGCCACTAGAACCAGGACACTGGACTCTAGCCCCTGGAGCCTGGATATTAGGCCCTGGACACAAGCTCCTGGCTGTACACAAGCAACCATTTCCAGGAACACTTGAGCCCTTCTTCCCAAATCAGAGAAAGTAAGGACCAGCTCTAGCGTGACAGCAGTGGAACTTTCAGAGATAACAGTGATGCACAGTTTGATAAGCGTCATGATAGGGGGCCTTTTCATTGCACATACAGTTTTCTCCACCTGGCGGCGGGTTTGAAGATACAACAGATTAAAAAACAGGCTGCTTATCGGCTTCCTGTCAGCACATCTGAGGCAGCTGATGTTTGAAGTGATCTGCTGTCGCCGTCTGGCACCTGGGCCATAAATCATTTTAGGTAGCACAGAGATATGGGGACATTTTTCTGACTAGATGGACAGCGGGTTAGGGGAGCGGCGGGAGGTGAGATGAAGAGGACAGGCACGCTCAGGGGCCTTACCTGCAGAGTGCATCGATGGCATCGTGGTCGAGGAAGTCATGGTCCCTGGTGACAGAGGAGATGTTTATCGGGAAGCAGGAATCTGAGGGAGAGAGAAAGAGAGAGAGAGAGAGAGAGAGAGATGGGGGGGAAGAAAGAGACAGAGAAAGGAGAAAGATATAGAGGGGGAGTGAGTCACGAGGAGGGAGACAAAACAGGCCTTTGATGGGATATGCAGGGGGGCCCGATAGGGACCCTATCCCGCCATAGGAATGCAGATGGGGGGGAACATTCCCCAACTCTGTCTGTGATGGTGGAGGAAGAAGGTAGAGGAAGTGCATCTTAACCCAGCAAACAAACACAGCTGGTGTCCACTGGAACATATGCCTTAAGAGGGGATCAGTGATGGCAGTGGGGGTTGTTCCATAATTAGTCACTCCAGCGTTCTCAGCACAACACCGACCATGTTCGAAAAAACTAGGCAAATTTGGACCTTTGTGAATGGGAAGGGTATGTGAACGCAGGGCGGTTGCATAACGCTCTTACGGAATGTGGCCCCACCCGAACTGAGAATTCTGTGGCCTTGGGGGGGGTGGGTGGGGGGTGCGGCATGCACTGTACTCGTATACTCTGTTATCAGTGCCGCAGCCACTCAGCATGCCGATAATGCCAACGATACGCAGTGTTTCACAACATCAAGGGGGGAAAATAAAACCAGAGCAAAGTATCAAGCGCACTGTGGTACTCGGTGTCCCAGCAGCCAGCGGAAAAGCGCGGCGTGCCATTGTCCGCGGGAAACCGGAGCGCAGTGTTTTGTGTCGCCTTGTGTGACAGGCCGCGTGCCTCGCCCCAACCTCTTTCTCACACAATAGATTCCGAACACTGTGTTCCCGACACTCTCCCGTCCTTCCTCTGGAGTCACAGCGAGTGCCAGCGATGCCAGCTCTGGGTCTCGCTCCAGGACTCGAGCTCGCTGTGACCTCAGAGACACGCTGGCCGTTTAAAAGACATAAATAAATCAGCAGAGGGCAAAACAATACCATTACGGACAGTCACCGCAAAAAGTATTTTCGCAGGGGGGGGGCAACGAGACCATGATGCCTAATGGATGACTGACGCTGTCATGGCGATACGTGGTTCCCGACTGTTGGCAGGGCAGAAGGCGGAGCCGTACCTTCGTAGAGCTGCGCGTACTGTGGGAACCCGGCCGCTCGCAGCCAATCGCACGCCTCCTTGGCCTCGATCTCTGCATGAGAAAGAGAGAGGGAAAACAGAGCGCGGGGTTAGCTGTTTTTTGGACAACAATGCTTGCCATGGTAACCTGGTAAAACTCAGAGCATAGAGGCTGAATGAGAGAGAGAGAGAGAGAGAGGGAGGGCGAAAGGGTGGCAGGCTGGCACAGTCAGGGGAATCCCAGGTGAGTGTGCTGCTGTTGCACTTTTGAGAAGATAACTTGAATTGCTTCATTGAATCACCACATAAAAGCATAATGTGTAAGGGGTGTAAGGGGTTGTCTGAAACCCAGTCCCCATGAACCTGTTAGTAACCATCACACTTCAGTGTCTCAACCAACCAAAAATAGAGCCATCAGCACGACCAAACTACGAACATGCCAGCGTGTCACGCACGATAGCGTGTATACGTATAAGAAATACTTTTTCATTAACGGTCCATTGCTCGTGGAAACCTGGGTGGGTTGGTGTTGCCCTCACTCCCTTCATCGTCCTTCATGGGGCAGTGTGCGGGTCCTAAACTGTAAACTGCTGTTCTGTGGTTCTGTTGTCAATGCTGTCTGTTACTCCCCAATAAAATCAATCAATCAATCAATTAACCAACCAATCCATCCGATTGAAATAAAGGAATGGGCACCTAGGCGAGTGTATTTCACAGAAACAGTGTGAATAACCGCGGATGTGGATGTAGCATGAAACGGAGAGCGACAATACTTCCCTCACACAGAACATAATGTACCAGCTACAGTGAGCTTTCAAAGGGACACACACACACATACCGATGGAACACCATAGAGTCACAGCACACATGGCATAGCATCAGAGGAAGGACTGTATCTCGAGAGGGTGAAGAACCACCAATAAGCCGTGTTAAGCACAGTCCCAAATACATACCAAGGTAGTACAGTTCCCCTCCATCCCATAATAGTAACGAAAATGTGAATGAGAAGGAATGTTAGAGAGCGCATTCCAAATGGCCACA
This sequence comes from Aldrovandia affinis, assembly GCA_029706075.1. Classification (NCBI taxonomy): domain Eukaryota; kingdom Metazoa; phylum Chordata; class Actinopteri; order Notacanthiformes; family Halosauridae; genus Aldrovandia; species Aldrovandia affinis. Next base: position 243,802 of record JAINUG010000024.1, read on the forward strand.
TAAGTGTTTCCTGGGCAATACCCCACCCCCAACCAGATCTGAGCCCCGGGGTTAAAGGTCACTGGTCGTTGTGTGAGAGAGTGCTTTATGCTGTGGGCAGTGGAGTCCCGCAGGTATCGGTGCTGGGACCTTTGCTCTTCCTTATTTACATAAATGATCTTGATAGGGATGTTAGTAGAAAAATAGTTACATTTGCAGGTGATACTAAATTTGGGGGTTTGGCAAACAGTTTGGTATCGACTGAAGTAATCCAAGATGATTTAAACAAAATGCAAGTATGGGCAGAAGTGTGGCAGATGACATTCAATATTGCTCAATGTAAAGTTATGCATGTGGGAAATAAAAACATAAGACAGGAGTACTTTATGGGAGGAACAAAAGTAGTAGGTGTTCAATTTCAAAAAGACTTAGGTATTGTAATCGATCAAAGTCTATGCATCTAAGCAGTGTCCTACAGCAGTGAAAAGGCCAACAGGATGCTGGGATACATAGCAAAACATATTGAGTTTAAATCAAAGGAGGTTATGTTAATATTATATAATGCCTTTGTCAGACCTCACGTGGAGTACTGTGTGCAGTTCTGGGCACCACACTATAAGAAAGCTATAGAAGCTCTTGAAAAAGTTCAAAGATGGGCAACTAAATTGGTACCTGGTATGAAAGGTAAAAGTTATGAGGACAGACTTAAGGAACTCTATCTATTTAAGCTTAGACTGAGACTTAGGGGCCATTTGATTGAGGTTTTTAAATTCCTAAAAGGGATTAACAAAGTGAACTACCAAAGCTTTTTTAAGATAAGTTCGGTTATCAGATCAAGAGGCCACAGGTGGAAATGAGTTAAAGCCAAATTCCGCACGGATAATAGGACGTTTTTCTTTACACTGAGAGTTGTCAATGCCTGGAACAGCTTGCCAGGTCAGGTAGTAAAGACAGAAACACTTGGGCTATTCAAGTCCAGGCTCGATGCAGTACTAGATACTCTGTAGATTAGGACATGATTAGCCTAGATGGGCTGAACGGCCCATTCTCGTCATTACGTATTCTTATGTTCTTATGTAGGAGTTGGCCATTCTGCGAGCTGCACAGATTGACCTGGGCCCCAAAGGTTTGTTTAAGCAGCAGTTAATGCAACACCACGTGCTTATCACTTTCAGAATCAACATAATTATCCCTTGCCCTTCATCAATAAAAAACAAGAGAAACAGGAGCCCCCCCCCTCTGGGGAATTACGGCCCGGTCCCTCTGGATACACAATTCTGCTAATTGCTGGCATGACTGAACAGTCAAAAAGCTTTCTGGTCTTCTTAATCCTGTAAACGTCGGAGTGGGGGGGGAGGAGATCATTTAAATCGCCATTACCGTACAATGTGGGAGCTTTCTTGGGGGGGGTTAGGGAAAACAAACAGAGGTTGACTGAGGGTGGGAGGGGGTCAGCGTTGACAGGGCAGGAAAGGCTGACGTTTGGGGTGCTACGTGACTTTTCCCATGACTGACTGAGCAGATCGCACGCGGCAAGCACCCGGGACCTGTCCTAGCAGAGAGGCGTGGGGGGGGCCTCATACCAGCCACCAACCTGCCGGCAGTGAGACCTGACACACCTGAAACTCAACCACAAGACATTCTGCCCGCCACACGGAGGCAAACAAACACACAGGCACACACACATACACGGACACATGTGACAAGCAAGCCTCAGGTAATCTCAAGTATTCACTGAAACAGACCACAAAATATGAGGTTACCTCAAAGACGGAATTTTGATGACTTTCAACAGTATCTGCATATATTATTGGCAATTTAGTTCGCAATTTAATGTGCATATAGCTGAATGCACTACACAGTGCGTTATATAAACATGAGCATAAAATTACTGTACATAAAAGAAGTTGATAACCTTTAACCCTCTGTACTTTCTGGGTGACAAAGCCATTGGTTGCCAGTCCCTCCCAAACCACCAATCGGCAGTGCCTCTCCCCATCCCCCAAAAAACACTATTGGAATGAACCCTACGCCATTGCTGGCTGCCACAGGCAAACAAACACAAGAAGGGGTGCAGTCAACCCCGCTGAACCTGGAACAAGAACGCCCTACTGGTCAAGAGTACAGAGACTAAGGTCAGAGACAGAAACCTCCGGAAAACCTCCAGAGGCTCTGTTCAACATGACAGAAAACGTCTCAGTAGCCATACACTGCCCTGACACATTCAACCAGCAAATGGATAACTCACTAATCCTTGGACCTCAATCAACACTGTCAAGCCAACCTACGGGAAAGTGCTAATAACATCCTAAAGGAAAAAGTAAACACCCCTTCCCAGTTGATGGGGCCGTATTACAGTACAGTGACCCCTGGGCTCAATCAAACCCACTGAACCATGTCAGGGGGAAACAGAGACCTCATTGTGATACGGTGCTGTATTCACCATGGAGGGTTTTATGAATTTGTTTGAATAGCGCCTTTCCTTAAGCTGACTTGGCGGCATTGATTAAATCCAGGGGTTAGCGGCGAATATAACAGCGCATTTGCATTTCTTCAGAACCGCCGGAACATCCATTAAGAGAAATTAGAGCCAACCCTCATCCTCTTCCCCAGTACAAGCAGCCTAACAATGTCGAACAACAGAATCCCTGGAAGTAGGCAGGTGACATCCTCAACAAAGGGCCACACCAGCATGGTGGCCACAAAGCACAGAGGGATCCCTCTTTAGAGATGGGAGGAAGACGCCAGCGCACACACCAGGGATCCTCACTAAAGATCCTCACTCGGCTCTCTTCAACCGCATTGTGACGCGTATTAAACCTCGCGTTTTTCAACTCATTACAATTTGGGCCGTCACTTACATGACAAAACAACGTAATCCCCAGCATTTACACTGTTAAAAGGGCCCCGGTTAAAGACTTCCTCTCGTTCCTCCGTCTTTTCACCCTTTTTGTTCTATGGGATCTCACGTTGGATCACATGCTTTTGTTTCAGTGAAACTCACACATAGAGACGTGCCAGTGGTCATTAATCCACTGGACGTTATCTTGAACTGACCACAGTAGACACGCGGCAGGACACGGCCATTTAAAAGGCACCTACAGCTTCCCCGTGAGGCATACAACCTGGGGAATGTGTTTGGTTGGACATAGACAGAATTTCACAACAAATTATTGCACTTATTTGCAATAACATTACAATGATTAACATGTGGTGAACTACAGGCTCAAAAGCTCTTTCAATCAGAAAATAGGAGCAAACAACTTTGCAAAAAAAAGATAGCCAACTAAGGAAGGAAATGCTTTATGACTCAATCTCTCTTGTGAAAACCCCTTAGTAGAGAGATAGCAATATGGCTAAAATATGTTTATTTCCCCCCCCCATGTGTTATCTAGCGTGTAGACTGTTACAGAGAGTGTACACCTTATCAGCCCTGCTGTCACGGACTGAACCCTGAAAGAACGCAAACAGTCCAAAGCCTTGGTCTGAATGTGCGGGTCTCATACGGGAGACTTGGAAAAGACTCATGTTTTTGCTTGAGGCCTGATGCTGTCTTTGGTTCAGTCTATGGCCATCCAGAGCTGGGAGTGAGCAGGATGCATAATTGCGTATGAACTTATTTGCTTGAAGGAACCACCCTGAATCTCACCCGCTCCCTCCACTGCCCCCTGCCCCCCAAAACACCTTTGTTCAATGCCGGACACCAGAACTGCTACCGTCCAACACAAACACTCTGGCTCCATTGTGTCTCAGACTCAGGTTTAAAGAATCTCAAGCTGAAAAGCAGATGGGAGAAGGAAATCTGCAATCAAATTCATGGCGGCTTGATTCAGCTAAGGATCGTAGTGAATTAAACACGCAGAAATTAAACCAGAGAAATAATGAGGGGGGGAGGACTTTTTTCTTGTGGAGGCCACATCTGCTAAAAATCTGACCCACACGTGATCTGGCTATTACCATTTAAACAGAGGGGACCTTTACATAAAGCTTTTCCTCTCTATAAAAGAAAAGGCACATTTGAAGAATAAAACCCAGAGAAAACGTTTAGTTGGCCACCAAATGTTTAGTCCAATCACCTGCGAAGTAGATGGTTCGTTAAAAAAACCTTATTTTAATAAATGATTTAAAAATGCACCTCCAAGCATTATTTCCCTAGGTTTGTTGTTCACATAGCCATTCTAGATGCCCTTAAAATAAAATAATAATTATTCATAAAAAAATGCCGTTCGACAGCAGTCACAAAGAGGGCAGAGCAGCCTGTTCCAAACTGGCCTTCCTTCCTCTGCCCCAATGTTTGCTGGACTGGGACACTGACCTGCTTGACCCCTGCTGATCTGAGAGTTGTCACCCCTTGAAGCTAACCTCTCCTCTGCGCTCGTCAGAGCAGAACCACGGCAGGCCACACTAGGCTCACCGAGACCCACCCGCTCACACTGACCCAGTCCTGACGGATCCCTGGAGCTGCAGGGTGCTTCACAAGGACTCCGTCAACTCAACCGATCAAGAGTCACTCGCTCTGTACATCAAAGTGCTTTTGATCGGTTCAGGTCAGCCGACCGATTGGCAACGCATGCTGGCTCGTACCCGTGACGAACTTCGTGAAGGCATCCCTCTCTTTCTCTCCCTCCCCCGATCTGCAGCTAAGAGACACGCCATCCCATTCCACCATGCCATTTTTGTCGAATTTAGGCCTAATTTAAGCGCCTCAGAACACAGCCTCTTCTGAGGAAATGGGTGGCGTCCCCAGCTCATGCCGGGAGCCTCTCTGTGCTTCCTGTCAAGCCTGTGTTTGCATCTTTCCTGTGCTATTCATGCGCGTTTCCAGCCTCCAGGAACAAGCGTGCCAGTGTGCCTCCGGTGTAACTGTGACAAAGTTGAGTTCTCTCGGTCAGGCCCTGCAGCAGCAGCATCTACAATTACTCAACCCCCCCCCCCCCCAACAATCCAGTCACCCCCTCCCCCCTTCCTGTCAGAGGAAGTTCTCACAACCGCTGGCCAATATTTACTGGAGACCAGGGGCAAGAGTATTGTTTAATGCGTGGCCTGTTGCCTTGGCCTCAATGAAATTCTGTCTGTGGCTGATAACTGAGCTCTGAATTTCACAGGGGGAGGGTGGGGGTTGGAGGGCTGTGGTGAAGAAGATTATTCAAGAAAATGGTGTGATTCTGACATGGTTCCTAGAAGTTAGTCTGTATATATAGCCATATATTGCCATACCCAATTGACGCCCATGATCCCAGGACAAAGTCAGGCGTGGACAGAGTGCACGAATGGATACCACAATAATGCCCAGCATTAATGTCCACACAAGAGCCAGAAACTGGAGTGACAGAATGCACCACCTTTTTTTTTACACCACTGACAGATTTATACTCCTGGCACACAATGCCCCACTCCCCCACACACTGACCCAGGATCAGCTGACCCCAACCCCAATCTTAACCCCAACCATCAGGCGCCAAGCACTGGAACTGACCCCGTGAAACTTCCCAAGGGCCTCATCTACCAGCTCTGCAAAACCAGGGCCGTCTGCTGCCGGTGTCATCGAGGGAAAAGACACGGAGGGCAAATACAGGGAGACGCAAGCTGAAACCATCGGGACACATCATTCCTGGTGGAGTGGGGGAGGGGGAGGGGGAGAAGGGTCATAAAAATGTTCTAGATAAATCTGAGAGAAATGTGCTGCGCTAACCACCTCTGGAACCCGAGAGCACTGTCCAAATGCCCCTGCTCCCCTGGTACTGCGAACAACACGAAACACCCGAAGCCAGCACAGACATCCTGCGACAGGGAAATCAAAGCAAAAAGCCACAGAGTGCGTTTACTCTTGTTTTCTTTTTTCTACAGGGGATGGCAAGCAGAGCCATGCTTTAGTATTTGCACTGATGGAGTTCCTTTTGATTCCATCTTTTTCCCAATATGTCTAAGTGTAATAATTTAATGTAAATTAACACATGAAATGATTAATATCTCGTAAATCGCTCTGGATAAGAGCATCTGCTAAATGCTTAAAATGTAAATTTTAAGTTGTTGCATGTTGTTTTTAAAGTGTAACTTCTAAATGGAGATTCAAGTTTGCTGCAAAGCAATTTTTTGTGCACAACAGACTATAAAGAAACCTAATCTAATCTAATCTAATCGCTGACCCTTACATTCACGCTGTTTTACAGTTCAGGGTGTCTCTTTCAAAGCTGCCATTTGAAACCCTCCACTATTAAACAGTACCCTTTTACAAGTGCTTCCCTTCCCGTCGTGCTCAAAGGGAACGACGGGCCGAATCTGGGACTGAAACCTGGAACGCTGTGGTTGCAAAGGGCCAGTTTCTTAAGTGCCGTGCCACGCTTCCTCCCCGCCCCCTTCCCCCTGTCACCGCAGTGCAGACAGCCAGCAGGAGGTGTCTCTCTGTCGTCTCCGTGAGATCAAAGCCCCTGCCCAGGTGATGTCACAGGATGGGAGACACCGTGGGGCCTGGATTCCTTCTCAGTCTCCAGGGTCCACTACGCTAATTAACGGCCACCACAGCCTGAGCCACTTTAAGGCAGGGGGCGACTACAGGACACTATGGAGCAATCAGGCAACTTCTCAGGGCAACTTTTCAACGCTTCAAAAAAGAGGAGCTTGTTACTGTGGCCGAGTCAGTTGTTGGGGTTAAATGGACTAAATGTATTCAATGTACTGGAGACAATTGGGGTTCAATTCAAATTATAATGCTTTTTTTTAGTTCAGTACACTCTTTGATTTTTTTCAGTGTGTGATTACACAATTTAGGGAGCAAATTAAGCAATATGGACTTGTGATAGCATCTTAGAGACTGGACCATGGGAGACAAATCTGCAAAAAATGCAAATCTGTTAAACAAATCTCACAAATCTTTTACATTTTTTCTTGCCTCTTTCTAACCTGCAGAACATTCAGAAACAAACGATATCTACTCCATAGCAAAAATACAACTGATGGGACATACAGTATCAAAGCAACATACTTAGTATCCCAGCCAATAAACCAATACAACAAGCGAAAAATACTGAACACCGATAGCAACGTGAGCCTTTTCAGTTCGTCTGAGGTTCACTCTCTGTCATATCAATGTAAATCTGAATGAACTGTCAAGAAAGAGAGAGCGCGAGCGAAAAGAGATGAGCGCAGGTCATTGATAACGCCACCCCAGGCGCGTTCCCTTATCTCTCAGTGAAACGCTGCAGACACAGGGGTGCCAATCGGCGACATGCAGCGCCCATCCACAACGCTTCTCACAAGTTAATTTCAGTTTCAGTTATTCTCACCAAAAAGTTTAAACTATTAGTGTGAGTTTTAACGGATCCAAAAACAACATAAATCTAATAGAAAGAACGGCAAATGAATCACAGTCAAGCAATTATTGAACACTAGAAACATAAACAGCAACGAAAAACAAGCACACATTTATGCTTCTAATATGGTTAATGAGATGTACTTACGAGTAAGGATCATTTTAGTACTTTGAAACGCGCGTGTTTTCTGTGAAGACCAACTCCAGTTTGCAGTCAAATATGCTAGTCCACTGCGCTTTATTCCAACATTTAGGCTACTTGAAACGCTCATCCAGCATATTCGGGCCGTTTACAAATATAAAAGTTGCGCGTAATAAAATAATATAATAAATAATATACAAGTCAGTCTGCGAGCCCCGCAGGTCGGCAGATTTTCATGCCATTTGGTAAATCCATTATGTTTTTGGTCGGTCGTACACGAGCACCTCGGTCACACAAGCGAACTACCCGCGCGCCCCTACCAATTTCTCAAGAAGCAATGTACAAGGAGGCGACTGATTCAAGGGTTTAGGGATAGAGCTAAGCCCCACCCCCTGCCTTCGGCTAAACCAACAACCCACCTGGTACGGGAGACTGCGACCTCTTATACTCGCTCGAGCGCGTCTTCACAGTATACAGTAATAACAGCAATTGCGACCATACACTCACACCTGCAACGTGCCACTAGGCGATATTGTATCAAAATTTTGTCTATTCTTAAAACACAAATAGCCTACACGCTCGTCAAATAAACGAGTGTTTGAAATATAACAGAATTTTTAGCTAGCATGTGTATTTAACGGAGACTTCAAAAACGTTTTTCTTATATGTTTTAAAACAATATTTCAATATTTCTTATTTCATATATAAACCATGCTACGTTTATATATTGATACTTATTAATTATTAATATTATTAATAATACAATAAATAATTAACTGGAGCTACAAATGTATACATTTGTATTTTAAAATAAATGCTCATTTCAGATGGACTGGTCCCATATACAAAAGTGAAAATATATCACCTAAGTTTACCATCTCATGCCAAACCGTCAAGCCATTTGTGCTATTTTGGTAAGCAATTAAGTTGGCAGGATGTTAGCATATCATTAGAAATGCATTAATTAAAGCAACACCTGAGGTACGCCCAGTGGAACGTAATGTTCTGAATGTTCACAAAGAGTAGCGTCTACTATGCTAATGAGCCTCCCTTGCTTTACCAAGCCACTACACGTAGCACACGGACACGGAGCAGAACCACAGCGGGCCTCTTTACCAACTGCTTATACCTTTATTTGAGGACAAAAAAAAGGATGTTCTCGTTGAAATACATATCGTTAAAAATATTTCGCCATCATCAAAACTCACATAGGCCTAGGCCATAGAATTTAAATAATTAATTGTGTTGAAGCATATATATTTACCTTGGTGAAGAGTTTTTGTAGTTTCCAATGGGTTTTTTCTTAGTCTGACAGTTGCCTCATTCCCCATTTTGCAGCATGGAGCGGCGCTTTCTCATATTTTATCAGGTTTTGTTTCTGTCACTCTGGAAGTACCTTCCTCCTGCCCAAAGGTTACCTCAAATCTTAATTTTATTTGGCTATTTGATGGTGCTGATCTCACAAAACGTCTCATTGTTGAAAATGAGCCAGCATGTCGAGCTGGTCATATATATTTATAGTACAAGATCCCTTAATTTCAATATCCATTACTGCCGAGGCATTGCATAGCGGTTTACAACTAAGCTGTTAGATACTTAGATACAGGACAGTGCTAACACTTCAAATGTAGTTAAGGAGCGAGATCTGCTCAAATTGGTGCATGGGTTAATCACTCTCAGCGAATACAGATTAGCAAAAACCAGTTGTTGATACGGAATACCTGCGCGAGCATCTGATTTCATCATCTGAAAAGAACGCTGTACAACTGGCCTCTTTATAGTGCGCATGTGCACATATGGACAGCGGCGTTGTTGAGGCACCCGGAGCCCAGCTCAAAGTTTGCAATAAGTCCAATAACTTGGAGACATTTTACCGCTACCCAAAAGAAGACAGGTACATTGAGGCATATTGAAAGTAATAATTTATTCTACGTGTTCCGAAATTGAGTTGAATATGCATATAGCTAAATATAATACTATAGTGAGTAAATAACTAAAACATAATATAATAGCCAACTGAAATAATAACCAAATGTATTTGTTTGTATTCTGCTGCAGTGTACAATGTAGAAAACTTACGGCTACTTGCCCTGCATCCACTCCCCCTTCAATTCAATCTGATTAAATTAGATTAAATTATGCATCGTTGGCAGGACATACCAAAGGAGTATTGCCAAAGCAGATGCATACATATATGTCATATGCATTGTGACAAATTGCTACAAAAATATCTACAAGACAATATAGAACAAGTACATACATCTCTCTCTCTCTCTCTCTCTCTCTCTCTCTCTCTCCTACCCCCCCCCCCCCCCAAACCTCCTTCCTTTAAAGGCACTGTTTATCTGAGGATTGCACAGCAACACAGAGAGAGAAAAGCCCTGTGTTATCAGCCTGATCTGGCCTAGCAGGCTGCCCAGCAAGGACAACAAATAACAATAAGCAGCCAGGAAGATAAGGAGCAGTGCAATAAATAGCCATTTATAGAGAGCATTGATTGGCTTTTTGGATAACACTGACACAGATGAGAATTCTTGATATGTATTATTGGTTTAAATTAGCATAATGGGTTAATGTCATGTTATTTTATGGTATGCAACTTTCAAGAGTTCAAGACGTTTCCATGAAGAGATTCATTGTCTGTTTTAAAATAGATATATATATATTATTATTATCCTGCAGTGTGAACATACAAATAGACCATACCTCATGTCAAAAGTGAAATTCTTTTTTAAACAAACCGAAAGTTAACTGTGAATCCCTCCAACAAGGAAAAGGAAAAGTCTTCAGTAGATATCTGTCATTTACACCCCTTAACAATTGCATTCAGGATGGAATTTACTAGGCAAACTAGCAAATTCGTGATACGATCCTGCAGAATTTAGAAGACCTAAAGGACATTCTCATAAGGACGAATGTGATAGACAATAAGTATTAAAGATGAGCAGGGCTAAAATCAGAGGGTGTGCCACTATATTTGTCACTGTGAATAACGGGAGGGCGGGAAGCTTCCATGTCAGTAACAGGGTAGCCACTGGCTAAGCTCCAGGACAGAGTGCTCTGGTCATGTGAGAGTTCACTGGCCCAAAGGTTATTTCTCTTCACTAACACGCAAACACAGGCCATACAGATAAACAGGCCCAAGACTGGGAAAAAGACCCTCAAATACCCTGGCTAGCACCTGATTAGGTATGCTAAGGGGTGCTATTCGAATAATTAAGGCTTTTAGCATATTACTTGCATTGATTATCCGTCAGCTATAATTTGGTCATGAAGAAATTACCAAATTGACCATCCACGCGCATTCACACACACAGATACACAAACACACTCACACATACATTTCTTCCATAGGCAGATTACTTTTTTTTCATTTAGCAGATGTTTTGTCCGGAAATATTGTTGTATAATGGAACATTAAAACTAAGAGCAGGGCATTCCAGCTGTTCCATGGGAACCTCCGACAGCTTAATCTTACTAAGGAAGGCATTTTTTAAAACTCCTTTAAAAGTTACAAGGATAACCGAGGTCTGTTGTTTTACAGAATGTTCCACACATGGGCGGCAGAGTGAGTGACAGGCGGGAGTGCCTCCGTTTTGGCATGCCTTTTGACCCTGGCAGTGTCAGGATGCTTTCGGTCAAAGCCCCCTTGTAGAAAATCCCTCGTAAAGTGTTGAGCCGGACCGACACAAGCACATCCCAGGTGTATGGTTTTTATAACGCAGATTAGCGGTTGGCATTTCCAAGCATTTTCCCTGGGTTTTATTTTTCAGCGCTGAATGCCTTGTAATTTTGAATCGTACTAATAGAAGAAATATGGTGGTGCAACAACATGTAGCTCAAACAACATTTTCATTTTGACTACATTTCTGAGGACTAGTGTTTTTTATGCCGCAACAGCTAAGCGATGTACATTTCAATACCTCCACTTGTTTTTGATTTGATTGGCACAAAGAATAATGTCCAATAAAATGAATGCAAACTCTTTCTTCTGATTGACACTGTTTGAACTGAAAAAAGTGCTTGTTTGGAGAAAGAATGAGGAATGAGGAACAAATTAACCAAATCTTCTCTATCTGCCAGATCCCTGCAGCTCAGAGATGCTGCCGGATCCAATGAATCGAGCTCATGTCTGCTAAATGCCTAAAATTTTAAAAAAAGCTCTGTCCCGGTCTCACTCCAATGAATCGAGAAAAAAGCTCCCTCACTCCCCCGCCCTCCCCACCCCCACCTCCATCCCGTGAGGTTAACAGAGGAATGGCCTTTTCATGGGTAGCATGTGCTTTTTAAGTGCACATGTAGGTCAACCAAAGGCAGAGCACGTGTTGTACCAGTAACCGGTGGTCATGTTTGTGGTGGAACCCCCAGGCTCCCGGCCGCAGCCCCGTCATGTGTCTCCTTCCTCTCTCCCGGCACGAGAGCTGGCATCGCCGTCCGGCTAAATAGTCACATGACGGTGGCACTGAAGCTTTGGAGGGCATTCCTTAACACGTTAGTAATTTGAGTCAGCTATACTAGCGAGATCACACGGCGAAGAGCAGCCCCCCGAGCAGCCACGCACAGGCTTCAGACCTTGATTTTCATCACCCTTTAATTCAGCGGTGTTCGGATTCCTTGTGTGTCTCGCCGTTATCTTACTATTAAATCCAGGGAAACATACTTGTTAGGCGATAAGCATCGGCAGAAACTCAGGAAGAGGGGGTTACATTTTCTTTACAATTGTGTTATGGCCTTACAGGCCAGGGATGAGAAGAGCTAAATGCATGTTCTAACATTACAAGTTAGCAGTCAAAAGGTCTGTATGTGTGTTACTGCCATACAGGGATGAGAAGGTTTATAATTTCACATGTTTATGGAAAACTGATAAAAAATAAAGAAATAAAAATAATAATTGTATATATATTGTCTTGTGACGAGAAGTAAGCAATTTCAGGCTATACAAAGAAATAGCTAAATCCATCACTTTGTCATATATTTCACTATGCTCAGATTGACAGGTACAAGACAGTACATTTTGCGTTGATTCTGAATGTTTTTGTAGTACACAATCTTATCACTTTACTCTTTGCTCTTTTACTCTTCATGTTACACATTATTGAACATCTCCTTGGAGACATCAGCCACCCCTGCACCCCTGTGTCCAGCAATTCAATCTGATAACACCATATGGTGCTAATATGTGAAAGAGAAATCAGGTGTACATTCTACACAAAGCGTAACCCAGCTGATGAAGTATAATGGGAAACAGACCATCGCAGAGGGCTTGAACAGCATTCTCAAACATTGAGACAAATTACAAAAATCTAACAAGAGGTTTACTGAATAGCTGAGATGAGTCAAATCACAAAGATCATAGGCTCTGATCAGCTATTTCAGCATTTTGAAATCTGGAAAAAATTGAGAATGAAGAGCAGATGAAATAACTAGAGTCATATCTATAGCCTTAAATCATCTGTTGGAAATGGGATTGTTCACAATAATGCCTGAAATCCTTACATTACAGCAGCTATGCTGAGGCAGATGTTTGTCATCTAGGCTGGTTTCAATTTTCAAAACCATCTGAGTTATGTGTTTAGTCTACAAGAGGACAACATGAAAGAGCTTCTACAGACGCAACATGCAATCCACAACTGACGCATGATATAAGAATGCAGCTCTACATGTTACCACATCCTCATCATTATCATCATTGTTACAACCATCATCATCATCATCTTCGCCATCATCATCATTATGACAATCATCATCATCATCATCATCTTCACCATTACGTTTACATTTAGTTATTTAGCAGAGCCACTTATCCGCAGTGACAAATGTGCATACATAAGAAAGGTTAGGCGGCAAGTATTCCGAGACGTCAATTACACCACCGAAAGTATGTGACATTACGTAGCTTATCACATTTCGTTAAGTGCCATATTTGGACCAAAGGGAGTTTGAGTGTTCAGTTGCTTTAGGATTTCAGCTCAGAATTGAAGAAATGACTACTTTGCTAGCTAAGATGCAGTTTGGACAGGTTGGATTTTAGTCTACGGCGGACTATGGAGAGTGACCTGGCTGCCGTGACTGTAGTGGGGAGCTGTGGTTCCAGAACGGAGTGGTCTGGCAGGAGTGTAAGGTTTGATAATAGACTGGAGGTATGAGGGTGCAGTTCCTCTTGCTACCCCATAGGTAGAGTTTTGTATTTTATCCAGGCCACAACTGGTAACCAGTAAAGGGAGACCTGGAGAGACATAACATATTCTGGCTGGTTATGGGCAAGATGAGCGGCAGGAAGTATTCTGGAGACTGGCAAGGAGAGAGTTTCAGTAGTCCATTAGGGACAGCTCTAGGGTTTGGACTATGAGCTATGGCTATTATAGCTATTGCCGATATTGCACAAAAAGAATCGACAGCTCTGTGTCACTGTTGCAGAGCTTGTCATCAAGGACAACATTCAGGTTCTTGGCAGTCTGGAATGCAGAAACCATTATGCTATCAAGACTAATGGGTGGCAGGGTAGTGTAATGGTTAGGGAACTGGGCCTGTAACTAAAATTTGCAGGTTTGATTCCCAAGTAGGACACTACATTGTACCCATAAGCAAAGTTCTTAATTGTATGTATGGAATGTAAAACTGTGCAAGTCGCTCTGGATAAGAGCATCTGCTAAAACGTAGTGCAAGTTCTCCCCCCTTAGGGGAGAACACTTAGCTGGTAGGTAGAGTAGCTTGATTTCGGGGCGATTGAGTTTGAGGTGATGACTGATCATCCAGCTTGATATGTCATAGAGGCAAGCTTTGATGCGTGAAGCAACATGCTCATCAGTGGGTGGAACAGAGGGGAAAAACAGAGTATCATCAGCATAGCAGTGGTAGGAGAAGCCATGTGAGGACATTATTGAGCCAAGAGATTTTGTATATAAGACGAATAGGAGGGGACCAGAGATTGATCCCTGGGGGACTCCTGTGGCAAGGCTGTGGGACTTTTGAAACAGATCCATGCCAAGCCAACTGGTAAGAGCTTGTACTTGTAATATAATAAGATATACTGGAATCTAATATACAACCTGGAAAATTCCACAGGGAGCTGATCCTCGCTGCACTTCCTCGATGGACCCCCGCAGATAGACTCCTAAGTCTTTGTACGACCGAGTATTTGTACAGCGAGGCAAGGTAGGTGCTGAACTACCTAATTGCTAAGTGCATTTCGCAGACTACCAGGTGAAGCCAATGCCCAGAAACCAGTCGGTTAATTCAAATAGGAAAATATTGAGTGTATATCCAGTTGAGTGTATGCAGGAAAATACACTCAACACTCGACCATAATCTTCATCATCATCATCATCATCACCATCATCATAAAGATAATGACTAGCTGCAGCAGCAGCAGCAGCACACAGTACAGTGGAGTGAGTCTTCAACATGAAAGAGACATCGGCCTCATCTACACATGCAGGAGAGGGGTAAACAGCACAGGCCTCCTGCAGAGCATAGAGATGAACAGTGCTGGAGCTATGTGTAATTAGTCATGCAGGGCACATGGGCTTTGCCCCTGGGCACCGTCACAGCACGAGTGTTTCACAGGATCACTCATTTCGATGGATAATGAAATCCCAGCTTGTTAAACGAACAGCTGCCTGACGAATGACAAAAACATGACCTGTAACAGTAATGCAGACGTGCGCCTGAGTGTCAGTACCCTTAGTGGAAGCTAGGCTCATTTCACAGATTATTTTAGTTTTGAGTGAATTAATTTGGGTAAATGGTCTGTTTGAGTTACAGCCCCCGGCCCGAAGGCCCACAGTCATGCTCCTGAATCACCTGGGGGAGCGGGTTAAAACAGCATCAAGCAAACAAACAAAAACGTAAAGCTAACATAAACGTTACACTCTTGGGGTTTGGATGACAGAACTATTTTCTGTCATCTGAAGCCATGCAGACTGGCTGTTTTACCATTACCGCCACTGCTGTGTCGGTAATGCAAACGTTAAATTGAGCACAGTGCATTGCGTTTGCTTAAATTGAGCTCATCGCATTTGCTAATGCAAATCTGTGAGTGAATTCAAAATGAATTCATTTCGGGACCACAGGCTTCTGCGGTGTGTGGCAAACGCACACGTGCACATCCGCATGTGCACTTCGCTGTTTGTGTTTCCAATCCCCCCTGAGCTCACCCCTTCCAAAAACACATGCGGTCGTGTTGCCCTGATGCATTGCACGGGTTCAAGGAGGAACTTGAGCACCGTGACCCATAGGCCTTTCCAGAGCAACAGCGTGGGAGCAGGAAAAAAAAAGCAAGACAAATTCTGTCCCGCTCATTCTGATCGCATTGACCTTTGAACCATGTATATTAGCAGGAAGCTAAAGACATTTTGTTTTAAATAAAGGAACAATGCCATTTTTGTAAGCAGTTTGTGTCTTTTTTCAATCCTCCGCTGAGAGATGATCATGTCAAATTTGTACTTCCTCTGTCATTGCTGATAGCCAATGCCTAGCTACAGTCACATCATTCTTGGCAGGTAAAACTAAATTAGCATGGTGCAAAGAAGACTGAATATATGATACGAAATGAAAATGATCTGAAAGTACACAATCGGTTGAAAGTTTCATATTGTGAGCGTGCTGATAAATGTTTTAAACCACTTATACAGTAAGAGAGGCATGAGTACCAACCTAGAATGAGTAAAATGAGTTTTAAATGTAAAGTCTTGCTTAGCAGGTACAAAATACTGTACATTACCATAATTTTTCATATACAGTCAATCACATCTAGTTAATCACACATGTAATATGAAATGAAATGGTCTTTGGATTTTACCAGCATCTCTCAGGTTTCATATGTACAGACTGTGGAATTTATGATACATTAAATATGATTTATGATTTCAGGCGGACACACTGACACGCAAAAAATGTGAGCAGATATTCTTGACAGTAGCATAAAAAAAACATAAATGTAAAACAGTGAGTGCACTGGAAAGCCTCCAGATCATAGCTCATATTTTAAAAATTATTCACACATGGAGGAGGAGATCTGCAGATTAATCGCTGAGAGAGAGAGAGAGAGAGAGAGAGAGAGAGACCTATAATTCATTTTTTTGTTCATTGTTTGCTGCTAATATATTTTGGGAAAGGGGAAATGTGAAATAATTGAATGTACTATCATTTTTACTTATGAATATATATAAATGTATTTAATGTATTCTTTTTTACCTTCATTTTCATTTGTAATTATTTATAGGGAGGGAGAGTCGGTCTTGTATGGACCTGGCCTAAAATACTTCAGCAACACTGAATAACTCCTATTGTTATAATGAAGCCTGTTTGAATCCTTTGAGACGGAATGTTCAGTTCAACACATTACAAAATCAATCCTAGGAATTTTGTTTACAATCTTTGTTTATCGCCTTACTACTTCAGTTATCGTTATTATAATAACAGTGCTTATCTGTTATATGCATTTTAATTTGTTTTTGTGAATATTTATTGCTGTTATTTGTGTATGACAATAATTTGCTATTATTTACAGAACGATTTCATGCTAATAAAGCATGCTGAGTTGAACTGAAATTAATTGAACTGGATTGAGAGAAACAGGCCAAATGAGAGGAAGAGACGCGTGAAAGAAATAGAGAGAATGAACGAGACGGAGCAAGTATTGGAGAGAGGCAGAGAGAGACAGAGGGAAGCATAAAGAGAAGGAGTGAGAGAGGGTGAGACAAAGAATAGAGAGAGACCTCTTCAAAATAGTTTTAAAAACTTTTTTTTCTTTTCTTTTTGATGCCAGGGATCTGACAATCATCCTACTGTGTACCCTCAGATACTTAAGTCTTGAAAGACCGGGTCTCTTAACAAGGCTCAAACAGACACCATGGTAGCAAGGGAGAGAACACAGTCCCCTTGAGGGGCTGATAACATAATCAAAGAGAATTTCAGATAGAACTTAACAACCCCCCACCATATCCACCCTTCTCAAACTCCAGGCGCACAAAAAGAAAAAAATGCGCAATACATTTTTTGAAAGGGCATTTAAAACAAAGTCTAGTCAGGAAACCACCAACATTGTTTAGCTCTTGCAACAATCTAAACAAATGACTTGCCAGATGAATTTTCAGAATCTAGAGCTGTTTCCTTTATTTCTTTCTGGTTTTTTAATCACTGGAAAATTCTGAAAGTGCGATCTGATTTTCTGTGGGGTTTAATTAGTTTTAGAGCAACATTTCAAGATGAAAGTGATGGAAATTAGATTTCAGCCACCTGACAAAACAGAAGTCAACTGTCAGACTAGACACATCCGTCTTTCCCTGACCTCGTTGAACAATAAAATAAAACAAGATAAAACAAACCACAAACAAAAAATATTTTTACAAATATTAAAAATGTTCAAAAACCTTTTTTACCCTCTCATTTCTTTTCTTCAAACTTTCCTTCATTTAGAATATAGCATCAGTGATTCAACTGAGAACTATGCAGCTTGCCAAAGGCAACATAGCCTCATTTCAGCATTGGATGAATAATTCCAAAATTGGGCCTCCTTTCATCCTAATGCAAAGCTGCATAACTTCAACCAGAATCAGCAGCCCTTTCAAGTTAAAGCAAAAAAATATAAAAATAACAATGAATAAAAAAATAATAAAACATTGTTGATAACAACAACACCAGAACAAGGGCCTCAATCTGTCAGAGTTGGTTCTGGAGGCACTTTGGCACTGGGGCACGATCACGTTATTTACATTAGGCTATCGTGTAAAAATCCAGGTGGAATGCCTTTCTGAAGGGATAATGTAGAGCTCTTGGCACAGGAGAGCCAGGAACCTTCTGTCTGCCAGACATGTGCCACCGTCTCTTTCTTCCAAATAAATCATTCATGGGGCCCCTGGATGGCGCAACCGGTAAAGGCACTTGCCTGGAGTGCTGGTGGCTCACGCAAGCCCGGCTCTGGCACTGCGAATGGCTGTCCGCCCCAGAGGGAGGGGGGAGGGAAAGCCAGCACGAGCTCACCGCAAGCACAGAAAACTTCCCTGTGGGCAAAAGGAATAGGCAAGTTCCGTCTCGAAGGAAGCGGTTCATTGCCGGCCCCGGGGTAGTGGCTGGTCCCGTAGTTGTGGGCAGGGGGCTTGGGGGAGGGTGAAGGGAAGAAATAGAGGGTACAATTTGCACCAAATGGGGAGAAAAAACAGGGAAAAAACCTGAAATAAATGTAAAAAATAAATAAATAAACCATTCACAGCACTCACATGCTGGTCATTTAGCAGCCAATAATGAAGCCACCTCCTCAGGTCTGGAACAACAGCTCCAATGGCCATGTTTTGTCCTCTGAAAGACTTGAGGATAATTTAAAAACGAAATGGGCGTGCAGGGGAGGTGAAGGAAAACAGAAACCAGGGTATGGTCACTGGCAATGCACCAGAAACTTCACTGAGATACAGCCACCTCTTCCTAAAGAGCCCCCATAATTGCAATGCATCATACCTAAGATATAAAGGTGACAAAGCACATCATCTGTAAAAGATCATACAATGTATGATGTACATGTGAGAAAGCTAAATTGTTTGTTTGTCATTACCTTTGTCATTAGAATCGTAATGCACCACACATATGGTATGGGACAGTGAGAAAAAGATATCGCCTACTGTCATACAATATGTATCCATTTATTCCTCTCCTTTACAGAAGGAGGCAAAATTGGAAACAGTAATTGATGCTGTTTTAATCTCTCCCCATTAAATCCATTTTAAAATGTGTAAATCTGTTTGACTATCATCTGATCAAGTTTGAGTTACAAAACATGAACCTATACTGTATTAACAGAAATATTCAGTCCCAATACCTCCCTGTTACAGCACAGGGTGCCAAAACGCCCGAAGCAGCAGTGATGCTCCCGGTCTTTGTACCACTAACGCTCTTAATCACATAATTGTCTAAATTATTATGCCGTATTAATGCCAGTGATCGTGTGCTCGAGGTACTCAGGAACTCACAACCAAATGAAACAAAATCGGAAACTTCTCCTACCCACCAGTACCAGGGCTACCTGGTCTTTGTTTTCACAGAGCATACATTAAAAACAACGAAACACGTATTTATAAGTAAAAATTAAAGTGCATGAAATTATTTCACATTTTCGTCTCTCCAAAATATACTAGCAGCAAACAGTGAACGAGTGTTGGAAAAAATTATTATAGGTCTCTCCCTCTCTCTCAGCAATCAATTCAGACCCAATAAACCAGGTGACGTGAGTTAACAGTGTAATCAACCGCTCTCCAGGACCAGCGTTATGGACCACTGTAATAAATGATAGCTGTAAGGCAAAGTAATGTTGCTTTTGTTCCTTGAAGAACAGCACTAGGGGGTGCATTAAACACAATCAGTGGCACAGGAGAGGTCCAGTGAACACAGGGGCCGTGTGGACGCTCTGGGTGAGGCCAGATGTCCAGTCAGTCTCCTGTGGCTGAGAAGACCGGTGCCATTATGCGCTTTTTCCCCCTTCCCCGACCTCTGACCCAAGGGGAAACCCCCAGCAAGCACTTGACCTCGGCCAGAGAGCGACCTCTGGTCTCCCGCAGACAACACGTCCATCATGTGGGGACCCGGACGAACCCGAAAGATGAAAGGCCTGCAGAACGAGCGGCACGGCAACACACGGCCAAGGTCGCCGGGGCAACGATCCCAAACCCAGGATATGCGGGCTAACATCTGGCCCTCTGGACCGTACCAGCACCGAGGGCTCCCGAGACAGAGAGAGAAAGTACAATCTCTGAATTAGCATGCCCGGCGTTTGACCGAAAGCAATAGAAGAACTTCATATCACTCTGAGTTGAGAAATCCACAGGCGTCTTGGAGCCTGGCACGATGCAGCGGCTCTCCAGGGGCTGGAACGGGCTCAGTTCAGAGGCCAACCTTGACCCACTTAGAGGGAGTAAGTTCAACACAAGCACAGAGTGGCACGTGTTTCGGCAGAGTGCAGGAATTGGGAGGGGGTTGCAGGGATGGTGGGAGAATAACTCCTCTGCGATTAGAGCACCTCATGGCTGGGGTGCTTTAATGTTGTTTGTTACCGCTGACCTTACCCCCTCCAGCTGGAATTCACAGAACTTGTTTTTTTAGGGGGTTAAACACAAAACAAAAATGACAGAAACAGTGATTAGTTGTTTTTTTAAGTATGTTGTGAATTTTGCAGGTGCCGGGCTACAGTAATTCTCACCGCTTCATAAAACGAAGGCAACGGAAGTCACGTTTAAGGCCCCCCCGCGGCAAATTTATGGGTAGGGTTGAATTGCCGGTCATAAGTGTCACCCAGTAATTTAGGAAACGTGGAACACCAAGTGTTTCCCGCAAATTAGAACAGAAGAACGGAATGCAGAAATGAGGCAAAAAAGCAAACATGACCCACTCGAGAATATTTGCGTGTTTAGCTTTACCTTTACCCTTTTCCCCTACTATCATGTCCTAAGCTATACAATTTTTTTTCATCATCTATATTTTTTCTTTTCTTTTCTTTTATTTGTTTGTTTCAGATTTTTCCCATTTTGTCCCAATTTGGTAGCCTCGTAGTGCGAGCTTGCTGCCGCAACTCTGGGACCGGTAACGACAAAGATGCCGAACCGCCTCCTCCTTGACGGAACTCGCCAAGCCGTCGACTCTAACTCCGATACACACAGAGCCATCTTGCATGTGGCAAGCTCATGCCCCCCCCTCTCCCCCTGGGGCGGATAGCCAATCGCCACCCTGAACGGGACTTGATTTCAAATTTAGCATTCTACTTAGTATGACCCAATGACATGGCATTCTGCACCAAGAACATGCAGCTTGTCTGGTTGACAGATACATGTTGATGAGAGATAGATGATGGATGAACAGATTTTGATGTGTTTCGTTGCTCTGGACAGCGCTTCCACCCTGGACAGGTGTGAGTGAGAGCTCTATCCTTTTAATCGGCTATCATTGGCCACACTGACGTCCTATTACGTGCCTTGATTCAGGCCATCTGTAACACCTCCAAACCCCCAACCCCTCCATCTCCTCCAGTTGGCACGACAAAGGGCAGGATATGCTGAGAGATTGCTCCAACGCCTGTGCAAAATACATGATGTTTGATTGCTCATGTCAGCATAGGCATTGGTGCGAGGAGTGCTGAGAAAGACCGCATTATGTGGTTGTCAGAATGACCGCGATACAGACAGCGATGAGCGGGATAATGAGTTAAACAACACATGGCGAGAGTTCCCATGGCAAAGACAAGCACTTCCTTGTGCGGGGCCCTAGGAGAAATGGCAAATCATAGTAGACCAATCAATTGCTAGATACATCTCTATTGCGTCTGATGGGCAATTTTCCATTGTTGATTTCACACACTACTACTTGGACGTATGTCTGAATCTGATGAATATGATGGATTTATATGATATGCAAGTATTTTGAGCAATATAAACATTTAATATTACAATGATCACAGTCTAAATGTAAAACATGCAATTTATGAATTATTTGTATTTATTTATTTATTTATTTATATAGCACCTGTCATACATAAATGCAGCCCAAAGTGCTTCACAGAGAGGTGATACAAATAGAAAAGGAGGATAAAAAAGGCAAGCAAACAAATTACACAACATAGGATGAAAAAAGGATTTAAAAAAGATTCAATGAAATAAATAAAATTAACTCAAATAAAAACTTGAATAAAAAAATTATACAATATAAATAGGAAAAAAATAAGTCAAATTATGTCAATTAAAACAGCTCAAAGGCCATCTTAAAAAAGTGTGTTTTTAAATACAGCAACTGAGGGGGAATGTCTGATGTCTTGAGGCAGACTATTTCATAGTTTTGGAGCATAAAAGCTAAAAGCAGCCTTTCCCCTTGTTTTTAGGGGAAAAAACACATGCAGAGTTTGCAGAAGGCCAGCAGTAGATGACGACAAGACTCATATGGAATAAACATCTCTCATATGTATTCATGGAAGTATAAACAAAACATGGAAATATAAACAAGACATTTTTAAAACGGGAAAATATTACTTTACCAAGAACTCCCCCTGAGCATCCCCGGACCCCAGTGAGCAATCCCAACCCAAAGGAACAGGGAAGAGAGGATTACATGTTATGGTTACAGTGCATAGATATTTACTCTACTGAGCACCATTCTGCAGTAGCTCACTTCTATTTTTACCTCCTCTTGGGTGGATCCAAAACATGTACACTTTATCCAAGCTGCGTTCAAGCTCATACAGTACGTAACATGCTCATAACGTTTGTGCAACGTTGGAGTAATGGCATCATGCTGACTGAGCATATGCAGGGAACGTTAGTAGGGATTTGGATTTTGCTTGGTGAGTTAAATAAGTTATGTGGATGGCGAGAATAAAAATAACATAAAATGATAAATGTGAGCACACAAAACACCAACAACCCAAAGAAAACCCAGCAGAGCTGTAAATTCATAAAAAAGGAAAAGGATATATTAAATTGGAACACAAATGCTCATTATCTAATTCGGGCTACTGAAGTGAAAGCGTTTCATTTAAAGCAACGTGTCACATGCTATTCGGGCCTCGTCTTTATGCCCAATGGTACAATTGCTTTTTGTTTCCACAGACGGTCCCTTGTTCCGAAAGGACAACGGTGACCCTGTGCCGAGTCTGACCGCGTACCGTGACCACACGTCCCCAACGACATCAAACAAAGCCACTGTTTGAAAAACTCGTCCCACAGAGACACAAACCAATAAAATCACTTCTCAGTTCACAGTTTCTGTTGAAAATACCCAGGCACCGCGCCGCGCTCTGTGGAGATACGAGGGCAGGGGCCAAAAGGTTTGTACGAACGCCGAGGGAAGAAGAAAGGAAATATTGTTGCGTTTTTATTTCTGTTCTGCCAAATGGCAAGAAGGCACTGAATGTTCCTCACAGCGTTTCTCATCATCTGTGTTTTTTTGCACAGCTTCCAGATAGTTACATTTTCCCCGTTGCAAACAAGCTAAGGCAATCCAAGTTCCTCTAATTAAACTGAGAACACAACTGCGGTGGGCGGGAGGGGGGGGGATAAAGAAATAAAATGAAATAATTCAACAATTATATCAAACGTAAAACGCTCACTTCAAAGACTCATGCACAGTGACATCCTTTGTGTGGAGAGGTGAAAAGTGCTTCAGGGAGTAGGGGAAGGATAAAGGCACAGGGGACAGGGGGGGTGGTCACCTCACAGCTCGAGTGACCAGTTGGCTGTCGTGTTGTCACAGGCTCTGCTGGCCGTGTCCTTCGGTTCACCTGGAGAAGCGGCAGCCCCGGGCCTCGCTGAGAGCAGTGAGGGAGAGAGTCCCGCCGACACCTTCCTTATCTGAGGGGGAAGGGGGTCGGTGGGATGAATCACCCACCCCCCACTGGCCTGAGGATAGGAGATAGGCTTGGTTGGGCTGTGTAAAATTTGGACGGGGTGAGAGGCCATACCCTATGCCTACTGGCAGTGCATAGCTTTACTGTTACTAACTGCGCTACACCTATTCTGTACACACGCCCTTATTTGTGAATGCTCTAATGATACACACTTAGCTACACAATCTGGATAAGAGCGTTTGCGATAGCAATACATTATAATAATGACAAATCCAACAACGGCATGGTAATAATGACATGGATATTTTGGAAATATCAGTAAGGAGGCACAGTCCTAAAGCATATGAGCATCTGCTAAATAAATAAACCGGAAACCAGACATTTTGGTTTACCATTCGGAAACTGGAAATGATACAATTTTGCATACCCAATATCTATACATAGGCTTAAGCATAGGCCTTCAAGGATACTTCCCTAACTCTCAGGGTCTCGGACCGTGATCTGGTGAAACGTCATGGTGATAAATCACCCCCGACAGACCCTCTCATTTGGGAGTCTTGCAGAGGAATCCCCTGAAGGGGCGAGCAGGCATTATTTACGTCCGATGCTTCCATCTTTCTGCTGAATCATGCAGCTGTTATCATGCAGTCCTCCAGCAAACAAACAAAAAAAATGTGTAAATCTCAATCTCCACCTGGAAACATTTCCATACAACACTTTTATTGCTGCCCTTTGACCCCTGGGTCGCCCTCGCTATCCCCCAGCACCCCCCCCCCCCCAACCGAATTCCCTCAAGAGCGTAACCGCTGGTTACCATATCCAGCCACTCCACACACAAATACCTCACCTGAATTTACCTTGCACCTTGCTCCTACCGCAGTTTCCTATTCTATAACTGACCCTTCAATAGCAGCTCCTCGCCAGAGAAAACACATAAAAAATGGACGTAAAAGTAATTTTGAGTCAAGCAGACTCAACTTTCCATCAATTTTAAGACAGGAAAGCAAAGGAAACATTAGCCTGTAATCGAATCAATTTGATGTATTTGCTTAGTAGACAGCCTTTTATACGCGGGTGAATCACATTGCTGGTGTTTTGCATATTATCCAATTACTTACATAAGCAGCGCAGGTTAATCATTTCCCTGCTCCAGGTTACAACGGCAGTGCCCCACATGGGATTTGAGCTTGCACACCCATCATGCAAATGAGTATCACTGAATCGCTGATGTTAAAAATATGCTCCAGATTTGGGGATGTTTTTTGGGGCTGTTTTTTTTCTCATTATAAATGTGTAGTATGTCAATTTAATTGGGGCATATTTGATCCCTCAAGGCTCTGGAGCTTCTCTGTGCTGTCTCTGTGGGAAGCCGCGCAGGAAACAGCAATCTCTGCAGCGTAGACTATGACAGGAAAGGCTTAGTGAACACAGCACAGGAAAGGCCTGGTCAACACAACACAGGAAAGGCCTGGTGAACACAGCATAGCAAAGACCTGGTGAACACAGCACATGAAAGGCCTGGCCAGCACAGCACAGGAAAGGCCTGGTCAACACAGCACAGGAAAGGCCTGGCCAACACAGCACAGGAAAGGCCTGGTCAACACAGCACAGGAAAGGCCTGGCCAACACAGCACAGGAAAGGCATGGTCAACATAGAGCAGCTCTGGGAATCCAGACGGTGGAGAGAAGCAGGCTGATGGCTCAGGCTCGTGCTGGGACCAGTGCAGAGAGGGAGAGTTCGCTGCTTCGAGGAGGACTTCGAAGAACCTCCAGACCATCCAAATATTCATGACTAAGCGCTGAGACGCTGACAGCAGCAAGACAAGCGAATGGACTGCCCTTACATACACTGCACCCTACACATTGTTGACTGCTGGGGGACAATCTGCACAGATACAAAAGCATTCTTATGATGATGATGCGATGATGGATACGATGATTACTATTATTATTAGTACTGCACAATAGTGTTCACACAAAAAAACAGAGCAGGGGAAACATAAAACAAGAATGCACAAGAGCTACAGAAAAGTAGCTCAGAAGTGAATGCTCTTAAGTAATAAACGATAGAGCGGTGCACACATTCCCTCATGTGTGCATTGTGCAAGAACACACAAGCAGTACATAAAATTGTGAGTGTGCCCCTAGAGGCCAACTCTGAGGCCCCTGCACAGTCTTTCTACTGAACCAGCAGTCTGCGGCTCTTATGGCTGACAGAGGGCCAGGAGGGGAACCACTGCCATAAGAAACACAAATATCCCTCTCTATAGGGCCCCGTTAAGTCTCTAAAAAACAGCTACACAGTTAACCATTCATTGCTGACGAGAAGGAAGTTCAGCTGGAAATTAGGATTAGCATACAGAGTTTCTACAGGAGAGTATCCTCCTTTCTGGAATAACTTTCAGAAATAAATCTCCAGATAAAAGAGCCATTACTGTCATGATGAGAGCAAGACTCTGTACCTCCACAATTACATAATGTCTCTTTTTTATCCATTTATGTCTTTTTTATAATCTTTTCCCCCGTAAAGTCTGTGATGGCCATGCCGTAAACGGCCCTACACAAATAAATTGAATAAATTCATTAATGAATTCACATACCTAGGTGTGATGAGGGGAGCAAATATTGATTGCTGTTTCCTTTTCTCACGCGCGTTCGTGCAGGAATGAAAACGCTTTAAGCACGATGTCAACACGTTTCTCCACATAAAAATCAGCTCAGTCAGCGTCAGTCATATTCCATTATGCTTAACCTGTCTATGAGGCGTGAACGCGCGAAATCAATGTCTGAACACTGCCTTTCTTCTGCAGACACAGCCGGTGCCATTTCACTTGCTCCGTCTCAGTTCCTTCAAGCAGAAATCTGCTTTTTTTTGTTCTAGTAAATACACAATAATCCTTTTTTCCTGCTATATGGCTGTTCTCCTTTTTTGGAAGCACTGTGCATAACCATCTCCTCGTCTGATATAATTGAATGAAATTGGTTGGCAGTGAAAGTTGCATCAGTATGAATGCCCGGGCATGCATTTGTGTGTGTGTGTGTGTGTGTGTGTGTGTGTTAGGGAACAGGGCTTGTAACTCAGAGGTTGCAGGTTCGATTCCCAGGTGGAGCACTGCCATTGTACCATTGAGCAAGGTACTTAACCTGAATTGCTTCTGTAAATATCCAACTGTATAATTGGATTGTATGAAAAGAAATGTAAACTGCATAAGAGTGTCTGTTAAATGGCAAAAATATAAATATAATATAAAAATATGTGTGTATGCATGTGCATGTTTGTGTTAGTGCTAGCATGGGTGTGCAATAAAAAGTGTGCAATAAAAAATAAACAAATAAATAAGACAAGGGAGGATTTACAGGCCATAGTTATATCTTCCATAAATTGTTATTACAGGATTAAAAATTCCTTTATTCTGTTGCATCAGCATGACTCACAGTCAGACAGTTTCCACCACAGTTTTGCCTCAAACCCAATTAAAGTGGCATTCGGAAATGAAAGTGTATTGTGCAAAGACCCGAGTAAGAGACCGCTAATCCCGCTCCTGCCATGCTGCCTGCCTCCTCCCTCCACCGGCTGCCCCGTGATTTCAACAACCGTTTCGCAAGACCCAAGCATTGTACAATCAAGTCAGCTTGGAATTGCAAGGCAGGAAATTAAAAATGAAAAGCATTTGGACTTAAAAACCCCAAACGTACATCAGGAGTTTTAGAGGGGAGGGAGGGGTCAGTCGTGGACCGGGCACAAGCAAACAGTCTCCGCTCATCCCAGGACACGAGCCAATCGGTGTGAGTGCACAGCATCCTAAAACAGCACAACCAAATTACACGTGCAGGGCTGTACAAGCCCCTGTTCTCCACTGCTCAGGTGGTTATTCCTGGACACACAGCATCTGGGTGTGTTTCCCAAAGACTGACGCACATCACATAAAACACTTCCAATTACCAGGCACCCTTATCTAGGTCATCTTACACAGCTCACATTTAGCACATTAGCCATTTACCTATACGGCTGGAATACTTCATAAATCAATGCAGGTTAAGGGCCCTGGGCAAGGGTAACAGCAGCTGTTGCCCCACCTGCAGAATCAAACCCATTGCCTTTGTGGTTCTGTGTGGCTCAGCAGGTAGAGCGTGGCACTGACAACGCTTAGGTTGTGGGTTCAATTCCCATTGGGACCACATCTACTGAAAAATGTACGCATTCACTACTGTAAGTCGGTTTGGTTAAAAGTGTCTGCTAAATGGCATATATTATATTATATTATTGTGTTAGGAACCCAGCTCCTTAACCGGTATATCACTGCTGATGACCTGAGGATGAGATAGTGGCCAACACACCTGAGCCTAAAACATGGTTAAAAAAGTGGCAAACAATACCACCCTCCCCCAAAAAATATACGAAATAAATAATACCATGGGATCAACACGCTAGAGTGGGCGCACTGCCCTGCTGGCTGAGCTCCTGTCGAATGGCAGACTCCTGAATCCCTTAATTCGTGCAGCGAATTTATAAGCACGCTCAAGGTTCAAGACTGGTGTTTACAGTTGCGGAAGGTTTGGCTGTGGCTGTGCCCCCTACCACCCACGTCCCACTACATTTCTGCTGGGACAAAATGGGCTGTTGTCTCAAAATGCAGTTGTGTGACTGCGGCCGTCCCAGCCTACCCACCACGTGTTCAAACAGGGAGAGAAGCACATAATCACAAATAACACATGTATTAAATAAATCCTCTCCCAAAGCAAAACTGAGATTACAACTGACGGCAAAGCAGGCAGTCAAGCGTCAAGTCAGCCACACGCAGCCAAGCTTCCCACCCGCTGTTGCACACCTGCATTTAAAGTTGATCTTACTTGCTTACAGGTCTACACTGTTCAGAAATCCCACACCCTTTCACTCGCCCCATCCAACTCAGCTCTTTCGAATGGAACTGACAATCAAGGTCTTCCAACTTGGACGACCCTTTCATATAATTAAATGAATGCCACCCCTGTAGTGCAGCTAAAAATAGGCCCAATTACAGATTCAAAATGTCAAGCTACCTTTTAAGGCCTTGCTGTTCACCGTCACTTTAATATTTAGGGTGCTTTTGCCCCCCCCCCATACTTCACGTTCATTTTAAACGAGCGCTCGTCCCCCAGGGGTCAAAAGAGCGGTCAACCTTAGCGCACACTCAGTTCAGGAGTTCAAACCAAAAGTGTGACATACGGTATGTGCCCGCATGGTAGGTGAAAGAGTACTGGGCCAGGACCACTGTGATTTACTACACCTAGGACTCAAAGCTGAAGCCATCCAGTACACGGGTCACTGACCACTACACATTACTACACCATGTAGGGCAAAGGGTACTACAGCATGGCTGGTTAAAGAAACAGAGTCTCCGCTGTTAACAAAGTGGGCCCCCCCTCAGGTCAACACCACACACACAGTGTAGGATGACAGCCCGTGCGCTGCAGATCCAGCCCCGTGCTCCGGATCCACTCCTGACAGTGCCAGCGGCGTCTGTGGCCGGGGAGCAATGGGCTGTAGTGTCACCCAGGGTGACAGCAGAGATAGAAATCGTCCCCTCTCCGCGCGGCTTCCCAGCAAGCGCAAAACTGCTTTCCTACGCCGAGGGCCGGGGTGCACAACTCCATTCCCGGAGGGCGGTGTGTACGCTGGTTCTTTGCTCCAACCAATTGTTCTGGCTTAATTTTCTAAAGAGCTGCATACAGCAACGCCGGTTCACTCCCATATCGGATCACAGCGACACAACATTTTCACAGTGCAGTCTGCCACTGTGGCTCATGAGTTTATAAAAAATGTCAGATCGGGCCTCCTGCCTGGCCCAGTGGTTACAACGTTCGACGCTGGCCACGGAGACCGGGGTTCAATTCCCCGTCTCACCAGAGTCGGCTCTGATCGGGAGCGGCACCAGGGGCGGTGATTGGCTGTCCATCCCAGGGAGGGGGGAAGGAAGCCGACATGACGTTCGCTGCGCATAAGAGTAGTAGTACCGGGTTGCGGTCGACACTTGGCAAGTGCCATCTCGGAAGAGGCGTCAGGTCGCCTTCGTCACTACCGGTCGCAGGACTACGGCAGCGAAATCACATTACTAGGGGGGGGATTGACATAGAAATAGCGGGTCTAATTGGTTACCAAATTGGGATAAAAATGGGATAAGATAAGATCGAATAAATGATTGGGCTAAATGAATTGTAAAGCGCATAATTTGGTATGAGGTCCTGAAACGTATAGGCCCTAGGTGTGCACCCCCGGCCCAGGGTTGGTCCGGAGAAAGCTGGTTCCAGGCCAGTTCTCACAGGGGGTGTGAGGCTGTGGCAGAACCGCCCGGGCTCCTCCGGACCTGACGGATTTTGTGCAATGGATAATGCCACGCCTCAGAATCTGGCTCGTAACCACTATCTCTGAGGGTAGTAGCAATAACGGGATTAAATGATTACTGTTTTCACCCCCCCCTCCCCCACACACACACACACACACACAATGCGCTTTACTCTGCCCCACACAGTGTTTCCCTAAGGAGCTGGCAGCTGGGCGACGGGCCCTCATTTCGGGTTAACGTGATGCGTTAGCGCAAAGCACTCCTCCCCAAACACTGTCATCACACAGGTCTCAGAATGTCGCCTTCCATATCTCCACTTCCCTTTAAACGTTGAGTGATATTTGCAGATGGATTTGCAGACTGCTTTTTGATTAGGTGATTTTACTAAATATAATCACTTTCAAAAAAATACAATAAACTCTTTAATTTGCCTCTCATTTTTTGAATGAACTAATCATATCAATGGCCAGCATGATTATGCAGATCAGCAGCACAGAAACACAAATATGTGGCTGAATCACCTGGAGTGTTTGTGCTCAGAGCGTGCAGTAGCATGTATGCTTCCTCAGCGCAGTGATGGAGGTCTACCACACACACGCACACACACACACACACACACACAAACACACACTCTCTTTCTCTCTCTCTCACACACACACACACACACACACACACACACACACACTCTCTCTTTTCTCTCTCTCACACACACACACCCTCTCTCTTTCTTCTTTTCTCTCTCACTCACCCACACACACACACACACACACACATACTCTCTCTCGTGCTGACAATTACGCAAACATAAAAGACGCACACAAACACATGCACCCACTGCTGCAAGCAAATATGTATAAGCACTCTCAGATACACACCTCATATGAGGTGAATTAATGTTTGAAACAAGGGCTTTTTCACAGTTAGCTACTGGCTAGGAGGCCTGGGGGGTCTGGGGAGGCCAGAAGTGTTTATCCAGTACTTGAGTGAACAATGGCCTTGCTGGGGTCTGGGTACTTAAAGGTTAAGTATTTCAGTGATTAGCTATATCTATTAGGCCCCTTAAGATGTAAAATAATCCCACAAGTAACCAAGCAAAACAAAGAAGAGACAGCTATTTCAGCTATTTTTTTTAAACCGTGTGACAGACATGAATGCAGCAATGTCATCTCACGATGGTTTAGTTTGGTATTAAAACACACTGTGACCCCTGTGCATTACTGCAGGCTGTAAACAGGAATGATCTACGGTCCCACGCAAAACATAATTTTTATGAAACTGACAGGCACTGAGCACCACGTTAATCAGGACACATTCCTCTGGCTGGCTGGGGAATATTTCCTTATTATTGTGGTAGGCATCGGATGACATTGGTAAACAGTTGTGGTCCTGCACTGCTGGGGGTGGCCAGGAGAGGGTCACCACAGGAGCTAAAGACTGTTGGCGCTAAAGCGGCCTCTGACCCCGCCTGAATATTTGTGAGAGGGGGCAGCGCACCACAGGGCTCCCTTACTCACTAAACCGCAACGCGAACGGGTTAGTATAATACTAATACTAATAATACAGATAGCACTACTAATAACAATATTACTTCATTTTACAAATGAGCATCATTTAAAAAATGCATCATGCTCATGATAATTGTTCACAGCCCATTGGCAGTGTGACAGTGTGACTATGACAGTATACGCTGTAATAGGTTGGGTTGAAGTGAAAAGGTTGAAGGAGATCCCCAAAAATGTGCTGCAGAACAGTGCCTTTCAGACCTATCAACTGAGTCACAGGCATAGGCCGATGGAAATGTGTTCGATGAAATAGAAGGACAGAAGTGAATGATTTTATTTGATCTTATAATGCCTTATTGCAGCTTCTTAAACAAACAGATAATACAGACAGGTATTCCACCTAATTTATCAAGAGCAATTCCGCATGTGATGGGGGCCTGGAGCAATTATCGCACAGCACGCTCACATAATTCACGACCATTTGAAATGTGCACTCGTCCCCCAGGGGTCAGAGGAGCGATCAACCTTAGCGCAAACTCAGTTCAGGAGTTCAGACATAAAGTGTGATATACTGTACGTGCCAGTACGGTAGGTGAAAGCGTATTGGATCTGGTTGATGGATATTTCAATAATGAGTTCAACCAAGCCTGAAGTGAAAGTCCAGCATGGGGAAAGGCCTTCCTGTGTTTCCCAAAATTACCTGTGTTCTTTAACCAGTGCTTCAGCACGTGTTTAGCATTCATGGAATGCTAACCAGGCACTCTTATCCATGGTTATACTGTGAATAGCAGATATAATATTAATTTATAGCTGTAGTTGAATCAACACAGGCTATTGTTTTGGGGTTTTGGGCAACTATTCTGTTAAGTGTCTGTCTATCCCTGTTAGTGAGCTCTTTCCTGATGCAGCTTTTCTTTCTTTGGCATATGCCATCATGATTTTCGACACTGTTCCCTCGACACATTAAATAATTTTGCTGTTTCTGTGACCGACGCACATGCAATTGGGCGCCAACTAACTGTTTCAAAATCAAATATGTTAGCTCTCTCATGTTGCATTATAAACTTGCATGTTGAAGTGTTGTTATAGAAGAAACATATTGGTATATAGTATTTCCATTCATATGAAGCACTTGTTACAAGATACAAGTCCTTTTTCTTTCGGTGTTTCCATTATTTTGTGCACCCCCTGTATATATGCACTTATACATTGTGTGTGTGTGTGTATATATATATGTATATATATAAATTACTGCTGCTTTCATTGTGAGAAAGGGAGCCTCATGATGAGCTCTGTCCTCCTTGCTGTAAATATTAGGCCCCCCAGCAGCAGTGGTCTGTGTCCAGGGGAACATTTAGCAGTAGTTACCACTGAACCGAGGGTCAATTGCCCAAAATAGGTTGATGTATTACAGCTTTAGCATGTTGGGGTGATGTGATGGTAATCTCTTACCTACAGGGGCTGCCAAAAATTCAAAGCATGGACACCTTGCCATAAAACAATATAGTGGCATAAAACCTATTTGGGAATAGATGATGAGATGTATATCTCTAGTCGTTGTTTTGTTAATGTAAGGTTATCATTTACTCACACATATGGAGGAAATATGAAGGTAGGGAGATGTTTTGGTTGAAAAATTCTCAAAAAAGCAGTGTCAGGCTTTAAAATGGCAACAGCATGTTGCTGTTGTTTTGGCAGTCATCCCATAACACTGTTACTCAAATTACAGAGCAACACTGCTGTTGATAGCTCCACAGGCGGTTCTTATAGGTTACAGTCCCAAACACAGATTCTGTAAACAAACCAGATGTTCAGCTCTGCATTCTTAACATGGCAGTTTTGTCTGCCTATCTTTGAAGCTAAAAGTTTGATGCACCTTATTAACATGCAAGAATGGGGACATGGCCAAGGACAATACCATTGGCAATGGATTTTCAGCCTCTTCATGATTCATAAAATATTAATAAACTGCACTAAAATAGCAACCTCCTGTTATAAACCAGAACCTCCTCCTAGAAAGGAGGGAATACAGGAGTATACCATCTGGTGACCATAAAGAATCTGTGCTGCAGGCCCAGCAGGGTTTGCCAGCATGTGGGGCGTTAACTGCTGCACACATGATGTGCACACTGCGATTAAACGCTGGCGAGTTTCATCGCAGAGTTGCCTGAGGACAGGCAAATGTCACAAAAACAAATACAGCAGTGTAGTATAATGGTTCGGGAACTGGGCTTACTCTTAAGTCTGGTTGCTGGTTCAAATCCCAGGTAGGACATTGCCATTCTACTCTTGGGAATGGTAATTGCTTCAGTAGATATCCAGCTGTATAAATGGATAGTGTATGAAAACTGAAAGCTGCGTAAGTCACTCAGTCTGTTTAGCAAATACATTTTTTATAAAGTTAAATACATGGGAGTAAACCCCAAAAACTTTGCCATGGACATCTAAAATGGAGGACAAAGGCTTCACGTGTTATATAGAGATCAACACTTTATACTATATAGTTATATGCTGACAACATAATGTAGCATGTCTGTGTAATTTAAATCAAATTACCACAGCCAATTTTATAATTCATCCATTTTTTATTTAGTCATTTCTAAGGTTATAAGCTGAAATGGCTCAAAAAATCATACACCTTTCAAACTTAAATTATTTGAGTTGGGGGCAAATCACCCACAATCTTCTAAGTAACAACATAATAGTAGCTTGGGGCAAAGATGAGATAAGTATGGTATGACCGTTTTCCCATGATTCCCTGCTTACAAAAAAAGGGTGAGTGGGAGATCAGTCCAGAGGGTTTGAGGTGTCTGGCTCCTCTCTAGCCTCATTCTAGAACTATGGAGGGAACATGTCCTCTCCTGAGTGTTTGGTGCCGAATGGAGTGCCAAATGGAAATTTAGGGATGTAACCAAGGCTTTGAAACACCTGGACTATACTGTAACTCTGTGACTAAGGGGGTTGTTATCTGTTTTATAATCACAGGAACTCATAGCAACCACAACAGTACAACAATCAAAGACGCTCCAGCCTTAAGCGATCTTCTTGATGAATGAATTACTGAATGAATGACTAATTTACGAGTGCGCAGCCCAAACCCAGAGATTACTACAGGTTTACTATGTTCTTAAAACAATGTGGTCAGACTCCCATAGCAACCAGTTTTAGTCAAAAAGAAAAGAAAAACAATGACAAAGAATGTTTCCTTTCTGTCTTTATATTTGGAATATAAAATCGCACTGATCTGAGATAGCATTTAGTCCCTCATCACTGAGATAGTTAATCACATAGGACATCACGAGCCATTCAGCCAGACAGTTTCAGTAGAAATAGTCTGAATCTAAGAATTGCAGTGTGATGGAAATTGAGGTTCAACAACATAGGGACAGTTCAGTGTAAAGTACATGGTCCACCATCTTAGTATCTACTGATAGAGTATCTAAGACTCCATTGACTTCCCTGAATAAATAAAGGTTAAATTGGAAGAAAAAAAAAGTTATATGTGATGTATTTTATAATGTGATGTCACGCTGACTTCCTGCTTTTGAATTCCCCCAGTGAAGTGATCTACCACAGAGACGCCTGCAATGGCATATGTCAGCTGTAGCGTGTTCCACAAAGGAGTGGGAACACCTGTGCAGTTTGTAATGAGAGTGAAGAGGAGGACAGACCGGTGATCCAAAAAATGAGTTCTCTGTCCCGCTGCTCTTTTTAAAGGCCACAAAGACCAGCCAAATCGCTCATCCAAGAAACCGTGCCCGACAACGGTTTTCTGTTTTGAAATCTGCATTAACATATCGTCTTCTGTAGCGATTTATAAGATTGGTGTACATATTTGACCATTCCTGCGTACAGAGTCTTTCAAGATCCTTCAGATCCCTTCAGCGCATGTGGACTGCCTAATTTCAAACCACAAATTTTCAATCGGATTCAAGACTGAAGACTGAGATGGCCAGTGCAAGACAGCAATTTTGTGGTAAGTTAATCATTTCTTGGTTGATTTTGAGGCATGGTTGGGATCATTGTCTTGCTGAAAGATCCATTTTACAGCCAAGTTTCAGCTTCCTGGCAGAGGGAACCAGGTTTTTGGCCCAAATGTCTTGGCACATACTGGAGTTGTATGATTCCATTGACCTTAACAAGATCCCCAGGACCAGTAGATGCAGAACCCCTTAACCTCAACAGATCTGTTTTTATTTATATGCTGCTGCCTGTCTTGGGCAGGTCTCCCTCGAAAAAGAGATTTTTAATCTCAATGGGATTTTTACCTGGTTAAAGAATGGTTAAATAAAAATTAAAAAAATCTACCACCATATTTCACCTCATCTTTATACATAAACTGTACTTATTCCATCACCAAACCCAGCATTGGTGTGCATTGCCAAAGGCTCAATTTCAGTCTCATCTGACAACAACACCCAGTTCTGTTCCTCTGATTGGAACCATGTGTTGTGGTCACATGGGACCAAAATGTAACCTGAAACCCCAGTGAAAAATGGAGTTTCTTATAACGCTTTGTTTACACAATATACGAAACAAACAAAACGACGTGCGAGATGTGAACCACCACTCACATCTCACAGAGTGCACATTATTCACGCAGCTAAAGGCCTGAACGTTCTGTGCCATGAGACTCGGTTAATGACGCATACGCTAAAAACCTCCCGGAATCCACTAATCCGGTGGGATTTATCCCGGTACAAGTCAAAGCCCTCCGTGCCGATAAGGGAGGGTTGTCCCCCTCCGCACCACGTTAGCAAATGAAATGCAGTGCGAGCAGTGGGGGCTGCAATTAAATGAGTCATTTGTTTTTAAAAAGTCGTAAATTCTTCACGGGGCGTGAAGGCAGAATAACAGCACAGACACAGCGTGACGCACATGCCAGCTTCGCTGGGTGTTTGTTTGTCGTTTTGGTGTCGTGGATACTTTGAAGTAATCCACGATGGAATTAAACACTAATGGCGATTTTGAGGTAATCCGCGATGGATTTGAACAGTACAGGCAAGCCTGAACTCTATTGGATGACAAGGGGTGTGCGGAGAGGAGGAGGTGGGGGGGGCATTCCATAATGAAGCCAAAGGGGGAATCTCCATGCCCCCATGCCTCAAATCCCAGTCCAAGGGATGGACGCAGACAGGCCTGGAAGATTTGGAGGGAATGCTCTGTACCATACCCTAAATCGTCTCCATTACCGGACACTCCAAACTTAAACCGCCCCCAGTGTTGCCACTCCCATTCCCCGATGAGGGTAACTTTTTATCCCTCTTTTGGAATGGAAAATCGTATTCATATACCTATCCGATCACTGCAACTTCCTTTGTGAATTTGAGATTCACAGACTTTCCTCTGAAGCACGTTGTTTCCAGCCGCCGCTTCTTTTCACTCCGCAGTCCACCAGCTGAGCTGCGCAGCCTTGACGTCAGAGAAGCACACATCACACGGGCAGACTGCAGGCGCCCAGATTGACCACTGAGGGCGCTCTTGCGAGAGGCACGACTTAATCCCTCCCTCCCTGGGTGACTCTATGGCCAATTATGAGCCATGCTGCGCCGTTGCCACATGCGACGGTTGCAAAGCGCCTTCATCAATCACGTGCATGTCACTGTCAATAAGCATCACTCAAACAATCACCACTTGTTTAATGCCTTAGCATTTAGAACACTTACATTTACCCTTCCATTTACATTTACACTTAGAAGGGCAACAGAGACCCATGGCAGAGTCTGCATGCTCCCTCCCTGGGGCACAATATCTTAATTGCTCTCCATTTTATGAGCCTGGCAGAATTAGAAAACTACAATCACCGGACAAAGAGATAACATACTGTGCGTGCGACAGAGCCTGATACAGCAGCCCCAGCAGCCCCTTTTCATAGCCCCCAGTACACCTCTCAGCATGTCTGCATGCTTTTCAGGGTGTCTGGCCATTGGTCTGTGTGCCACTTAAAACTCAATCTTCGCTCTCATTCTCTCTCTCCACTGTACATGTTCCCCATGACATGGGAGCTTTCCAGGCCGATTGCAGTGGTGCCCACAGCCTGCGTATCAGCCACGGCATTGTGGCAGTGCGGCATGCTTTACCGCAGGCCCCCCAAGGACACTTTCCATACCGCTAGAGGAATCTCAGAGCATCCCAGCCGTTCAGCTGGACTTAAAACTAGTTACACAGGGGATTTAAGCATCTGCACACACAGAGCTGATCTCTTACAGACAACATGTAGGAGGGGTGAGGTTATTTCGCCATCCACACACTACAGATAAGCCTTGTTAAAGCTCTACATGCCAGATTTCTAATGACAAGTTTGTGTAAACAGCACTTATGCAATGCGCTTTGCGCTGTGCCGGAAACAATCAGGCCGGGCACAGATTTGCACTGCAAGACACATGACAAGAGCTCACAGATTACACCTTGTGAAAATGGTGGTAAATTACCACTCTTGCCCATAGGATATTTGATAACCAATAGCTTAACATGACGTTATACAGGTAAATGCCAAAATAAAGGCAACACTTGAGTGAATGAGGGACACAGTACCACGAGTGTCCATCGGGAGTGGCATGCCCCCCCTCCACCCAGCTGGGACTCCCTTAGCCCGGGCCAGGGCTGTTTGGGTGTCCCACCCAGGTTACCAAAGTGTTGCCTTTGGCAGTTACCTGCATGCACAAGCCAAAAACTTCCGAGAGCACTATAGAATCCTGAGAGACGACCTTGTCCTTAAGGCCAAGCGCAAGCCCATACCGTACACTAAGCCCAAGTTTAAACAATGCAATGATCAAATTACAATGTGGACACTATGGCTCTATGGACAAATGCATTGGGTGTCTTGGAATTGATTATGCTGAGTCTACACCTGCACTGAGTCAGACAGACCCAGTGACGCGTGTCAGTCTCACGCCGCTGAGAGGAGCCATGCTGGTCAGAGGCCTCCTCCCATCTCCCAGTGGGACTACGCGATGGACTCGGTCACTTTATTGGGGGTGCAATCATGGTGCTATTATGGCCCATTTCAGAGGCCTTGCTTTGTTAGGAGAGTGTAAATTCAGGGTCGGGATCTTAGAATTCCAGGAACAACACAATTGACTCTCAGATGGTGTTGATTAAGGGAGAAGGTTAACGTGCGCTGCATGGGCCATCACCAGGTGACCGCAGCACTGAGCACACAATGGGGAGACTAACCTCTACGACGTTAACGCGTTAACTGGCTGAGCTCTATCTGATAAGCTTCGTTTCCGATGTCTCAAGCCCTTTTCACGGTCACTCAGTCTCTCCCGGGACTCTTGCCTTAGTCAATATTTACCCAAAAACAAGAGGTATGTGTTAATGCACGTTAAGGTATGAAGGAATAACATGGTCATACTGTACACAAATAACATGAGACTATCCACCATTTAAAAAAAGGTTTTCGCATTAAATTATATGTGCATACCTTTTACGAATAATTACATTCCACAGTTTATCATTCTAAATGCAAAGTGGTATTATGAAAAATGGATCCGACATTTGTTTTTGCACAAATGTAATTTAAAATTCCGTCCACAATACTGGCATCATTATAGTGCAGAGATTTTTATAGTCCTATTGTTTTTCACCTGGTTCTATAATAAGCACATATCAAAGTGGCGGGGCTAGGTTAGGAAATAGCAGGTTGCAGGGTTTGGCAGCACAGAGTGAGATGTTCTCTAAAATCAGGAAGGAAGCTGGGAAAGGCTGGCCCTCCAAACATTGCGTACATTGTGTTGAGTGCTATTCACCATTAGTCAGGGGCGATAGGGGTGATTATTACCTGCGAGAATGTCTGTAAAGTGAGAGAGAGTGAGACAGAAATAAGAGAGAGAGAGAGAGAGAGAGAGAAAAGAAAGAGGGGCAGAAAGAGAGAAATAAATCAGCTTTGAAATGCTTGTACATGCATGTGATTGTGCTTTGGCAGCACAAATATTTCCTTGTAATGCCAATAAAGTCACTTTAATTAAACTGAGAGACGGAGAAAAAAAAAAATGTACCTTTGGCATACCAATAACGGATAAAGTCAATTAAAACAGAGGCAGTCAGAGGGATGGAGAGAAAATAAGTAAGGAGATGAAAAAAATAAGTGGGGGGGGAGAGAGAGAGAGATCAACTGAAATTAGACTAACATTGATATGACCATCTGGTCAAGTGCCTGGCCACAAAAAACATTTTGACTCTTTTGCCTCAGCGAGTTACAGTACTTTCTGTGTCACCTCTTCCTGATCAGAGCT
Organism: Aldrovandia affinis; assembly: GCA_029706075.1. Classification (NCBI taxonomy): domain Eukaryota; kingdom Metazoa; phylum Chordata; class Actinopteri; order Notacanthiformes; family Halosauridae; genus Aldrovandia; species Aldrovandia affinis. Next base: position 283,609 of record JAINUG010000024.1, read on the forward strand.
TATCTCCTTCACTCATTAATGTGACCTCACCGCCCGACTCAGACCTCACCAGTCACAACGTGTCTGTAAAAGCATGATGTGTGTAAAAAAGGGGGAATTACTCAAATGCCAGAGAGGCATGTCAGCGAGGCAGATGAACACTATTGGGGGTGTTTCTTTCAGCCGTGAATCAGAGGGAATTCACCGGCTCCCAACGCAGCCGGGAAGTGCTGTTCTCTCCCTCAGCCTGTCTCTGAGCCAATTCCACAAACAGAACCAAGGCACAGAACCAAGGCAGCAGCATTTGGAGTAACTTACGGTAATGGTGCTTTAGACAGACAGGGGTGGGGGTCATAATGCTTCCCGCTCGTCCTGCACGCACGGGACAGCGCATCAAATGGTCAAATCACCATGAAAACGATTGACTTTAAAAGGCAACAGTTTAAACTCCTAATTCTGACTGAATCAGCTTCTACACTCCAATATTATCCCCCATATCATGGACATATGAATTTCAAATACACAGAATTGAAACAATATGGGGCTTAGAAGTCCCGAGGAAGAACATGGAAACACGTCAGCCTGAAACACCATCGTTAAAGCCCGGATTGTGGACCAGAGGGTCATGGGTTTGAGTTCCTCCCCAAGGTAGAGAGCTGCTGCTGTACCCGGTGGCTCCAGAGAGAAGTGTAGCGGCGAGAGGCTGTGAGTGGGGAGGTCCCTGAGTGTGACTGAAAGCACAGGTAGGCTGAGGGTAAACGCAGCAAACGCCACATCCTGTCTACTCTCCATTAAACTGCACTTCCTCAGCTGTTTTCCTTTAATAACAGCATTTAGTTTTGTTTCAAAAAAGAAAACATTTGATTAATATATGTGTGAGTCCATCACTTCCAACATGAAAGCATTTTTTACATTTTTACATTTTTTTAAATTGTATTTATTCAAGTATCTTAATAGATATTCACGTAAAGCAGTAACAGTAATGAAAAAAGTCATTTACAAATAATGATAACATTTCATCATAGTGACTCCGGGGGCACACGGGGGCCTCCACACTTGCTTGTTTTCAGTGTGGAATAAATGGCAAGGACGTCTTGGCCTAAATTCCCTCGCCAGCGAGCAGCGCTTACTGTAACTGGAACACCAAGGGCTGCGGAGCCACCCGAGAGAGCGTGCCGCTCGGGCTCACGAAGATGAGTGTGTGTGCTGTGCGCAACGGCAGTTTCCATAGAAACCGTCAATCGCTCGCGCTGGCGAGATGCAGTTCAAGAAAACAGGTGACTTATCAGAAGAAAAAATTCATGTAAAGCAGAATATTCTCTGCTCTAGTAATAAAATGTAGTCTAACAGCATAACAACACATTCTACTTAAAATTAGGTGCGCATTTAAGGTATTCTGATCGGAATGGTACATTTGTAGCACCATATTAGTTTTAGGTGCAATCAGTCATGTTTTATCACAAACTGTTTTATTTGGAACTCAGAGCAGACCAATAATCTAATAATATTCTAAAATAATGCTGAGAGACATTTATTTTCTTTTTTAATATTTCGTTTTTTGTTGTCCAAATATAGCTGCAAAATGTCTATGCCACAACAGCTGAGCGGATAGATTTTTATCAGGAATGTTACTGGCTAGACTGCAACGGATTAACACAGGTTTTTTTTTTTTTTTTTTACAATTTTTTATCCCTGCCTTTTCTTTTTTTCCCCTCCCAATTTGGAAAGACTAAATGTATTCATAACCCTATCTCATCGCTTGATGTAACTCGAGAGAGCACAGACTGCCACGTGCTCTCCTCCAAAGCGTGTGCTGCCAGCCTTTGCTCCCCGTCTCTCAGCAGACAGAGGAGCACACGTTACGGTGACCTGGCGCAGGCACACTGAGCCTAGAGGAGTCGCTCTTGCGTAATGAGACAGGCACAAGCCCTGTTGACTGAAACCCTCCCTCCCCGGGCAACACTGTGGACAATTAAGCAGCGCTCTACGGGGCTGCTGGCCGCAGGTGGCATTGGCACAGTCAGGATTCAACGGCAGACCTCGGGCCGCATCACTACACTGAAAACCAGTGTCTCAACCGGACGAGCCAATGTGGCAGGCCTATTTTCGTCCCCCAGTGAAAGGGTGTGAAATGACCCAGGGCATCGGTGCGCAGGGCAGGAAGACGTCATTGCGGGTAAAGGGAGACGGCGGTCAGGCATGAATGGCGGTGAGGTACGGGAATGTGGCCTTACAAAAACACACACACTGGGAGTCAGGAGGGAGACATGACTCTCCCCGTGCAGAGAAAACAAACAGCACACATAGTGACGAGGCTCGGGACGCTGGGATTTAATTAAAGTGGTTATTTGACATCCTCAGGAAGTGACCTTAGAGAATCCATGTGTTGTGGGGACGGGGGGGGGTTGTTTAACATGCCGTGACATTTATGACCTGCTTTTCCCTCTGAATTTGAGTGGATGTGGAGAATACGTGCATGCTGTTTCAGCACCATAGTGTCCATCCTGATTCCAGGAGGTTACATTTGACATTTTAAGCATTTAGTAGACGCTCTTATCCAGAGCGACTTACAAGATGTGCATTAATACATGGTAAGAACAATCATAGTTCGCACAAGAGATCAGTGTAATAATACAGCGATAGACATCGTTGTTGGCATACCATATCTGTCACGCCGGGAAGGAAAAGGTTAGCAAATTTTTTTAATTTTATTTATTCCTTTATTTTTTAAGAGGAAGTTTTAAACAAGTATACATAACAAAAAGCAGTAATAAACATGTAAGCAGTGGTGATGACAATTGGCTAGATGTACAGAATTCAGTGGTAGTGGAGTCTGAAACGGTGGGTCTTGAGTCTCTTGCGGAAGATCGCGAGTGATTCCGTGGTCAGATCCCAACAACCCAGCCAAGCCACAGAATAATTTACTATCTGCTGCTTCTCTTCTCTGTGTGCATGTATAGTCTAAACAAACAGATTGCCACACTGTCCCAAGGGCACACTTACAGGCTGTACAGGAAACTTGACACCATCTACATAACGCTCGCATACAGATATGACACTTTGAATATAAAATGATGAGACCATATTGTAAGAGTCAGCCAATATTGCCCTGAAAATCACCAATCAGCACGAGGGATAGAACAGAACCAAATCCACAAACAGATTCACATATCAGAACAGAAAGGGTCTATCATGTGCTCACCAATCAGCACCCAGAACAGAATGAGCCTATCACATGCTCAGATTCAACAATTAGCACCATTTGTGATCATAAAATCACAGAGCCCTGGAAAGCTGAGGGCTCTAGGTTAGGTACCCCACCCAGCACTCCACCTGCTGCTCCATCAACAGCTCCGCCCACTGCTCCGCCCACTGCTCAGAGCACATCTCCGCCCACTGCTCCGACCTAATGCTCCACCCACAGCTCCACCCACAGCTCCGCCCACAACTCCGCCCACTTCTACAACCACAGCCCCGCCCACTGCTCAGACCACAGCCCCGCCCACTGCTCCGCCCACTTCTATGACCACAGCTCCGCCCACTGCTCAGACCACAGCTCCAATAAAACATGTACTGGTGATGGGCCACTGTTTCTGGAGCCATCCTCCATTCTCCAGCCATTCTCCATTCTCCACCATGGAGCACATCTCCTACAGAACCTAATGCTTTCCGACTCTCCACGGCGTTGGCCACAGCAAGGGAGCAGAAGCACGCGGCAGATCTAGAGCAGTGGTCCCCAACCTCGGCCCCAGTCCTGGGGCCCACTGTGTATGCTGGTTTTTGTTCCTGCTAGTCTCTTGATAAATTAAGGTTGTTGAAAACATCTGTGTAAGTTCAGCCATTTTCTTCTTTTAACTTATTTTAACACAATGCAGGTTTGGCTCCGTGCCAATTGCTTTGTCATTGAATTCTTCATTTTCCACAAATGGTTTCTGTGACCAGCTGTTCACTTTAAAAAATAAAGCCCCCACTAATTTCACCTGTCTACAATTGAATCAATTAAAAGATGTAACCTCTTTGTAAAGGAATCATGTGTCATACAGTGCATTACAGAAAATGAGAGCAATAGTGACTGATTAAATGTCCTGGGATGTGAACATGGGACGTTTATTGTTCATGGCATGCATAGCTATTTCTGACATATGGTCTTAACAGTGTGAAATCATGCTTTAATATAAATTAAAAGTGTCTAATTAAGAACAATTAACAGCTAGTTACAATAGAGAGGCTACAATTATGGTTGGAATGAAAACCAGCACACACAGTGGGCCCCCAGGACCGAGGTTGGGGACCACTGGTCTAGAGCACACAAAGCTGTCCATCTGAACCCCCTGCATGCTGCAGCACCAGCAGCACCAGGCTCCCCCTCTCCCCCCTGTGTCTGCTCCAGGCTACAGCTCATACACCACACAGACACTCACTGTGTGGAAGCAAGACTCATCTCTCCCTGGGATATGAAGGCACCAATGAACCCATTGTATATAGCCTCATTCCAAAGCACATAGAACACTGATGAACCAGACCCCTTTAAAAATAGTTCCTGCAACGCTCTGCCTTTGAAGGAAGTCAGCCAGACCCTACGCCAGGGTTACGGAGTGCGCCGTGTGAGTCAACAAGTACAGCAGAGTTCCCCAGAGGTACAGGCAGGAGGTGTCGACTAATGGCCCATAGAAAATGCCTCAGACGCAAGTAATTTCATGTTTGAGTGCTGGTAATTTGGCGACTGCATTTCCTACAATGATGGGACGCTATTGTACAGGGGTGAATGGAGGGGTGAGGGGTAGAAGCGGGAAGAGGTAGAAGCGGGAAAACAACGTTGTTTTAAAAATGTTAAAAACTACGGAAACCAACGGTGATTCATTGCAGGAACCACAGAACTAAAAAGACTAAAGACCAACCCACCAACGTGTCTCTGCTAACCTCCACAAATGATGAACCATTTCCTTTCCATCATTCCAACGGGACTTGGCGCGTCGTTGTTCTGTCTCTCTCACCCCGTGGGGCCAGCCGCCATTCTAAAAGGAACATCTCGCGACCAATCTGAGGCCTACGTCCGGAAACCTGCGCTGGTTTTGCCGCGTTCATAAATTCCAGCCGCGCTATTTTTAGAGCCTCTCTCCTCTGCCCTCCGGTTGAGAAGCACTTCTTCACTCGCGGATTTCAGAAAATCATGCTGACACTGTGCCATCCATTTCTACAAGATGTAAAACACCCAGGAGAAAAGAGCTCACCGTGAGCACAACACTTTCTATAGACAACTAAATATATGATGAAAACAATCCAGCTTGGCTGACTTAAGATAAACACACTGGTGTAGCCTGAGGATAAAGAATTACAATGTTGGAGTTGCATGTCACCATGTTCACAGACAATTGCATTTAGAAAGCCAACACTTTTAAAGGCAAACAGAGAAAGAAGACAGAGATGTGATCACTAACAAGAACGTGACAGTCTGACACTAACTCTTACCCCTGCACCCCCTCAGTCCCCCCCACTTCCCTGAGGGCACATCTTTTGAAACAATGCAGCCTTTCACTCCTCTAATCTCCCAGATACTCACACCTGACTTCACGCCTGCACTTCACTTGACACCTGAATCTCTCAGGTGACTCGCATCACCTGTTTGCCCCAGGAAGTTACTGTCTGTCTGATATCTGAACCATTCACTCAAAAATCTGGATTCCAAATTAACCCATATATAGTTGGAATAAATTTGACAGTTTGTGAGTTGTACTGGAAGTGGCAGTTACCTGTTGTATTTTATGTTTGCTGCATATATCTCTGTCACATACTAAAATTGCATTTCTACCGGGTTTGTCAACCTTCAGTTTTGGTTTTTACTGACCATGACTGTCTGAGTCTGAGTTTTTACTGACATGTCAAATTTTTTTATGACACCAATTACATGGCATAAAATGCTAAAATAATAACAAAAAATGTTTGTTTTAGTTTTTTTACAGATAGTCCATAAATGTACGATTTACGATTTACAACTGATTTTTTACTGGGGAGTGGAGGAGCCCGCAGGCATTCAGGTGCAGGTCAGGGCTGGAATAAGCAACCCGGTCACCCACCTGAACGCCCATATAAACACCCGCACGGCCAAAAAACGGAATCTGAGTTGGGAAGGTGGTAGACAGGGGGTTGGAGGGAGGGGGGGAGGGGGCTAACAGACAGCAATGTAATTTTTCTCCATTCAAATTTGGTGGCAGGTTTTTGTTGTTACTTTCCTTTCAGAGAGACCTAGGTGGAACAGGAAGAGGAAGTTGGGGCAGTGAGCCGTGGAGCAATTTCAAGCGCATTGTTTACACTCTTCAAGAGGCAGTGTCAGCTGTAGAAGTGAAATGTACAGTATTGCTGCTCTGCAGTGATTTAGTTACTATGTAAAGTAGCAATTCATTACTTCTGGCACAGAGTGAGGTGTACATGCTGATAATACACTTGTAGGCTGTCATCCGAAATCTGCAGTGGATGTGTCATGATGTAAATACGGTCAATAACAGAAAATCTGAAAGATCCTTCCACCTTTTAAATTGACCTTTACTTCGAGTAAAACAAGAAAGAAAACTGTTTAAAAAAAAAATATATACATATACAATATATATATAAAATGTATTATATATGTTTCTCATTTTCCCCATTTTTCTCCCCAAATTAGAAGCCAATTATACCCTCTATTTATTTTGATTAACCCTCCCCCTCGAACTCGCCGCCCGTCTCTACAGGGCAAGCTATTCCCTGCCCCAGGAGCAGGCAGCCAAATGGCACCCCCGATCGGGGCTAAGGGGCAGAGACGGGTTTCAAACCGTGTCCCTGATAGGCAGCTCGTACAGGACCAGCCAAATACGGGCGCGTTAGACCGCTATGCTATCCGCCAGCCCCTAGAAAACTGTTTTTAACAGCTTAAAATGATAGGAAAATGGAAGTGACAAAATCATTACATGACATTACATTACATTACAGGCATTTGGCAGACACAATCACAAATCACAAATCACACACAAAAAGATACAAAGAAGAGTGTGATTGAAAGGAAAGAGCATGCTGCAGGGCCTGTGGGCATAATTCCCAGCCTTGCTCTTAATAGTCCCTTTTAATTTACAGTTATGAATTACAGCCCCGTTTATACGGGTGGGAAGAGGGGGGCAGCCTGATGGTTTTATATATGTGGGTCACGGTACGACGGAGCGCACTGCACTGCAAACCTCACTCCACGCGTCCTGGATCATTCTCTATCCTCTGGGAGCTGCCATTTCTGTCCATCGCTTTTACTGTGCTCACACTGAGCTACAAGACCCCCTATCAGGAAAGAGAGGATACACACCGCTGAGCTTGGATTTACCGCTCTAAACTTACACTAATAGGGAACCCTGTATGGTATTTATTGGGAATACAGTGAACTCCCCCCCCAGGACTCCTCTCTCTTTTTTTTTTTGTTAAGATTTTGTTTCTGATTTTGTCCCATTTTCTCCCAATTTAGTAGCCAATTATACCCACAATTTTTATGTCAATCCCCCCCTAGTAGTGTGAGTTTGCTGCCGTAGTCCTGCGACCGGTAGTAATGAAGGCAAAGCATCGTCTCCTCCGAGACGGCACTCGCCAGGCCATCGACCGTAACCCGGTACTACAGGGCCACTCTTATACAAGGCGAACATCCTGTCGGCTTCCCTCCCCTCTCCCTGGGGCGGACAGCCAATTGCCGCCCCTGGTGGCGCTCCCGGCCAACTCTGGCCGGACGGGGAATCGAATCCTGGTCTCTGTGGCCAGCGTCGAACGTTGTAACCACTGGACCATGCGGGAGGCCTCACACTCCTCTCTTAATGGCCCCCATTTTATCCCATTGACTTTACCTACTGCTGTTACAGGCACACTCGGGTTAAGTGAACAGCATCACGATATGTTCACAGTATGTCCAATTATCAGGATTTGACTATAATAAATACAGTCATGCCTAGCGTACACTTTAAGTCACTCATGTGCACTATTCAGAGATGTGAATTTAAGGAAATAGCATAGATTGACACCAGTGCCTGGCTCACCTCCCCTATTTTAAAGGAGAACTATGCACCCTTATTAAAAAAACAAAATAATAAATAAAAAATAATAATATACTGTATAAATACAGTATACTGTATATATTTATATGTAACAGCAAAAGTGTAAAATCAGGAAATTCCCCATTGGAATCTATACATTCTCCTTCACACAACCCCATGGTCAACTGTGCATAACCAGACAAAGCATAGAGTAATAAGCAAAAGAGATTTCAACTTATTTCAAGACCATTAAACCTAATTATAACAACATCTAACAATCCGCAGATTTCCCTGTGCAACGGGGAATGAAAAGATTTCCCGATTTTACACATTCACCATAACATATACAACATAAATCAATTTTATGTGTCACAAGTTACAGCAAAAAAGGATCAAAGACAGTGTACGCATAGTATTCAGTGCATGTGCTGTAGACGAGACAATGGTGGTTTTTGCTGGAGTGGACTTTCCTGCCGCAGTTTTATGCTTCTTCCTGAATGCTTGCTCTTATTTATTTAGTGGCGCTCATCTCAAAGATGCCCAGTGGCGAGGGAGAGCAAATGCTGACAGGGACCTTTCGAGTGAGGGACGCTACCGGTTGCCATGGCGGCCCTCAGTTTAAACCCAAGCTCACTGAGGTTAGGAAAACTCTCCGCTATCAGTGTTCACCATGCTCGGGTCACAAGATGGAATGTGCCCTGAGCACGGACACAGTCAAATCTGCTAACGGTCTTTGGCAGTCTTTGGGGGAAACTATCCGTCCGTCCCTCCGCCCTGTCCGTTTTCTAAAGCCGGGACTTAGGGCGCCCGAAACGGGAAGGTTTTGTTCCCATGAAACAATCGTGCTGGATCAGAAAATCCAGACAGAAATATATGGGACAGGCTTCCCTGACCCCGAACTGGCACACATCTCTGACAGATTGATGTTCACTTAAGAGAACTTATCTAGGGCCACTGCACATCCGCCACCATAAACCCAGGCAGTAATATAAAACATGTGGAGAGAGAGAGAGAGAGAGGGCCAGAGGGAGAGAGACAGTTTTGAATTATTTTGCCATTATATGAATGCGTTCAATCATATTATTTATATCATTTCCTTGGGAGCCATGAAATACACCCCCCTCGCCATCACCTTTAACACACACACATGTTAAAGATCAGCTCAGAACCACTTTTCGGTGGAGCTCACCGGATATTGCATTTGTTTAATGAGGGTGAAATAAAATTGATTTATTATACAGAGAGAGACCTAATTATTATATATTTGATGTGCTATTTTATGCTATTAGTGTTGTCTGTTTGCTTTTGCAATGGTCTATATCAATAAAGTATTTTTATTTGAAAAAAAAGTTAACTGACAGAAAGAAAAATGTCATTGTCTTTAATTGTGCATTTAATTATCTGCTGTTGATCAGGTTGTAGCAGGGACACATTTAATCAAGAGTACACACACGCTTGCCCTGTTGTCATACATACCGGTATATCTGTGTAGGTGTTTTAAAATATCTCTGTACTGCTTGGGTTTGGCACACTGGCATGACCATATTTTTTCAAAGTGAGAGAGAGACAGAGAGACAGACAGACAGACAGACAGAGACTGGCAGAGACACTGGCTACAGTAAGCCAGTTCCATCTTTGCTGTCTTCTGTTTATCTTGTTGCTGGTTACTGCTAGTTAAGCTGAGCAGTTGAATCTGACAGCTAACAGGCCAGCGGGCTCTGATTACTGAGAGCCCTGTTGAGATCTGCTCGTGCAGCATCACCCCGGAGACTAATTACAGGCTCCACCGACACACACACACACACACACCCCGATTCCTGCGGCAGCCTCGCTCTCGTGAACCTTTCAGCACGTCCCGCTAATTAGCCTGATCGGGGAGTGAGCTCAGCAGGGGGGGCACGGCGGGTTTGTCCTCGTGCACTGAGCCGCGCTTTCAGCCAGCGTAGAGGGGCAACAGGACTGCTGGGGGTCCATCTGTGTGTCTGACCCTCTGTCCGTCCTGCCGGTGGTGAGATAGCGGAATGGCTCCGCTGGTTCCAGTCCTCCTCAGCATCAGTGAGGGCACTGGATATGAGCTCCTGTTCTCACACCGAGCCAATCATCTGTGCCCCAAGCTGCCTGGAGGACAGTGCCAGGGAGACTACAGATACTACTAGGCTTGTAACTGAAGTTGCAGTTTCAAAACCATGGTAGGGCACTACTGTTGTACCCTTGAGAAATACTCAGCTGTATAAATGGACAATGTGTATAAAAAAATAAAATAAAAAGCTGTGTAAGTTGCTGTGGGCAAGGGAATCTGCTAAGAAAATAAATGTTGCTGTAATAACAATAGTAATAATAATACTTAATATAGTGCCCAGCATCTGGGGAGAAGTTTCATGCCAGGGAACAGTGGGAAATCTGACTAGGAGCTCCTTCTGGGTTTAGCGGTTACGGTCGCGATCGAGCGGCGTTGAAGTGTGACCTGAGCATCTGTCATCCTCACCATGACTCACCGGGAATGTCAGCCCTGAGGTATGCAGACAGATGATGATGATGATGATGATGATGATGATATGATGATGATAATTATGAAGGCACCCCCGCCCCTTCCGCCCCTTCCTCCCCTTAAGCAAGGCGCAGAAGGGTGCTACAGTAACCAGGCGATACTGGTGATTTGCAAATGACTGTGTACAATGCCCAACTGTACTGAGCACTATGTCGGAACTGATTCATGAATCATGCCCTAGGGGTAATTTAAAACAGCTGGTGGAGAGACATCTGGATATCATGGGAATGAGTTTCCACTGGAGCGACCCTCGGCTTCCCCCTCACAACCTCAGCCAGGTGCGTTGCTGAACTCGTCCACTGGAACTAAAACCGTTAATGTTCAGGGAGTGAGGGGCTGGAGCGACGTGGACTGAAACTTCAAAAAGAATCCTTATCCGGGTATAAACTCTGTGGTGACTTTATTAGGTACACCTTTCTAGTACTGGGTAGGACCCCCCTTTGCCCCCAGAACAGCCTGAATTCTTTGTGGCATGGATTAAACAAGGTGCTGGAAACATTCCTCAGAGATTCTGGTCCATGTTGACATGATAGCATCACGCTGATGCTGCAGACTTGTCAGCTGCACATTCATGTTGTGAATCTCCCATTCCATCACATCCCAAATGTGCTCTATTGGACTGAGATCTGGTGACTGTGGAGGCTATTGGAGTACACTGAACTCATTGCCATGTTCGTGGAACCAGAGATGACATATGCTTTGTGACATTGCGCATTATCCTGCTGGAAGTAGCCATTAGAAAATGGGTAGACTGTGGCCATAAAGGGATGCACATTGTCAGCGAAAAAGACTCAGGTAGGCTGTGGCATTTAAACGATGCTCAATTGGTATCAAGGGGCCAAATGTGTGCCAAGAAAACATTCCCCACACCATTACACCACCACCACCAGCCTGAACTGTTGACACAAGGCAGGATGGATGCATGGATTCATGTTGTTTACACCAAACTCTGACCCTACCATCTGCATGTCACAGCAGAAATCGAGATTCGTCAGACCAGGCGACATTTTTCCAATCTTCAATTGTCCAGTTTTGGTGAGCCTGTGCCCACTGTAGCCTCACTTTCCTGTTCTTAGCTGGCATGAGTAGAACCTGGTGTGGTCTTCTGCTGCTGTAGCCCTTCCACTTCAAGGTTCGACATGTTGTGCGTTCAGAGATGCACTTCTGCTCTGAACTCTCTCATTAACAAGGTGTTTTCGCCCACAGAACTGCCGCTCACTGGATGTTTTTTAGTTTTTCGCACCATTCTCTGTAAACTCCAGAGACTGTTGAGATCAGCAGTTTCTGAGATACTCACACCACCCTGTCTGGCACCAACAATCATTCCACGGTCAAAGTTACTGAGATCACATTTCTTCCCCATTCAGATTTTTGGTCTGAACAACAACTGAACATCTTGACCATGTCTGCATGCTTTTATGCATTGAGTTGCGGCCACATGATTGGCTGATTATATCAATTTAACTGCAAATTAAGAGCCTTCCATTGGATAATAGTCAGGTGTTTACAGGTGCCCAAAGAATGAGGTCAGCTGAACCTGAATAACTGAATGACCAGGTTTTTCCATCAATTGATTTTTTCTTCCCTGACACGGGCATATTCCAAGTGACAATACACTGTATAGTGGTTCAGGGATCATGAGACATCATTTTTTCTACCTCCAGACCTTTTGAGAATCTTTAGGATTTGGAGAAGATTGCGCAGCCTCCCTGCTCATGTTACAAGATCTTTGAAAAATTTGCACTCTGGACGGAAATAAATGTTGTGACATTGCAGAAGCTTATGTGATGCCACTTACCAATAAAGTTTGATTGATTGATGAATTGATGAGGAGAGCTGGCCACTAGTACACTGTATATATATACAGATGAATTGCACTTTATTTAGCCAATAAAGTTTTTAATGAATGGGATGGAACTGATTTGCACATTTAATGAATGGAGCTGAATCTATGTCAGAGCCTCCTGGGTGTCGCATACCAGCCCTTGCAGCAGTGATGCATCCCACATTCCGAAATGGAATCCTGGCCAAGCCAGTGCCGGCTACTGGGGGGCATAGCAACTGGCTGTAGCATCGCCCAGGAGGGTAACAATTGGCAAGGTGTTCCCCACCTCATCTCACAAGAGCAACGTCTATGGGCAATAATGCGCCTGCAAGTCTGCCTGCACCCACTGCACATTAAGACCCAATGACCGTGCAGGCGCATTTCTGATGACACCTATGTTAGTCTGCACCCCCAGAACTGACAAACTACAAATACGATTGACTAATCAGAACTGGGTGAAAGTAAAACAATTTAAAACGCAGGGGTTTAAAAAAACTATACAATGAAGGACGTCTGACAGCTGGTGGTGCAGGGGAAAAGAAAGACAACAGCCAAACATTTTATCAGCCAACAAAAAGAGTAGATTCACAACAAAGAACCAGGCCACAAAGAAGGGGGGAGACTCGTCTTACGGTGACACTGAAGATAAAAGCCAGCCACAGACGCACTTGCACGTGCCTGTCAGACTGTGATTCACTAAATCACTCTTGGTATTCGCCACAACAAAGACTAGCGGAGCGCTTTAAACCAAGTATCTTTTTTCCTCACCCCCAGTGACACATTCAGCCTTCAGCCCTTCAAAACAAATCACATTTTTATCAGCATTCATGAATGGAATTCAGACCGCATCACACATGTACACATTAACACATATAATAGCAGGGTACAAACTTACCCGCTCTCTCCTTCTCCGAGATTGCAGGCATCGCCTAGAGATAAAGAAATGAAGGCAAACGTTAGCGTCGCTGTCTTCGCACATGGATGGCACGTTGAAAGGTTCAGACGTGTATTCACAAGACAACATCTCAGAGCAATAGCAAACTGAGCACATAAGAATATATAATCAAAGATGACCAAAAAGAGACAATCACAATAAATATTACATCAAAGACATTTATAAGCCAGAATACATCAATAACATACTACACTAATGGAACTCAATTATAATTTGCCTTGAGGTAAATACCATTAAACACCACCCAACAGCCTCCACACTCACAGATACACTTTTATAAACCATACTGTCTTGCTATCGAGAATAAGGCCTTGATCTGTCAATTAGAAGGTTTGATTGACAGCACATGGCACTTCGACCCACAGCAGTGTTCAGGAAGCTTATCCCATTGCTTATCCCATGTCCAGACATGCTGAGGGAAGTATAGGCTTTATGTACAAAGTCTAACCAGTTCACAGCACACCAGAGACTCAATAAAAACTCATCCAATCATCAACCTCAAAAACACCCATCACAGCCCATAATCCATGTAGTGTACTTCCACACCTCCCCTGACACTCGGGTGACTAATCCTCAAAGTCAAAAATATATAGTTGAAGACAGGAATGACAGCATTTTTGTGAAATATTTAAATGTTCAGGAGAATTCTGGTCTGGATGGAAAAAGTAAAAAATGCATAGTCTTCCAGTTTGGAAATGTCAGATACAGTCTAAACATACGAGAGATAAAAAATCTTTATCCTCATCTTTGTTGCAGAAAACAGCAAAAAGTGAAGGAAAACAGTAAAAAGTGAAAGAAGCAAATGTACATGTACAATGTCTGCATAAAGTATGAGATTTCAGATTTTTATATTTCTGATCTCAACAGTGGAGAACATTCCAGAAAAAAGGCGAAATATTCCGGGTAACCATAGACAACATTCTACTGAAAGGCATTCCCACCACAACTCACATGCCCCCTGACTGAAAGCAGGATGTAGCTTTCCAGAATGGAGGCCCGTATCAGCAGATACCTGACATCAGATTGTGACTCTGACCCTTGACCCCTGACCTACGACCCACTTTTAATCCACAAGGTCTCCTGAGGACAGATGAGGCGAAACCACACAGCAAGCTTGCAGGTGCGCTGACCTGCATACATTAGTAACCGCAGGTGGGGCATCACACACACTCTTAACCTTTTAGGGTCGGCTGGATCGCCACCAATCCGAGCAGCAATAAAAGTATATTTATATTTCTAACTTTGCAAGATTTTATCATACACACGCGGCAAAAACATTGACAGAAACCCTAGAATCGCGACTTTCCGATTTGAGCACTGGCAAATAATGAGATTAGCATTAGAACAGCATTTGTGATGGCACAAAAATTTACTCTTTATAACTTGTGTGTTTGTAGATCTATTTACAAGCTGCATATGATACTGACCAAACTATTGATGGCATATAAATGTAGCTGTGATTGTCCTTCAAATTAAAATATCAAACACTTTGGAGTAAGTGTGTGATAGTTGATGAAATTTAGATAAATATCAGATAACACCAAAATCACAAAGCTTCTCTGAATGAAGCACGGACCTGTGGGGGTTAATGAGGAGTCAGTGCAGATCGCCAGCTGCTTGCGCGTATGTTCTATTTGGCGGTAAATCTGATCCCCTCTCCCATCCAGTGCTGCAGGTATTTTGGCTCCATATCCATTTCCCCAATGTCTTTGAGACCTCTCTGTTAAGTAATGAGATTTAACCAAACAAACTACAAATGCCAAACGTGCCCAAACAATCACCCCCCTTTTGAAGTTACCAAGGTCTCATCTTGCAGCCGTGCTAACCTTAATTACAGGCAACCTGACCTGTCCACCATTATTGACACTGAGCATGCTGGGATGTTAATTGCTTAGGAACCCAAGAACAACACCTGTGTGGAGGCACCTGCTTTAAATATACTTTGTGTCCCACATTTACCCAAGTGTTTCCACCTTTTTGGCCACAACCTGTATATATTCTACATTTTATATCTATTTGAAATCAACATGTATTCTTTTTTTTATATAAGGAGGCGTTGTCATGTGGTTGCACAATTTTGAAATTCTGGAAATTTTTAGTGGTACAATATGAGACAAAAATTAAGTGTAGTGGAGTGATGGGCCAGATTGTAGGGAACACTGTGTTCATAACATGCATATCTGTGGGCATGGATTGGGCACGGCATTGGATTATTTATGAACACGTCTGACTGAAGGCAGAGGATGTGAGACAGATGCAGTGGGCTTAGCCACAGACACCCAGTGAGAGTACACAAGAGACTGTACATTAAATCATACCACTCTCAGCTTTCTCCTCAGAAACTGCCCATGAATGAAATATGGGTTATACAGGCATACGATCATGCCTTTTAAAAACATTTTCCCTTACAGGCAATTCATGGTAAATACATTTTTTTCAATCCAATTTTCCACCCTGTGTTTTTTTCTTCTCCCAATTCCGAATGCCCAATCATATTCCCAAACCCACATCAGAGCTGCAATGTCAACCACTGCAACATCCAGCCAAGCTGGGCCATCATAGCATCACTTCCCGCACAGCGACATTGGCAGATAGCGGGTGCTTAATTGACCAAAGGAGTCTCTCTGGCGCGATGAGACGAGGACAATCCCGCCAACCGAAACCCTCTCTCATTAGGTGACGCGGTGGTAAAATGCAGGGCTACTGAAAGTATTCAGTGCCAGGCCATGGGGCACAACCACATTTCAGATTCTCAGTGACAGCCATATATTCACATAATACATATTTTCTGGGGCTTTATTTTTGTATAAATGCATGTTTGGATCGTTTATTCAGACAGCGTGAGGAGCATAAAATCTATCGTCTTCCGTCAGCATCGCAATCCCTCCTGTCTAGACCTCTGATTACCTGTGGTCTGCGCACACTTAGGGAGGGCTTGAGATTGAGTATCAGAATGGCACACTGTGGGCTGAGTCTGTTTACATATGAAAATCAGTTTGAGCTGCTCTGCTAAGCTACGGTTACATTTCTCCATGGCGGGGGTGGGGGTGGGGGGGTGGTGGAGACGGGGGCGTAGACTCTGGCTCCCAGGCCTCATTAGCGCTGGCTTGTGTAACCTCGCTTGATAATAATAATAATATACGCCAGTTAGCAGACGCTTTTATCCAAAGCGACTTACAGTAGTGAATGCATACATTTTCAGTATATGTGGCCCCAGTGGGGATTGAACCCACAACCTAAGCGTTGCCAACGCTGTGCTCTACCAACTGAGCCACAGAGAACCACTTGATGAGGAGCATTCGGTGCCATCGTCCCAGGCAATGGAGCCACCCCCATTTTTTTCCAACAGGGCACAGTCAGCACATTACGAGAGGCCCCTAAACAAGACTTATCACAGCGGGCTGTTTGGATTTAGAATTTAGGGGAAATTATTTCACCAGGCTTTAATCAGGATTAACCCCCCCTTGTTTTTTGTTTTACCCCCTTCTGTTAATTGTGGATAAAGCTTAGGATGAAAGCAGTCGCCGTTTCCCAAACAAAACCCAAAGAAATAAACACAAAAAGCGAGCGCCCCGACACAGCCATCCTCCTTCTGATTCAGGACTCTAGACACAGGAGAGTGAGATGTATTATAAAATAATAACTAGAAGATGGCCTGAGAAATTTGAGGATTGAAATAACATGGGGGAGCGGGGAAATAAATATAGCCAAAACATGTTATATAACCATATACACCACCATATACCATACATAACCATAGCAAATAACAATATACCATAATAAAATATAAATAAATATAGATATTTTCCCATGCTTAAAGTACAAAATGGATAAGAACATAAAAAACCACAGCAACATACCCAATATTAATCAAACTGTAATAAATAATCATGGCACAGACACCGATGAGCTGTAGAAATAAAAAACGAGTATTTTTTTTTTTTTGGTATGTCAATGATGGTGACGATAAAGTATCTTGTCTGGCTTTCAATCAGTCTGTCTCCAGTGCTGCATGCTACCTTAACAGAAAACACATTCCCACCCAAGTTTATCTCAATCCAACTTTCAACCTTCACAGCAGGTTTGAGGGGGAAAAAATAAACAAAACAAAACGTTTTTATTTTTTTTTTTTTTAAAACAATTTGGACTCCAATTTCAGTGGGAGAGAGGCTGAGAAGCTGTGCTGGATCTACAGCTCGATAATTAACCGTACAATCGTACAACCTCCAGAAAACAAACAAGGAAAAACAAATATAAATGGCAAAAGCAGAAATAATATTAGCCAGACATCATGTATTACCATTCACTGAAAGGAGAGGGGGGAGGATTGGAAGGAAGGACACAATCTCCTGCACCAACAACCCCCGTAAAAAAACAACCACCTGTGGTCACCCTGTGAGGGCTTCTGGGTTTGAACCCCTGCTTGCAAATGACTGAGTTGGTGCCGATGGCCATTAAAGAACTCCCAACGGCTCCCCCCAGTGGCAGGAGGTCATGGGTGATGATCGGTGGCGCCAATCACTACAATCCTGAATGCTGGGGGGAAAGCGATTCCCCTGACTTGGCCTCTCCGGAGAGAAGAGTGTTATGGGGCACGTGAGGAATCCCCGCCAGCAATCAATCGTCTGCCCTCGCCGTTTGTTGGACATGCGGCGCATTTGGCTGAGCACGTAGGAACACGCTCCACTGGAGACGTGATCTTCCACCTTAAATCCTTTCTGTATGTCACTCTCGGGTCCAACTGAACATGAAGCCTCAGTAACACAACATCCTGGCAGCCTGGAGACTACAAGGCATATTATCCCCAGACACAGGAATGGGTCCACTGCTGCAATATCAGTTCCTTCTTTCAAAAACTAGCATCAAGATCTTATACTGAAGGGCTTTTAAAGGGCAAATTAGCCGGAGAGAACCTGGCTGGCTGGGCAGCCAACAACTGCCTGACCTTGTTACATGATCCCAAGGGTCCAGCCAGTTTTCTCTCCGGACGCTGGAATACTGGGACTAATCCAGACCTGGCTTTCGCGAGTGTCGGCGTAGACAACCAGCTCCCTGACAGACGTGTGCTCGGAAATTTCCCACGGTCCCAACATCGACCATCGCTGATAACCGTACCCAAACTTGTGGACATTGTCCCGAGTGAGCCGGTGAAGCGATGGAATTTCCGAAAGGCCAACTGGAAACGCTTCCGCCTCCTCACCAACAAATCCACGAGGCATCTTCCATCGCCTAATACCAACAGTGTGGATGAGGCATACCAGGACTTCTGCAGTGTGCTAGTGAAAGCGGCCAAAAATCCATCCCACGTGGACGTCGCAATAGCTACAAACCATGCTGGGATGCGGAGTGTGAGAATCTTTACTGCGCCTTCCTCCGGGCTCCTGCAGGAACCGAGTCAAGCAGGGCTGCTACAGCCCTGTTGTCAAGACTCGGTCGGAGGAGACAAGAGCGCTGGGAGGAGGCTGTCAATACCATCGACTTCTCACACTCCAGCCGCAAGGCATGGAGTATCCTGAACAACCTCACTGGCAGGTCAAGACACTCCCCTCGTCACTGCCCCATTTCTGCAAATAAAATCGCATCTCAATTTGTGAAAAATGGGGTATACGAGTAAAGACCGCGAGTCATCACGACTCGTGGCAAAAGAAGTGTCTGACCTCTGGAGGGCCCCAACACCTAGTAGCGACAACATCTCCGGTGAATTCACACCGGAGGAGTTCGCTACTGCCCTCCAGCACATAAAGCCAGGAAAAGCTCCGGGCCCTGACTCCATCTGCCCGGAGCTTATACTCCATGCTGCACCTGCTCTGAAGTCCTGGTTAAGAGCTTTCCTCTCTTCCTGCTTGCGCCAACTGAAGATCCCCAAAATCTGGAGAAGAGCCCTAGTTGTCGCGATCCCGAAGCCGAATAAGCCTGAAGGGGACCCTAAGAGCTACCGTCCCATCTCTTTGCTCTGCATCCCCTTCAAGATCCTTGAGCGTCTTATCTACGCCCGCGTCGAACCGATTGTTGACCCACTGCTCCCCGGGAGCAGGCTGGGTTCGGCGGGAGATCGACCGTGAGACCAAGTCACTTTGTTGACCCAAGACATCGAGGACAGCTTCTCGGCAAAAAGAAGGCTGGAGCCGTTTTTGTCGATCTGACGGCTGCCTACGATACCGTATGGCATCGCGGCCTCACCTGCAAGCTGCTCCGCCTGCTGCCGGACAGGCACATGGTCAGAATGATCATGGAGCTTGTCGAAATCGCAGCTTCACCCTCACCACGGTAGCGGACAGCGAAGTAGGTTACGACGCCTCAAGAACGGCGTCCCCAGGGATCGGTCCTGGCCCCCTCCTCTATAACATCTACACCTATGACTTGCCTGACACAGTCTCGCGGAAGTATGCCTACGCAGATGACCTCGCGTTGGTGTACTCTGCTGGAGACTGGCAGTCATTGGAGGGGACATTAGGCCAGGATATGAAGACACTAGTGGCATACCTCCAGAAATGGAGATTGAAGCTCAGCGAGGCAAAGACGGTGTCGGCAGCCTTCCATCTTTACAACAAGGAGGCCAAACGTGAGCTCCGAGTAAATATCGGCGGAATACCCCTGCCATGTTGCGCTGAGCCAACGTACCTCGGCGTGACACTGGACAGGTCGCTCACGTTTCGCCGACACCTCGCGTCACACTGCAAGAAGCTAACATCTCGTGTGGCATTGATGAGGCGACTAGTCGGGTCAGGCTGGGGCGCCGGGGCAAGAACACTGCGTACGGCTGCCCTGGCCCTTGTCTACTCGACTAGTGAGTACTGCGCGCCAGTATGGTGTCGCAGTGCTCACACCCGCCTCATCGATACGCCTATCAACGAAGCATTGCGCATTGTGACAGGATGCCTGCGTCCCACTCCTGTGGACAACCTCTCCATCCTTGCAGGCATCCAGCCCGCTGGGCTTCGCCGTGCGGGAGCCATAGCACGTCTCGCATGCCGGGCCATGGAGCCAAACCATCTGCTTCATGAAAGGCTCACTCTAACAGCTGAGCCTCCCGGCGCCTCAAGTCGAGACACCCATTTGTGCCTGCCGCACGGGAACTCCTGCAGCAATGCAGCGACCTTAATATCAGTGCGGCACGGTGGGTGGATTACACCTGGAGCACGGAGTGGGAGAAAAACACCTCTAGACTCCGTGACTTCATCCCAGACGTCGGTCCTCCCCCCATCGGGGTGGACCTGCCCCGACTGGCGTGGGTGAGGCTTAACCGCCTCCGGACTGGCGTCGGGCGTTTCTGCTCATCGATGCACAGATGGGGCTTGGCCTCCTGCGCGGCCTGCGAGTGTGGCGCAGAGGAACAAACCGCAGACCATGTCATCTTGGATTGCCCGATTTATCGGGCACCCAATGGGATCCATGGTCTGTCGGTTTTGGATGACGACACGGTGACATGGCTGCTGGAGGTGTGCCCCGAAATATAGCCTGGGTGAACCCCCCCTAGGCTTGAGGTGGTAAAAGGATAGCCCCTCGGCCCCGAGCCTAGGGGAGCAGGAAAATAATATACCCAAACGACGAAGAAGAAGAAGAAGGGCAAATTTACAAATACTTATTCAACAAAACACTTTCCCGGGGTTTTGTACTGTCAGATAATTAGCTGTGGGGTAGGTTTAATAATTCCAGGTGTGGGGTAGGTTTCAGTGGACCAGGATTTTCCAGCTACTGCTGAATTAGTCCTTCTCTCATTGGCCCTAGCTCTCCTGTAGTACTGTGTGGCCTGCAGGGTGTATAGGAGTCACTATGGCACAGTGAGTGCATCAGGAGAGTGCTTGCGCTACAGTTGTAGTGCTCCTGGTGCATGGGTGTGGGTTTCATAGTACTGACTTGAGAGGTATAATTGATCATTTCAAATTGAGGATACAAATTTGTGCTGCTGTGTGTTAAGGTTGCTTTAGGAGCAGCCAGTGGCAAGGAGAACTCTTGCAGACATACACGAGAAGCTGTTTTGGGGGCTTTAATGATAAGTTCGTAAACTCCTGGCTGCTACACAAAATTCATAAAGAAACCCAATCTGACTTCCCCTCTCTCATTGTCTCTGACTGAACTTTCAGCATTCCTTTTCTATTCCTCACCCCCACAGATTCAACATTTTATTAGTGACCAGAAGCCTTTAGACATCCATTTAAACCAGGGGTGCCCAAGTTCAGTCCTGGAGATCTACTGGGTGTGCAGGCTTTTGTTCCATTCAACTGATTCCTTTAATCTTCACTAACACACCTGTTCACACTAATCAACTGATTCAACATTTTATTAGTGACCAAAAGCCTGCACACCCAGTAGCTCTCCAGACATCCATTTAAACAGTGACCAGAACCCCTTATTCAGACCAGGATGGAAGAAGAGTGTGTTCTGGTGCTCTCTGGGCTGATGTTCTAGTTATAAATGTTCTGTCTATGGTCAAATACCCATAAACAAACGATCAAAGGACGATCAAACGTAACACTTTTAGCTTCAAGAGCGGCAGAGACAGAGTTTTCAGTGTTAAGCATATACATCAACAGTACATATTAAATAAAAATATCTTTGGTATGTTCATTCAAGATGCCTAATTGGATAGGGGGAGTTTACGGAAAAAGGGAAAAAGAAGGAACTGAACTTTTGACTCTGTTAGTTCTAATGTCTTTGGTCACCACTTCTTTTCAACGGCCCCTTTATGCCAACAACCTGCCAGGAAATTCCCAGTTCTATGGGTTTTCCTTGAAACTGGTTTACAGGTTTATGGGAAAGTCAGTTTAGATAATCCCTGTAATCCTTATTCCAGTGACAGTGATACACATGGGATTACCCTTTGATACTCCTGGAAAAACAAGAGTCGGCAGTGACCAAGCCCTGGATCATTTCAATAGCCCTCAACAACACTCATATTGGTCAGAAGTTTCCAAATATCAAAAAACATGCAGATTTGGTGGGAAACAAATCCAATGCACTGCATGCAAAATTACCGGTTCTTCCTAAAACATATTTTGATCAGTTCTTGAAAAATTACATGTTGCAATAACTTTTATTTCTCAACTGATCTCTAAATGAATTCCAACGAATCTAGCCGAGACAGCATTCATTATCCAAACCTCAGAAATGGCACTACTCAACACAACATGCACAATGATCTTGAGAATTTCCTCACATCTGAGTGATCTGGCATGTGTCGGCGACGCTGTGGCTTCGTCTGCAGATTTATAGCTGGGGAAAGTGAGAAGTTGTCGACAGGAAGGCGGTTATAAATAGGCCGATTGTTACACAAATCGTTAGGAACGGCCGAGGTGGGGTCTGCAGGAAGAGGAGGGACAGCCAGGGAGATCAGCATTGTGTTAGCACTGTTATCTGCCGTGACCTTCCTTAGCAGAGACCTGACAGGGACCACAAGCGGACCGTCACATGACTTTTGCACTGTTGAGTTGTTCGGTGGCCGAGCGCATTAATGTGTGATGCTTACACATGTATTGGTATCATTGAAAATCTAAATCTAAAATTGTGTATTCCTTAAAAAATATTTCTTTGTTAATATGATTCTGTGCACCTATACATACCTACTCAGTCACAAACACAAACAGTGCATACACACACAAATGCACACACACACACATACACACACACACACACACAATACCATTCTGCTCACATTACTCAGTGTGAAAAACATATTGTGGGTCAAAAGGCCTAAATGAATCATTAAAGTTTCAGTAATGAGTTGCCAAGGAAATTAAAACAAGGCAGCCACAAAAGCCAAAAGAAGTATCTACTAAATGATGAATAGACACACACAAAAATGCATTCTGTTTGAGATAATAATAAAAACACTACCTAATTTGAGTAGCTCAAACATGACAAAATCAATTATTTCAAGACAATCATTTATATTTTCTATTGTAAAACTGATCTTAAAAAGTATATGAAGCATTTCTCTTATCCCACAGTTATAAGGACAGCTCATCCTTGGCTTGTGACCTTAATAATAGTAATGGCTTCTGTATTACATCTGTATCTTTCAATAATATATTCTCCTGTACTTGCTTGCATTTTGTTTATTCATTCATAGTCAAAGATGTGAACCTAACATTCGTTTCATTGAAGTAAGAGATGAACTGTGGTGCAAGAAGGTATTTGTGCAGTGCGGTTTCATAAACTATTTCACATGTGACCTCTTTAACCCTGGTTCATTCTCTATTCACCAAAGCGCTTACTGCATAGCGTCTTATATTGATAAGGGCATTAAGTAAACAGGCTGTAAGCACGGATATCATGTGTGCAGAATGGGAGCTGCTTCTCTCCTTTGATCTGCAGTTATTTACAGCGTCACAGTCTCCGCACAATACGGCCCTTTCCAGAAGCTCGTCGTTGGCGACACGCGATGCAACAACGGCGCTTCTCTACCACGGGCCCGGCTATGGACAAACAGCTCTGCGCCAATTGACCGCGGCTAACGCGCAATTAGGCACACATGCTGTTTATCGGGAGTTATTCCGTGACGCGGTAAGGTTCCGAAACGAGCCTCGCCGTCGGAGCGCCAGGACGGGCCGCGGTGTGAGCCGGTGGCCTCGAACCGGAGCCCACGTTTTCGGACCCCTCGACCCAAACACATCAGTCGTGCCCTTGTGCAAGTTTCCCCGAAATCCGACCGTTTCACCAAACGCCGAGCAGCACAAGCACAGGACGCTTCAAAGCATGAGCCGCGGGCTGTGATTGGCCCTCTGCCCATCGCACGGAGGAAGGGAGCGTGACGAAGCCCCTGAACACTGAGGGTATAATCATTCGCTCGGTCCCATGATGTGACCCAATCAATTACATCAATTCTTGCATCTCCCCCTGTGGCCTAACGAGCTGCCCATAGGGCAGACAGAGGACAAGGGCGCCCATTCTCCCCTACTGACCTCGTAAAAAAGATTCCCAATAAAAAAAATGATATAATTACCCTCATTAAAAAGTGCCTTCCATGGGTCTACTTTTCAGCACAAGACTCCTTGAATAACTCAATTTCAAAATGGCTGAAATAGGATTAGGATGAAAATGCCCAGTATCATCTGGTGGCTGCTAGACGAAGAACAGCTCTCCGCTTTAAACAAGGGGGAAGATGGGTGGGTTAATGAGTCCATCTTAATTTGTTCCAGTTACAAATGACTAGTTACGCGTGAGGCGTGAACAGGAACGAGCCTAACAGGGGACTAATAACTCCTTATTTTGTGGTAATGCACGGTGATTTGAGTTAATGAGTTGCTAATAAGGCTCTGCTGTTACCTTTCAAAGTTATTTTAAATTAAGACCAAAGACATATAAAAATGTGGCTAAGGGAGACCCTTGGTGAAACTGAACAGTAAAAGTCTGGGTTTTTGGTGCCTTTGAAATCCCTTTGAATAACGTTGAGCTGACGGGCCTCCAACCATCCTGTCATCATCTGTTTTAACTTCCCGTTAAACCGTCTGGATAATCCCCAGTCACACTCTGGGGTCTCTGGGTGGGTGGTCCGCTACGTTACAGAGCTCAGTGCTTCTCGACGCGACAAATCCCCACCGATCGACCTTCAAAAAATAATCATTTGAAAGATGTCTACTGACCAGCAGCCGAGGAAGAGAAGCTCAACGAGGAGCGAGTGCTATTGATTCCACATACCGTAGCCGGGGGTGGGAGGTAAGGGGGGGCTCAGGCCTGCAGCTCGTGAGATTAGGATTAGGTTGGCTTTAAGATCTCATCCCACTGATCGTTACCAGATTTGGGGGGTAAACTGGTCCAAATTGAATCGTCTCATATGGCGTTCTGGCTCTCACAGTGCTGCAGGTCGGGTCTATCGTTAGCGGCGGGATCGGGGGGTGCGACAAAACGGCCATGTCCCTTCCGTCAGATTCCTTTCTATTTTCAGACGCAGCTGGGCCAAATCAGCTTTTCTGCTCATATCTGCCCCGGAAAAACACAAAGTCCCCTCGCCCCACATGCTGCACTGGGTCACAACCATCACCTCCCCATGACAGGAAAGAAGTGATTTCCTTTAGGAGGTCAAGAATAACTGCATTTTTCCACATCCGTTCCCCAAAACATCTCCTTTTCTTGTCATTTCTTTATTAAGCAGACTTTCCCAAACAATTAGACTTACCTGGCTTTTCCGCGAACACTAACAGAGACATTACCGGGACTCATCTTCATTCAGTAGCCTAATCGGTAGTGCTTCCCAGCTCCTATCGTGTGTGTGTGGTGTTGATCTCAGCATGGACTCGCTTTGGTAACAGCACAGGCTTTCTTTAGTGTGCTATGCTGTAGGAACCTTTCCCCTGCCTGGTTTAATTCAATTAGCTGAAAACTGATCGAATGACGACAGATCAACCTTCTGCACTTTCAAATGTGACTACTTTCCTGGAAGCATCTCAGTTAACGGAAGAAACAAACAAACACAGATAACCTAGCACAGCCCTGACACACACACACACACACACAGAGTGAGGGAGAGAGAGACAGAGAGAGAGAGATAGGGGTAGAGAGGCAGAGATAGAGACAAAGTCAAAGACAGAAAGACGGAGAGACAGAGTCGAAGACAGAAAGAGAGAGAGAAAAGCAGAGGGAAGGCGTGGCTGAAGAGGATGTTTGTTGACTCTGTACGGGGGGCTGGCTGCCAAACAGGAATGCTCAAGGGAAGGACGGGAGACTGCCTGTGGCCTTAGCACGCAAATGCCTTCTCCTCTGCGCTATTGCACTATTGCACTCGGGCCACAACAACAACACAGTGCCCCCCTACATCTCCTCCACCTCCCGTCTGCCAGATAACCTACACAACAGATGGGAGAGTCGGGGACCAGCCTCCACCTCCCGTCCTGTCAAACGGTGGCCAAACCGAACAAAGCCATGACCGCTGGACCGTCTTTACAACCTCTTTGCAGGTGTGGGGTGGTGCCGGGAGGATATAAACAGAAATAGTGACAAACCCAGGACAGACTATCGCAACCGACATGTCTCTCCTACAGGTTTCGCACGCTCGCTTTCCCCGCGGCTGAAATGAGCGGGTAAACAGCCGACTCCTGGACAGTGGAGGCTCCATCCAGTCCAGTCCCAGGAAACAATAATGTGTTGGAGGGGGTGTTGAAACCTCTGTTGTGTGAATCCTCTCGGCACATGTTATTGTTGTTTTTTGGGGGTGGATGGTCAGGCGGTGGGGAGGTTGCCGTGGGTTACACTTCCACCCTTTCTTTGTCTGCTTTTCCGCTCAGAACTCAGAAACGGAGCAAAGCCGCCAGACCTCAGTTTAGCCCCCACACTGCTTCACACAATTTACCCACTTTGCCACGGCCTGCCTTCCACACGCCTCCCACGCACACAGCTGGGCATTTCCGAAAGCCTTGATGGGTAAATTCCATTTTCTCCTGAGTACAATGGCAGCGCCCTGCTTGGGAATCGAACCTGAAGAATTTGGGTCGCACGTCAGTGCAGAGCGATGTGAGGTCAATACCATTGCAACAGCATTCTTCAGAGAGCACACTTGTAATGGTGCCATGCTGGAAGCTGACCGAGCCCATAGCCACACCCACCACAGTGGTAATTCACCTGAGGAGTATTCTGCATTCTTCAGCCAATGGCAGAGAGCCAGTCTACGCTGGCCACATGACACGGGCCCAACAAGAGCATTCTCTTCCAGTACATCTTCTGACCCATTTCCCAGCCCCCCCCCCAAATTCCATAGATTCCTGATACACATAAGGTGTTATTTGGCTGCCTAACCACATGCATGCTTACACAACTCGCTTCTCGGAAACAACTCGTACCTGTCTACCACTGCGAAGGCCCGGTTAACGACAGACCCGCTGAGCCAAAACCAAGAGGAACCTGAACCATAATACCCTGAGAGATTAAGAGCTCTCCCCGTCTGCAGTCCCCTTCTTCATTCATACAGACCAGGCTTGCCGCAGAAAACAAGCGGAAACCGCCATTATGAGGCCAAAGAGCAGTGGGCCAGGACCATCCGTACAGGGGAATTCCGAGAGATGGGCAGACATCTGTGGGAACGAGGGAGAAACTCTTGGGAGCCAGGGAGATATGCTACTGGTTATTCAGAGAGTCACCTGCTGGCCTCTCCACAGATAACCAATAAATAACCAATCACGCGTGGCTCTTCCACTCACATCATGCCGATCCGCCATGAAAAGAAATCTGCATTTATGAAGCACCGCGACTGGCCAAGGCGCTTGAGTGTTTCCAACGATGTCATCATTAAACATTCGAATGTCCTCGTGTTTCCGAGTTCAAAAGAGGGGAAGGAGAAAGAGCACAGAGAGGAGACAGGGAAAGAGAGAGGATGGAGACAGGCACAGAGGAGAGACAGAGAGAGACCGCCAGAGAGACTATCAACGTAATGCTTTAGCAATTTGAATTTGAGAGATTGAGAGGGTAGGGAGGGAGACAGAAACAGAGAGGAGAAGCAGGAGAGAGAGATGAGGCAGGAGAGAGAGACAAAGTGGAGAGAGAGAGGACAGATTGGGCCAGCAGTACACACTAAACAGCATGTCCTTTGGCAAGCGCTGCCAACAGTAGAGCGCTAAGGCCTTGAACCTGAATCCAGCTGAGCAGATTCCAGACAGATGAGCTAATGCCGCACAGCTCCTGGCTCTGTAAATACAGGGCTCCTGCAGTGTTTCTAATGCAAAATTCAAGGATTTTTCAAAGGCATTATTTGTAAAGTAATCAGCATCAAAGGGACTTTAGTAAAAAGTTAACCGAGACATTTTTCACTACAAATCCAATCATACACACTCATCAGGGAAATTTGCTCAGGAAAACATGTGTCATTGATGTCTGATGTCACTGAATGAACAACAATTTGGGGGGAGGCCAGTCTGTGAAGAGGCCAGCAGGTGACTCTCTGGATAACCAATAACATATCTCCCTGTTTGTTGTTCATTCAATTTTAAGGGGTTTTAAGCTATGAAAAGATGAGACTTTCTTATGTGCATAAACCAACAGAAAGTCACTGTGCAAAATCCAGGCACTTTCACAACCTTGGATTTTCTATTTTCAAACTCAAGCACTTTCAATGCCTTCATGGTCCCTCTTCCTTTGAGTTTGGAATGACCTAGTGTATTTGTAGGCCCATCCCATCACTACAGCATCTATCGTAAATTCACATTCTGATGTCAGAGGTCAGGGGTCAAATCTTGGGATCAGGCATTGTCTACTGCCCTTCAGTCAGCTACTTAGTCTAAATTCCTCCAGTTGACATTTATTTGTTCAACATGTATATTTTATTTTATTTATGTGACAAAATAATGTACAAAACAATGTAAAGGCAGCTGTCGGGACATTGTTAATTTGACTGGACCTTTCCTGAAACGTTCCTAGGGGAAAGCAGCAGACCCTTTCCTTCTCTGTGAAAGGATTTCAAACTGTGAAACAAACAAGCAAAAAATAAATCCTGTAAGCCCCGTAACCCCCCACCAAAAATGTATTCAGCTGCAAACGCTTTTTAATGGATGAGGAAACAAGGACAAAAAAAACAAAAACAAAAAAGACACCACTCATTAACCTGTGAGATTTAACAAGGGCAAGCTGTTAATCTCTTCCATGCAACCCGCCGGCCACGCTGTTTGACCTACTGAAACCTGCTAATTAAAGCTTTAACGCACCAGACGCCCCCCCGGCCCCCCCTTCTCAAAACAGTCTAAAACGCTGACTACAACCCCTGGTGAGCTCAACTCACTTACTGCGTCTGCAGAGAGACGCCAACTCACTCCACTGTCCGAACAATGGGAGGAGAGGAAGAGAAAAGAAAAAGAGAAGGGAGTCTGGCCTGTGCGATTCAATTAGGGGGCCCTAATTGAATCGCCCCAGCCGGTTTGATGTGAACACCCTCTCTTTGCTCCGCTGTTGACACGCCGATTATCGCACCGCTGTTTGCCCCATGAGTCGACTCCTGAAAAAAAGAGGGGCGCGCGTCGCTGGTCTCCACTCGTCTCAGGGGATAACAGGGGAAATGTGTCAGGCTGCCTAGAGGATGACAGTCTGAAACATCGATGAAAAACAAATTCACCTTCACAGCTGATCCCTTTGTCCACCCATCTTCTTTGTCACCCACCCACGGCATGTGGGAAAGGTTTACACTGGGCCTTGAGATTGAATGCCAGATTCAATCTAACTGCAAGCGCCTTTTCTCGAACTATGAATAACAAACCACGTTACAAATACGTTTCACAGACCTTCAAGCTATGTGCTCAGTAGGTTAGGATGAAATCATGGTTATTCAAAGTAATGGTTAGTGCAGTTAGATTGAATCGGTTCACCATTAACAGGGGTGCCCATCAGTGCAGTCATGTGACCTACCGTGGTCTTGGGTTTTGGCCCAGGGGTTATCGGAAGTCCTGGTGGGACCAGAACTGGGTAGCAGAGACCTGGAAGGGGTTTCTGCTCAGAGAGCAACGTGTCCTCTTCTCTGTCAGCTGTCTCCAAGTCCATTTCCTGGGCAAAAATCCCAAAAGTGTTAGAGTTAGTGCTAGATCATGGGCAGACAGGGAATTTTAAAGGTAATATCACAGACAGATCCCAGGGAATATTCACTTCATCACAGCCAGATCAATTGGCATTTTCATCGACGTTCGAGCAAAGACAGACAGATACTGCAAATGATACGCAAGGATGCCCTTCAAAACCTGCAAAGGTATATTTAACAGAACCTCACAGAGTTCGTTTTACACAAACACAGCTGGTCATGCACTCGTTTTTAAAATCTCCCATGACTTCAGTGCATCGATATTACTTCGAAGAAGAACTTTCCCCTCCCCCACATAGCTCCCCCCACACTCCAAATGGCATCAGGCACTTCATTATCTCTCAGTTCATGGCAGGGGTAAAAGTCAGGGATGTGTGTGTGTGGGGGGGTGGGGTGGGGGGGTGGTAATGAGGAAAATTAGGTGTGTGGAGATGCAACTTAACCTATGCTGCAGGCATGTCCATTTTACTCAAATAGTAATTAACACTGAGATGAGGTGTTATCTTGAAATTCAGTCATGTATGTAAACGAATTTCTCAAAAGAAAATCTCAGCTGGGCTGCACTTAACCGTGAACTGGCCCACATATTAGCCCTCAGGCCGCATGTTCCCGATCTCGACACTAGGGTGCATGCCCATACGTATTTAATGGCACGGAGACACATACTGAGATCTCCTCTCTGCTGAGGGGGGGTGTGCTGGATGCGGGGGGCGAGGCGTTCAGGGCGTCCTCTATGTCCTGGTCCAGCTGGTCCAGCTTCATCAGCAACAACAGCATGGAGTCCAAACGAGAGCGCTCCCTCTCTCCTCTGCGCCCCTATAGGACAGGGGAGGGAACACAGGTACATATGTGAAAAAGGAGAGATCACAGGTAAACCCAGGAGAGAGAAGGGAGGACACAGGTAAACACGTGAGAAAGGAAACAGGTATATACAGGAGAGGGGATACAGATCATTCCAGGAGGGTGTGCGATGACGTTGAACAACAAGTTCTAATTTTTGAAATCTTGCTTTCAAAAGCCCAGCTTTCAAGTTGGGGGCCTTCCACTGAAAATGCTTCCAAGGTTTGTTCTCTAGTGGCCATCGAAATCTGACCTTACTAAGGTAGTATGGCTCAGTGTGTATCAATCAGCAGTGATGATGCCATCCATTGAAATCATGACGTGGGTTCGATAAGCACTCCCATGTCAGGGGCCAATTTTTCACAGTGAATCACATTCCACATTGGGTGATTTTCTGTGTGGTCGCCAAGGTTTTGGGTTCAATCGACCTGTGCAGACCCCCAATATTATTACTATTACCATTCAGCACAAATTCAAGCTTGAATTCTGACCTTGAAGGCTCACTCAAAGAAAAACAAAGATATTCGTCATTCAGTGAAGCAGGTCTTGTTTTTATTGAAGCCTTTCGCTTTTCAGCACATGTTCATATTTTTGAGAAGATACCGTTGAATATGGAAAAATACGTTAAAACACTTCCACACACTGTAACAAACACAAGAAACCTCAAAATCATTGCAATAAATCATAGCATCAGGAGTTGTCTGGAGCTCCCATATCATTTTAATGACCTCAACATTTTGTCTGATCGCTCACCGATAAAAAACGACACCTTCTTGGATCGCACGGTGTTTGACACGGGACGGAAAATTTACGACCTTTCGGAAAACATTTCTGTTATTTGCCCCAGGTTCGTTGGCAGGCCGTTTCTAAGACATTCTGTACTCTCTCTGATACCGCGCACGGCGTTCTTGTTTCGCCATGCCTCATTTGATCCGCTCACGCTCGCGGCTGGCCCTGCGCTTCCTCTTCGCGCCGCCGCATCCTCCCCGGTGCTGCCTGGGCCCGAAATGCGATGAATGTATTGGATTACGCCGGGCTGACCCGAACAGCACGCCAGTCACGTTTCCCTGATATCCCTTGGATCGCGCCACACTCGACCTTATTCCGTAATTCACTCAGGCGCGGAATGTGGGTCAGTGTCAGAGCTCTGGAATGCCGAACAGTTCTCCGATTCAGCGAACGCTGGCCATTAATTCCTGAAGGGCCACCACTCCGCTCCGCTGCCAAACAGACGTGGCGGTACCACTTAACTGTCCGTGGCACACCAGCGGCAGAGAGAGCCCCGTGCGAGCTGTCCTGGATGAACCTTCCCGTGTCCCCGCCTCTCGGGCACAGTAAGTGCAGAAGAGTGCGCGGAAGGTTCCAGAACATCGAAAGCCCGGGGTTCCAAAGCAGGAGCCAGGAATGATGCCGGAATGCGGGAGCTTGGTTAAAACCGCCTTACGGACTCTGTATGGGTGTTGGCTCTGCCCGTCGTGGCGCAGGAAGGAGTTAGGCTTCCGTAGTTAGAGCTGGGGTGGGTGACGGGGGTGGGCAAATGTGTGTACGCTGGTGCCCGTGGTCTGACCAAGAGATCTGTCCATACTAGAGTAAATTCAGCAAAAGGCACATTGGAAATGCATGGCCTATCACTGTTTAGAGAGGTGATTCCATGCACAGTGCATGGGGACGTGTCTGTGCCTCAGTTACAATGTAGTGTGAGATGGAGAAAGTGCTGCAGTTGTGTGCTTTTGCCTGCTGAAAGTACCCTGGCATGGGCTTGGACATGGTGTGCTTTGATCTCAGCTCAGTCCTGGGCTGTGACACATTTCTTTGTATGCAAAGGAGGTTCTCGTTATACTTCTGCCAAACACACACATACGTACACGCACACGCATGCACACACAAAAGCACACACACACACACACACACACACACACACAAAAGAACACAATAAACAGTTCAAATCACAAAGGTTCACTTAAAGCCATGAGAATTTTGCATGGATTTTTGAGAATGCACACATTGTGTAGTAGTAGTCAAAAAACAAACATGCAGAGAGCTTGCTCTCAATGTAACAAAAGAAGAATTCTTCCCAAAACAGCCAACGTGCTGACAGCAACATCAAGAGAATCTATTCATCTTTTGCATGACGATAATCATTAGCGCCCCAATAAAAAGTGCAGCAAAAGAAAGAAAACTATAATGCATTTGGTCAATGGACCATGATCACTGCATGAGCATGTAGTAATTAAACAGGGAATCACCCATTAAAATATACGCTTCAAAAATGCTGCTTCTTAACTAAATGAAGGCAGGAAATATTGTTCTGCTTCACCCCCAGATAGGCTGTGACTCTGTTTGTGCACTGTAGCCATTGTTAGCATGCTTCGCCCACAAAGGGGTCTTTCCTCTCAAAACAAGGACAGGAAGTTGGTGCAGCAAGGACAGGAAGTTGGTGTCTCATGTCAGATGCCTGACCTGCTGCTCCAAAATGCTGCTTGAGCGTCCGGTACATATTTCCCCACGTGTCATCTGAGCAACATTTTAAAATAGCTTCCAATAACATGGGCCCCTGAGTGGTTCAGTCGGGAAAAGTGGTCTTCAATAGCAGCGGGACACAGTTGGCCTTGCCACACGAGTGGTTTGTGTCAGCCAGGGTCTTTTAGGTTACTGCTGCGTTAGTTCCTTCAACATGGCAGGCGACTACAGACCACCAGCTGTCTTCAGTGAGAGATTTGTCCCTCCTTCGATTGGTGTCTCTCTCTGGTGGTGCTGTGTGGACTCCTGTGGTGGAGTTTGGCTACATGTTCGGTTGACCAGTAGCTTGAACCTTTTTTCCGTCTTGCGTAAGCCTTTTCATTTTAAAATCATAAATGGAGAGATTGTTGATGTCTAGGTCATACTCTAGCACGGCAGCACACTGTATGTAAATGAGTAAAATGTAATCAGGCACACCACCAGTGCTGTACCACTTCGTCTCATCGTTCAGTGTGTGAGGTTGGAAGTGAGTCCAATAACGAGCTAAAGATATTCATGAAAATGAGTCGCTGTGTGTGGCTGATGGGATGCAGGGTAATGCAGCATGCACGTGTGTATTAAAACTAATCCCTGCTATAGACTGTAACATTCACACTGTCAGGCTGAGGACTGGTTTCCTGGGAGTTCCGACAAATAGGACCATACTCTCGTTTCTAACCCCCGTTAATATGACGACTGATAAATGACAACAAATCTACCAATAATTCACATGCATTTTGATATAGGTACAATACACTAAATAGCTTCCACCTATGATGGCATCGATGGTGTTGAAGTAGAGGGCTGTTGTTGTTGTCATCTGTATTATTAGTGACATGCTTTCCTGCAGGTAGAAGGTTGCAAGGTTGCATCCAGAATGAACAAGCGAGCATGTGACACACACTGAGGCCTGATCCAGGATCAGTTTGGATTGAGGGATCAGGGGGGAGACGCAGTGACCAGGGAGTCAGGGACTGATGCCAGGTCTGCTCCCCTCTGCTCTCCCTTCCCTGGTCTCCTTGCTATAACAGAGCTTACACTGACCTCAGGTGGTGCATTTGCATAAATACATGCAGCACACTCATATTCACAGGGAACAGAAGCATCATTTATATCACAGAACACCCGAACCATGTGTCTAAATGTATATCATGTGTTGAAATATACCGTACCCTACAGAATTATTCACACCCTTGAGCCAAGAAGGCTGTACAAATTAAACAATACAATTACAAAAATGTAATGAGCTATATTGTATGCTCAAAAATATAAGAAAATACTATACTAAAACAATTGCTCAGAGAAATATTTTGTTTAACAAGTAATATATTTTCCCCCCAAAAAAGATGTGTCATGATTAGTCACACCCTTAATAACTATTTTAAATAAAATCAGAATCTGCATTAACATGCTACAGTTTTAAGTTCATCTCAATCTTAGGAAACTGTATTGTGGACTCCCATGGCTTCCTGTTTCACTGGGGTATAAAAATGAGGTAACACCATTAAAACCCATTTGTCATCCATCACCATGTCAAAAGGCAAAAAACTCTCAAGATAAAGGGATCTTCAAAAGTTAGGAAATTGTTACAAATAAATACAACATGAAAGATACCACTTTCTACTGTTAGGTGAATAATTCATAAGTTTAAAACAACTGGATCAGTGGTAAACCTGCCTGGTGCAGGATGCACGTGTATCCTGCCCCCACGCACAGTGTCCCATGCAATGGTTTGGGAGGCAAAGAAAAATCCAAGGGCCACAGCTGGAGATCTACATAACTTGGTTGCATCTTGGGGACACAAAGTCTCCAAATCTACCATCATGTTACCATGGTGTGGAAGGCATCGGTCTCGGCAGCTAATCTGGGTGTTTAGCGGCCCGCCTACTGGCAGAGCAGCCAGCGCACACACCAGTCCAGGGTTTGACAATTACACCTGTGTGCTTAAAACTGCTCTGCTCTCTTCAGTAGGTGGATGGAACCAGGAAGGAGAAGGCAGTAGAGACCATGGAGCGAAAGAAAAAGAAAGAAAAGTAAAAGTAAAAGTGGAACGGGAACTGAAAAGTTTTGGTGCTATATTGTTTAATTTGGTTTGGTATTTTCAGTTTATTGTTTTTGTCCCGAACCCGTGAGGGCAACGGACGAAGAAGTTCTGTTTTATTTTACCCTCCCGGTCTCATTCTCTGCCCCGTGTCTAGGGAAACCGGCAAAATCCACTCCGTCTGCGACTGCTCTGTGTCCAGGGATTGTCACGTGGGGTGTGACACATGCCAATAGTCTTTTTGGAAGGGTTGGCAGAAAAAAGTCTCTATTGAGGGAAATCAACAAAAATAAGCGTCTGGAGTTTGCTAAATGGCATGGTACCAACGCATTCTGGGCAAAAACCTGGTTCCCTCTGCCAGAAACCTGAAACTTGGCTGCACATGGATCTTTCAGCAAGACAATGATCCCAAGCATACCTCAAAATCAACCAAGAAATGGCTAACTGGCCACACAATTACTGTTTTGCAATGGCCATCTGGTTTGAATTGAAGAGGGCAGTCCACAAGTGCAAACTTAAGGATCCGAAGGAAACACTATCTCATAAAACACTATAGAAGACGCTTCAGTAGTGTTATCCTTGAAAAGGGAGGGTACACAAAGTACCGAAAACAGGGGTATGAATAATTGTGACACATCCTTTTGGGAGAAAAACATTTTTCTCTGAGCAATTGTATTAGTATAAAATAATATAATCTCCCAATTTTTTCCAGCATACAATATAGCATAATGCCTGTATAGTTTATTAATACAGGCTGCTTTGATTATCTTTATCATGGGTGTGAATAATTTCAGAGGGTACTGCATATATTAGTATTTAAATGACTTGATGAATTGCCGCGCCGCATACAGCGTAATTCAATGAATGCACGTGGTCTTAAATTAATAGTACAAAGGATGTACACAGAGGATTTAAACCAGCCTCGTGCCTGCTTACAGTGGCCGTTTTCAGTAATCCTGTAAAGCTAACTATGCCAACAACAATAACAAATAAACGGGAGAAGAAAATAAACACTGCAGGATTTTTAAAATGAAAAATAAAAAAGCATAAATTCATAACAAGTTTCAGCCAAAGCAGAACGAGTTTATTAATCATTTATGAGGCATATTCCCACGTATCAGATGTTTTTTGACTCATTTGCCAGATGTGTGAGAGTGGATGAGTAAATTACCCACAATAAAATTGTTCATTATTCTGCAAAACTCTGAGTTAATGGTGATACTGAAAAAAACGAAAAAACTTTTACGATATTTACACATCCAACCAGACAGTGCTCACATTTCCAATTTCTGGTGCATAAAATATGAGTTTGTTTTATTGATGAGATATTCTATACAGAAGGCCATACATGAGCACAACTGAGAACAAACATTTTTGTTCAGTTGTTCCCTAGATGAATAACTAGTGGCAGGATCACCTTTACAGCAGCAGACTCACCCTGGGATCGATCAACACTTGTCCTCACCTTTGACTCAAAAATAGATTCAAATGAAAAGATTTACCTTTTTTTCCCTTCACAAACAAAGCTTGAGGAGTTTCAACTCTCAATGTTGCTTTGGATTGAAAACAAGTAAAATGTTTTATATATTATATGCTGTATATAATAAATAGTAATATAATATTTGATTTAAATCAAAGTTAAGGGTGAACATTGATTGACATTGACCTACCAGGCCACAATGGGAAACTGCAACTGTATTATTAAGCGCTCTCCCCAGTACTGACCCAGCTGAACACTGGCTCTGCAGTTCCCAGGAGAATGACCTCATCTCATGTTGCCTGGGGGATGGGGGGTGCTCTCTGTCACCTGCGTGGAAAGCAGGGCATTTTTTGGGGGGCATGAACGGTCAGGCGGAATCTTTGTTTCGTTGCAGCCAGGCACCAGCGGGGAGCCCTGCAGGGGTGGGGTGTGTGTTTTTAACATGAGCACTGGCCACTCTCCCCCTCTGCCACTCCAGCAGAGCTGCAGCTGGCTCTCAAACCACAGAGGGCGAGACAGCGCCCCCTGCATCGCCCCACTACGGGCAAGGGAGACAAATGCAGGCAGAGTCACATCTCTGTCCTGCTGTCCACAGTCTTTCAAGTCAAGATGAGAACCCAACACACTAAAACCTTCAAAACAAGAACCCCAACACACTAAAACCTTCAAAAGGAATACCTTGACAACTGAAAAACATGCAACATTAGAACCATAACACACTAAAAATCTGCAAGATGAGAACCCCAACACATTCACATATGCAAGATGAGAACCCCAACACATTCACATATGCAAGATGAGAACCCCAACACATTCACATATGCAAGATGAGAACCCCAACACATTCACATCTGCAAAATGAGAACCTAACACATTACACCCTGGCTGGCTGCACTGAGGAGGCACTGTAGTGACACCACTGAGATGAAGCTCCTCCCTCTTCTAAAAAGAGCCTCCTGAGCTTTGCCCCTTCCCTTTAATCTGAGAGTGGGGGGGGCACAGGGGGTGCTTGTGACATCATAACTGCTGACTCATTACTCCGAAGCAGCCGCGTGATAAAGGGAAACCCAGCACAGACCCATGAGGCTGCATCCTCTTTATGACCATTATTATGTAATGCAGTGCGCTGCCACGGGTTTACTAGCCCCGCCATCTAATTGCACAAGAGAAAGGCATGAGCCGTTTCATGCAAGCTAGCAAGGCTTTTGAGGGTATTAATTCCATGGGGGGGGGGATCACTGTTCCGTGATGAATAAAGTCTCCATTTGGCTTCTGTTCCCGCCCATAATAAGTCTTGTGACTGTGCTCGCATTTATTTTCCAGTTTCCAGTAAATTACCCTGTCAGCGGCAGCCCTCTTCACCTCGATTCCCTTGGAACTGACAGGGCACCCGTTTATGCACGTAATGGAAATGTTTCGCATTAACACTGCAGTTTTCGCAAACCATGTAACGGGGGAGTTTTTCTTTCCCCCTCCTCCCTTCTGACCCCACCCCTTCTCCCATGTTATTTTGGTAGGAGACAGAGGAAATCTTAGCGACGTTGTTTCTGATGAACAAAAGCAGCCAAGAACCTTGAGAATAAAACATACTCCGTTCAATTTAAACACAGCACACGTGCCCTGTGGTTGCTTTTCTGTTCCTGTCACCCTTTCCGTCAGGGGCTTACTGACTGCATTCGTGCAGACAGAGCCGAACTCCGCGCAGCCGAAGAGAAATGCAAATCTAAAGCCCCAATAGACCTAACCTCTCTTCACTCCCTCCTGGTCTCCTCCTTTGCTAAGCTGTCCTCTGCTAAATCTGCCTTTTCTCCAAACAAAGATTCAATGTGCTGCCTCTAACCCACGAAAACGTTTTTCAACCTTCTCCTCTCTCCTGACCCAGCCCCCCTCCCCCTCCTCTCTCACCACATCTGACTTTGTATCCTTCTTTGATAAGAAGGTCAGTGGCATGCGCAGCTCCTTCTCCTCAAACCCACCTGAACCCCCTGATCTCCCCACCCAGTAACCCACCTGCCTCCCCACCTTCCTTCTCACCCCTCAAACACCCGAAAACTCATTAAATCCCACTGCCCCACTACCTGTCCTCTCGACCCTATTCCCTCCCCACTCTTTCAGTAAATTTCGGAGGACATACTTCCTTTCATCTCCTCTCTTACTAATAACTCTCTATCCACTGGCACTGTCCCCTCTGCTCTCAAGAGGGCCCGTGTCACTCCTCTCCTCAAAAACCCTCTCTTAATCCTGCCAATGTCAATAACTACCGACCTCTCTCTTTCCTCCCTTTTCTCTCTAAAACCCTTGAACGTGCGGTATTTAACCAGCCCTTGAGCCCAAACAGTCGGGCTTCAAGGCAGGACGTTCCACAGAGGCTTCCCTCCGTGCAGTCACAGAGGCTCTTCATTTGGCAAGAGCCAAGTCACTCAGCTCCGCCCTCATCCTTTTAGACCTATCTGCTGCGTTCTGGCATCTCGGGCCCGCCCTCGATTGGTTCACTTCCTACCTCACCAACCGCTCCTGCCAACTAGCTTGGAGAGGATCTGTTTCCCCTCCCCACACACTCCCACAAACAAACAGACTAAGTAAGGACAAATGCAATTCAGACTGACAAGACTTAAGTTTAACCCAGATTAATTAAAATGTATACTCATAATGATGCACCTTATGCTCATAACCACTGCAAATGCAGGAAACAGGAAAACAGGCCTGAAATCTGAGGTGCCTAGGCAGGAGCTTTTCCAAAGGAAGCCATTTCAACTGCTAACAAAATAGAACTGTAGCAAGGTGGCAGGGGTGGCCACCGTGCCAGGTGGTGAGTGGACAGAAAACAAATCAAAACAGAGCTCCAATAGGCTAATGGCCAGTTTATTATTCTTAACTTACTATAAAACAATCAAAGAAACCAAAAGGCAAAACCCAAAGTTAAACCAAAAGCTTCTTGCTAGAGGTTTAACAGTAACAAAAACCAGCACCTCTTCCTCCATGCCCACCTGCCCCCGCCCGCCCAAGCCTCAGGTGAGCCTGCCTGTAGGTGAGGCTGCTGCTGTCCAAGGTCCTGTAGTACTCTCCAGGCTGTGGGAGGGAACAGGAGCACCTGACAGCAGCGAAAAGGGAGGCGCAGCCCTCTCCACTCCTCCCTCCACCTCTCCCAGTGTCACAAGAGCGTAGCAAATGTTATGGGTTAGAGCACAGGTGTCAAACTCATTCCATCGTGGGCTGAGTGTATGCAGGTTTTTGTTGCAACCAATGGACTACACCAGGTGATTTCACTAATTAGCTCACTTCTTCAACTAAGGAGGGAACCTAATTGAAATCACCTGGTGTAATGCATTGGTTACAACAGAAACCTGCACACACTCGGCCCTCAATGGAATGAGTTTGACACCCCTGGGTTAGAGTATTCC
Source organism: Aldrovandia affinis (assembly GCA_029706075.1). NCBI lineage: Eukaryota > Metazoa > Chordata > Actinopteri > Notacanthiformes > Halosauridae > Aldrovandia > Aldrovandia affinis. Next base: position 323,699 of record JAINUG010000024.1, read on the forward strand.
ACACAATTATAATATAATATATTAATAATATATATGCCATTTAGCAGACACTTTTATCCAAAGCAACTTATAGTAATGAATGGATACATTTTCAGTATATGTGGCGCCAGTGGGGATTGAACCCACAACCTAAGCGTTGCCAACGCTGTGCTCTACCAACTGAGCCACAGAGAACCACAGTGTATTATATTTCAGGTATCTGGTGTAAATATATAGTCTGACATGTTTAATGATGATTAAGGAGTTCAGCATTATAGCAGATGTCATGTGACATACGTGTAGTGTAGGTTGCACCCGGTTAATAAAATGGTTAGCACATACAGTAGCTCTCCGAAGAAGACATAGATTGAAACGCATATATGTTTATATACTGCGCTGAGTGATTGTTTGTTCATGGGGCACCTGCCAAGAGCCGCTTTTGACCTGCCTTTGAATCCCTCATTTACTCAAACCGTTCCTTTGTTTTGGCAGGTACCTGTACGTTCATAATAACCCTAGAGTGGTACGGGACAGAGAAAACGTTCTGTTTGCTGTATCGTTGCGGTGCTTTTCTTGCCAATTCTGAACACTGCGCGCTGACCACAGCCTTATTAAGTGACAAGTGTGTGAGTAAGCGTCGTTGATGTCTATTCGATCTGAAGACGCCAGAAACCAATAAGCCATTATGAAAATAGGGCCGATGCTACAGTAAGGGACTATTGCAAGAGCTCGGCAGAGCACTGGTAAGGGATGTTATTAGGGACTCATAAGAGACGCTGCTCCCCTGGGAGGCTGTTAGGATTCCTAAATCGAGTCGTCTCCAGAAAAGTTGGGACACAGAGGCAGAGTCCGGTCCCACGTAATGAGCTGTGCAGCTGGAGAGCTCTCATTTGCAAGCTGGAGCAGCTCAAATACATGAATACCGTCCAGAAATGATTCCAGAAATTTCCATTACTCATTGCTTATTAATGTGGCAGCAGAAAACTGTTTCGCAGTTGATAAAACTCCACTGTGGCTTTATGCCTTGCTGAGTTTTCGGCAGACTTTTTCAATACGTCCCGAGTGAATTGTTATTATTTGTTTTATTAAAATTTTGCATACCAATGTATGGGTTAAGCTAATAAGGGACAGGTAGTATTAGGTCACGGGAAAAATCAATATGGCATCACACTAAAAGCTGTGTGACATCACAGGGAAAGCAGTATGACATCACAGTATGAGGGAAGCCTGCCACATCGTCTTCCTTTAGCGTGAATGTGGCCTGTCACGCACCACCAGACACAACCAATGTTTTACCTTTCCTGTGACAGCAAGCATTAGCTCACGGTATGAGCGATGAACTAGGTTTGGGGGTGATAATCCCTCTTGTGCCACAGACAAAAGATGAATAGGGCAGAGACCCGTCGACAGACAGCGCCCGACGACGAATAGCTCTCCATCGGGCCTTCCGTGCGCCCATCTTGCCAAAATAACCGAGCGCCGCCAAAAGGCCGAAAGCACTGGAGAGCTGCCAACATCCCATTTCAGGGGAGGGAACGGGGCTCCAAAAAAGGTGCCTTTCACAGCGCATCCAGTTTTTGCTTTTTGTTTTGTTTTTGTTTAGTTTTTTGTTTCCAGGGAGTGGACTAGGACTGGGGGAAGAGGGAGGAGGGTGACAGGGAAGTGTGACCTGATCTGGCCCTGCAGTCGAGAGAGCGCATTCTGGGAGATGGGTGGGTGGGGTGGGGGGGGTGTGTGTGAGGAAAGTTCCTAATCAGATTTGTCTCTGCGTCATTATGTGAGACGCATTCTGCAATTTCACAGCTGCGCCTCTGAGCAGCAGGATCCTCGGGGAGCTAATTACGCCCTTTTATTATTGTGGATTTATTTATTTCATCATTATTATCGCTGGAGCGGGATAACCCCTCGTTCTCATCCCGCGCCCCTGCCTTCGCCCGGATACAACAGCGCCGTGGAGTTTCACCCCGGGAGGGGGGGGGGCGGCCCGAGCACACGTCGCTAAAGGGACTCGGTTTGGGATATTAAGCACAATCGCATTGGGGCTGAACGCGCGTCGTGCGCAACAGTAACACAGCAGGACCGTGTCACTGAGCTAAGGGGAAACGCCTGATTTATCGCATGGGCCGGACACGCTAATACCGTGCCATTTAACTCAATAACCATATATTTATAGAGCATATATATAGACTCTATAAATTGGCCCGTATATTATGTGCATGTGCAGCCAGCTCAGCCTTTGTGGAAAAGGAATTCATCCCACGCGCTGCAGATGTTGAATCGATAGCCATCAGGGCTCCCGGGCCACTGAGGAATGCCTTTTCCCCGGATAGCACCGGATAGAACAATCCTTTCCTTAAATGCCGACTTGATCCCCAGATGAAAGTGGAAACCAGCGGCGTAATTAAAACCTGGAACGACTTTGCCAGGCCTCTTTCCGTTGTGACCTCACGGCATGCCTCTCACCTTTATTAACCGTCGCTACAACACAGCACGGGGTCCCACAAATAAAGGCGATCGCATCTGCATGGGATGCGCAATGACTTGGGCATATGGATATGGAAGGCGTCCTTTCGTCGCACACAGAGGCTGAGTCACCGCATAACGGCGCCTATGAGGCACATTGTGAAGCCCAATGAAAAGAATAAGCACCTCCTGGTGCAAACCCAGTCCGGAATAGATCATAAATAACTGAACCAACACGTTAATGCCTTTAACGCTTTCCCCCCCCACGTGCCTGCTTCAAAAATACGACGTGCTCATTTTTGCACTCGGCCCGGTGACGTGCTCGGCGTTTGCACTGAACACACGATAAATCGTTCTGCATTGCCCCGCCTAAACAAAACGCTGTGGAGAGGAGAAGAAAACAAACAAACAATTATGCTTCATTTGCTCGACAGTATGGGGCTTGGATGCTGGTGCTGAATTGTGTCTTACTTGTTTTACACAGGCGTGTTTAAAAAGAATTGCGGGACTTTTAGCAAAGTCCCGCCGAGGCCATGGGATGGGGGTGAGACATAAGTAAGGTGCAAGACGCCCCAAGGTATTTTTGGTGCTTCCGCTGGGTCTCTAGCACAGGTTTGGCTAAATTACCCTTCATCTGGGTGGGACAAGGTCAAACGCTCTCACTTAATGGTTCAGTCCTTTAAGTAGCTCATTTTGCTGATGAAAAGCTTTGAGAATGTGCAGAAATGTTTTTACAGGCCCCATTCTGTATGAGGTACAAGTATGCGTATTTTATATTTATTCTCATCCAAGATTACTGCAACAGTCCCAAAACAAGACTTAAATATTATGCACTACGTGAGATTCCAAACCAGTGTGCATGCACACACACACACACACACACACACACACACACACAAACACACTTACAATAAATCATGCATGTACACGCATGCATAAAGTCACAATAATGCACACACACTGACACATGCAAAAGCATGTGCGTGCAACAGACACACACACACACACACACACACACACCCATATCCACACCCACATGTGCACATACTCGACACAATTTAAGAATGGTTCAACAGTACTCATGTAACTCCTTCTTCGCATTACATCATCTTTCTCCCAGAAACAGCAGTAATGAGAAAGATAGAGAGAGGGGCACAGCAGCACATCTATATTTAGACAGAGGGAAGGAAGGAAGGCTGTGCGTCTGTGAGGATCCATCAGATTTCCCCCAGCTACCTGATGCATTGGACCCAGAAACCATAGACACGCTTTGCTGCATTACTGAACACACTGCTGCTGATGGATTACGTATGACGCATTTCAAAGAGGTTAATAAACACTCTGTAAGCAGTGACTATGTAATAAATTGCTAAATTGATTTGTGTTGCATTATAATGAAAGCATTTATAATCAAAACCTCATTCACTCAGATTTGTCATTTCTAATTAACTGCAAGTTGCAACGTTAACAATCACTGTTTGCTACGGTTAAAGCATCTAGCTCTTGTGGATTAAATGGTATGAAAACAACCAAAACAGAAATGTTGATTGTTATCAGCGTTCTATCGCTATACGATAAAAACGTAATAAGAAGTAATTCATTTATTAACTGTTCTACCAGCGTAACATAACAACACAAATAAATTCAAATATGACAAAGTCAAAACTTCTCCTCCGTGCTTAACAATCAGCTATGCGGTCATTTCCCTGGACAACGTGAAGCGTTCAAGCCAAGCTCTGATGACACTGGAGGAAGCACAACAGAGAGTCAAGGCTCATAAAATGATATTGTAGTATTGAATGTGTGCCCAATTTTGGAGGTGCAATGCGGACGGTAATCTGCAAGCTGTGTTTATATTAAAACAGGACTAAATATTTTCCCCGAGGAAAGAAAGGAGAGTGAGTGGTAAGTTAAGGAGTATCAGTTACAGTCTGAAACAATGATCCATGTGGACGCACGGTCAGTTATCCGAGCTCAAACTGAGACCGTCGAGTTATCCGAGCCCAAACATTCACCAAACTGAGATCGCCCGCTTTACCTTTCTCATCCGCGGCCTCGCGGCGCCGTCCTCGTCCATGTGGTCGTGCGGCTTTGCCCTTCTCCCCACTGCGGTGTCTTTGTCTTCGTCGGGAGCACTCTGGGGTTCTCCACCAATGGCAATGTCCGAGGTGCATCCCCAGTGCTTCTCGTCTGACACTCGAACACCCGGCGTTTCGTCAAGCGCGACGGTCACAGAGGGAGCGTCGCCGCGTTTCTCTGGTATCACGTTGCCACTAACTCCCTTGCCAGCGGAGGCTTCGCTTAGTGTTCGCTTTTTCAAGGTCCCCCGGGTGATTCCCTCTAGTGCTGTTTGGCCATCGGCTGCATCAGAGCTTGGCCCCTCTGTTTCTGGGGCATCGTCACGGCATCTCTTCAGCCTCGACAAGCAACCCACCTCCTCACAGCCCAATGCTTCAACGGCTGTATCGGCAGTCGGAGTTTCGCTGCCGTGTCCGTCCGGTGCAGCCGACACTTCAGGTGCCTCCTGAATCATGTCCAGTTTCATGGTCACATCCTTGCCCTCTTCTTGTGTAGTCTGGCTATGGAAAACGTCAGGCCTTGTCACCTCAACTGTCATATTAATATTTGAGAGCACATCACCATCATCATCATATTTCTCCTGTAATGACTGCCCATCGGCTGCTTCAGAATGAGAAATCCCAACAATGGGGCAGATTGCATTGTCATATTTCCCCTGTACATTTTCACAGTCTACTGCTTTAGAACTTTGGACATCACTGACCATGTTAACGTTTGAGGCAGAAGTTCGGTTCTCTCCTGGTATTGGTTGAAAGTCCACCACGTGGAAGTGTGGGTGTGCCTCAGTATCACAGCGAGGGGAAGCCATGCACAGATCTCTGCTCTCATCCGTCACCTCCTCATCTTTGGGAATTCCCTTTGATGACGTGGAAGGTCTCGGAAGGACACACGTAATGGCAGAAGCGATCCTTTCTGGATCCCGGTCCCCAGAGCCAGCCCTTGATGATATGCTGACATCCCTACCGTCGCCATCATCCCCATCCTTATCGCTGCCTTTAGAGGAAGGAAGGTCCTGTGACGAGACCACGAGCGGGCAGAGATCATGCCCAGTGGGAATACTCTCGGCTTCGCCGGCTGTGTCGGAGTGGCTCGGGGACCCGGCCTCGCCCTCCCCGGTTTCGCCACGGGACGTCCCTGCCGCAAAGGCGTCGTCCAGAGCCCCGCCCTCAGAAGCTCCGGCCCAATCCACATCGGCACGCTCGCCACACTCAGAGCCGTCACGGAATCCTCGTCCGAGACGTGCGTCAGAGCCTCGCCGTTGCCCGCCGTGGACCGTAATTCGGCCGACCCCGGGTGGTCGCCATTGACGGCGCCCGGTCCGTACAAAAGCCGGGCGGCACACGGCTCGCGGCCGAACTCCTGGAGCGAGGTGCACCTCTCCCTGCGCCCCACTTTAGACGAGCCGGCACCAGACCTCGAGGCATCCCAGCCAATCCCAGGGCAGAAAGTGATATCCAGGTCGTCACAGCTGTACCTCTGCCCTGTCACATGGGCCTCCTGCTCGTCCCAGCTCCTCCTCCTCAGGGCCACAGGCATGGCCGAGGCCAGCTTCACTCCAGACTTTTCTGTGGGCTTCCGTTAAAAGGATGAGCTACAACCGGCTGGGTCTCCACCCCTGAAGCTGTCTGAAAAAGGAGATAACCAACAACAACAACAAAATGAGCACAGGCTTCTAGAGAGAGGGTCCAGGGTGAATATCTGTATCTCCAGGGATAATCATTCATTTTGTTTGTGCCCTCTGTGACTTTTTATGGATCCCATGAAAGAAAATATATCACACACAGTGACAAGACATTATTTATCTTAACTGATGGCAAGCTACTTGTTTGGTTTCAATTCAAATCATTCAGAACTTCAGGGCCTTCCGGCTCATGAATATTCACAAAGACAGCCATGGAGCGCGGTCTTTCAGCATTAAATGGAATTCTTCAGCAAAGCTGGTGATTCACGCCTCTGCTGTTCCATAATGGTAAAAGTTTGTTCTGAAACTACTCTCAACTAACAATTCTTAGTTAACTGACTCAGAACTGATTCACTGGCAAAGAATGCCAGTGAGAAGAAAAATATATATTTCCCAAGGGAAGCACAACACACTCTATACTGTCTTTTAAAACTCCTTAAATGAATGTAGAAGTAATGTATGTGTGGTGAGTGGATATGAAATGTTACTATTTAAAGTCCACGTCCACGGAAAAGACATTGGACTTTTCCAGTCATTTATGGTAACTTTCCAAAGTGAGGAATTGGCGCTATAAGTCCGAATACTGGATGGCTCTTAGCTCTCCACCCTGACAGTTTTAACGACCTAAAGTAGACGCATGTAGTTTTTAACAGTCACTCTCATCTGGTGCAGATATTTATGGGAAAGGCATTGGAACAGCAGATTTAAACAGAATTTACCCTAAACATCAACACCCAATGAGAGCGACTCTAAAAACAACATGCTTACTTTGTGCTGTAAATCTAGCCATCGCTAGCATCTTAGAACAAGGCATCATTAAAATCGCGAAAATCACTCACCTGCCTTGGAGGAATGAGAGGACAATAAAGAGTAGCAATAATTGAATTGTCTTTGAACAGACCTCAGAGCCGCGAAAAGCTTTGAACACACACACGTGTTCACTGACGCATGCGGCGAGTTCCTGATAGATACATCTGGACTGAAGCGTTGCTGTTCTGCCTGTCTTTGGATCGCAAACTCTGCTGTCTGAGGATGTCAAGTATCCCCACGCTTCTGTCAAAACCCCCTGACTCTAAAGCATACGCCACATATCTCAAAACTGGCTTGTGCTCTAGATACAGAAAAGGCTAGTTCCCACCGGCCCCTCACTTCACTGGTGAGGTTTTCTACCTTAAAGCAGCTGAGTGATGTTCGAGGCCCATATAGTGACGTGTTCTTAGCTAGCACATCCATCAGCTCATCTTATTTTTCTGTCCACAGGCCGACAGACAGACAGGTGCATACGCGATTTACTGCGAAGAAAATTATTTTCCCTGTGCAACCTGTGGGTTAAACCATAGAACATTTGAAATGTGAGAGTAACTCCGCAGTGGCAGCTGACCATCTCCGGTGAATAGTCAATATTTAGGGTGAAGAGAAAAATAAATGCATAACTAAATAAATTACAGTAACCAAACATTCACGGCAGTCTCATCCTGCCGTGAACACCCCTATCTTTCTAATACATTATACAAGTCAAGCGTGGATATCAAACACAAAATCTAATCACGGGTAGATAAAAAAAAACATGCCTAAAGATAGTGTCATAATATTTTCAAGGTCCGTGTTAAAAGCGCTTCTGTTACCTTTACTAAAAAGCCTCCGGAGCCGTAAAAGCTGGGACAGGGACAGGATCTCCATTTCACTCCTGTAAGAATTTCGCTGTCACTAAAAACACTTGTAGGAGCGGCGCTCACTTCTTTCCCGACAAGCTGCCTGACTCACACATCTTGCGCATCCCCGGCTGGATACTCGCAGGCTTCGCGCCGCCTAACATTTGTTTATCTCCGCTCACTTTTTCTCCGGCAATCGCTTCACCTCGGAGTCGCTCTTGAGTGTATCTCCTCGTCAGAGAGCCGAGGCTGCCATTTGGTTTTGATTAAAAACAGACAGGCGGCGTTGCAAAAACGCGGGACGCGAGCCAAGTAAGATTGCAATGTTTTGGCAGTAATTTGCGCGTTTGAACCGTTCCCTGTAACGGTACGAGCGTCCTTGTGAAAACAGAGGGAAACGAGACCAATTCATGTTTATAGCCATTCCTGTAAAATATGCCATTTTTGGCAAAAAAAATGTTTTAGACGGATTTAGAAGAAGTGATATTTAAAGGACTACAATGGTGACATTTTTTCAAAGATTCAAAGGAAACCCACATTTTATGGCATTTCTGTGTGTATTTACCTCCTAAATATAGGGATGCAGACACAGACTTAAGTACTACTCCCTGTAAAGCAAGGCATATGATTGGCTTGTAGTTAAGAAAAATATCCGTATTCTCTGAATCGCTGGAGAACACAACTAAAAAAAGAAATTCAATAAAAGTTTTTAACAAAAGGTATACCTCCACATGCATGGTGCATTCGCGGCTGGGAGTAGGACTTTGCCTCAAAAGTAAAGTTTCTCAATAATTCCACATCACATTCACATCCTCGGATATCCCATACAATCCAAAACTATCGTTTTTGTGATTGGGGTCGCTCCTTATCATGTTACTAGCAAGCATGGACGTCCTCGTCCTATCGTAAAACATCAATACTGTGACATGCTATACAGGTGTATTAAGAGCTATAGGATCACATATCTCCCCTTCCACATGATATTGAATATATTTAGTCTCCACCCCACTGTCTAATTTCTTATACATTAGACAGTGATAGACAGACATGTGGCAAAGTCTGTTTTTTGGGGGGTTCATTGATTTGTAACCAGTACAACTGGAACATTTCTGAAGTGTTCATGGTAGGAAAATCCAAGAAAATAAAGGTCTCTTAAGAACTCAATTGTACACAACAGATGAATCTGCCATCTGGACAGAACTGTTTGGACAGACACAGTGCTGGTAGATCTAAAACATCTGTGAGCTGGAGGAGAAACCTGTGAAAAGTACTTTCCCACCCCCACCCCCCACCCCACACACACATAGACACACTACACACACACCCACACCCCTTCCTAAACACCCAACAATAATTTCATATCTCAAGCAGAGACAGGCAACCATAGCAAAACCCATTGTTCTATCCCCAGCAAAGTTCTTCAAGATCCACTCCCCAGCCACTCCACCCCAGCCCTGGGAGACACAATAGAGAAGCGGCTGCTGGAGAATCCAGTGTACCCTATAAAGCTGTGAACAACTCTGCACTCAACCCACAGCCATGACAGCTTTTCCCTGTTCCCAGACATGGGCACCGGTTGCCACGGGAACAGGGACGGGGATAATTTCTTAAATGTCAAAAAGGGCTGGTTGCTCTACCTACTTTAATTTTTACGTGAACCTGAACATCCTCTATGGAGATGAAGGCAGGCCCTGTCGCATGCAACTTGAAACACTTAAATTCAGCTGGGCTGTCCACAAAGCATTCTGGGTAACACTGCTGACTGCTGACATGAGTAGGAAGAGCCATGGGAACAGATCCTCTTGGGATTCTGGATCCATTCTGCACTGCCTCAGCTTCAGAGACCACAACACGGAAAGCACACGCTACACACTACAACGGTGTAGCTGATATTTACCCTGCCATGCCTCTCTTACTCCTGAACACCAGGGAACATTATTCAGGGGTAATTAAAATGTACCCTGCAGTGCCTCTTTAATGCCAGGGAAGATTATTCAGGGATAACTCATATTTTCCCTGCCACAAGGTTAGGGCTACAGCTTCTGTCCATTCATTTAATATGAGAACGATCATATTAGATTCAAACATGCAACCCTCTGGCTGCAAGGTCCCCTTCACTGGCTACCAATTCACAATAATGAAGTCCGCCTTCTGTGCATCTGTAGTTGAATGGCTTGGTCTAAACTTAGACTGCTCTGCCCTGACCTCAGTAATGCCACCAGCTCCACCTGAGGTGAGCGTTATTGAGGCTCAGGGATACTTTGAAACGGGCAGGAAACTTTCTAAGAAGGTAAGAGCTTGAGGCGTCTCGTTCATTAAAAGAGCCTGTTAGTGTGAGTCAGTGTGCTTATGAGCGGCGTGCATTCATTCATCACTAGCTCCCGCCCCCCTCTCTGGCCAATTACCGCATGATAGATCCAGAGACTGGCAGGGTCCTTTCACTGTGCGCCTGCTGAATATCTCACTCCCAATGTATTATACAAACTTCAACGAGGAGTAGGATGTGCGAAAATCACTGTGATACTACAGCGGGGTGGATATAAGTGCAATGAGGCCCATCCGCAGTGTAAGTCCATACAAGGGCTTCCTGTTTCACACGCGCCATCTCCATTTCCACCTCCGACACCGCCAACTGCTCCCACCCTTCTCATTTTCACTCTTGAAATCAGTGACCTCACCCCCAGCTGGAATGCAAATGAGAAATTGTACAGTAGGGGCTAGGTCAAAACCAACTCTTAACATGCTGTATTTGTGTAACATAACATTAACAATACATTACGTTATTAACGATAGCATGCTGAATTTCCGTGTGTGTATGTGTATGTGAGAGCGAGGGAGAGAGCAATAGTGCATGTGTTTCTGCATTTGTGTGTGCGAAAGAGTATGTGTCTTTATGTGCATGTGTGCAATAACGGCAGGGAATGGACTGCCGGCTGCGCCAGCGTTGAGCATGAGTCAGTAGTGAGCAGTGTTTCAAGGAGTTACACACTGTGAGCAGTGTTCATTTGCTGGCCGGCCTCCACCAGTGACAGGGTGGAAATGAGAATGGGCATTAGATATTGATCTAATCTCTCCGTTGGACCCGAGAGAGAGTGCACAGACTCGACACAGCGTGGGCATGTGTGCGCGCGCGCGAGTCATCGCTGACCCCGAGAGCATCCGGCAGCGGGGGCTGAGCTGGAACGCTGGCGGTTTCTAGTAATGACATCACTCCGGCCACAGACTGGATCGAGATCACGTGAAGGAGATCGCAAAACATGTCCATTTAAGGTCAGGCCGAGGGAGAACTTGACGTGGTCCGAGCACAGCGACGTCCGTTACTTGTTAGCATGAGCTGCACATACAACAGCCTGTGTCTCGAGGCCTCCGGATCCACCTCCAGTCCCACCCTGCATGGTGGCCCCTCCCCCAATGTGCAAATATTTGGAGTGTGGAGAAAAAAGTACCTCATTTTCATGTGTCGTCTGAGTGTATTGACGTTGAACTTTAAGGTAAGAGAGACCTAGAATATATACAGTAAGCATTTAATTACTAACAAACGTTATTTAACACAACATTAGAAAGACCACTCATAGTAATAGATCAACCGGTCCCTGAAAGTCACGTGATGTGGTGTGTGGGAAGAGGAGAGGGGTGGGGGCGTTCATAGTCCTTGCTCTGTTTTCCCCTTTCCTGAGCCAGTTGTCCCGAAGCAGGCCGCACAGTCCCTGCAGGAAGGGTCTTTAAATGCCTCATTTAGGTGTTTTTATTATTGGAAACATTCGGCCCATAATCCTGCGTGGGCCGAATAGGGATTAATGCTCTCGTAGGAAATTTCAGAGAAAGTTCTCGGCTCATTGAACCTTTTTTGAAAAACCTATTTCATCGAATGTCTAGTTCAAACAGACTGTTTTCAGTACGTTCGGCCAGTTCAAAATGCTGAACTTGCTTTTTCCTGTACAAAAAAATGAACGCACCCAGAGACTGCTCAAAAACACAGCTGACATGTACGTTAAAGTCAATACACATACAACAGTAATCGCGCCAATCTGTTGTTTTGTCGCGTCGTGCACAAATCTGAAAATTATGTCTGAAGCAATTGCCTGCGCAAAATGAAGCTCGCGGTCGTAAAGCTTAACGACCGGGATCCATGCTCAATTCCAAAATGGCAAATTAAAGGCTTTATGGTCTTTTTAGTGAACGTAAAACAACAAGTACGCCAGCATCCTAAACACTCCGTCCAAAATGTGCTTGCAGAATAAAAATAAAACGCATGCAAAACATCCTTCTATAACCTGGTGAAATTAGACAGACTGGGAGGCCCATTAACTTTAGCAAAGGATGATTGAGAAGCAGAAGCGCCAGGGCAGGAGTACCTCCGGCTATAAATATCACCATTTTTAACACCACTTTATACCCCGGTAGTTCAGGAGAATGGAGAGGGAAAGAGTAAGGAAGAGCAATAACCCGCTCGGAGATAAATTACCCGAGTTAGAAAGCGCAGTAAAATCTGCTAATTTGGCCTCCCCTGGACGGAGCTTTGCCGAGATCTCTCTTGTGTATGAAGCCTTTTATGCGGGATAATTTGTTGCATCTTTTCGACCATTCAAATTGAGCGTGGTTGATTTGGGTCTGTCGCAAAGTTCAACAGTAATAACCGTACTGTGATCTAAAGTGTTACCAAATATCCACTGTTTAAATGACAGTATGTCTTTATCAGCAGTGCCTACTGTACACTTCCACAGTCTGGAAACCCTGGTCTCACTCTCGTTTAGGAGTATTTGTTAATATTAGGCAGAAGAAAAATCAGCCCGTATTGTTTTAAGAAAGCATATTAGCTATTCATTTTTATTAAACATAATATTATAACGTGTTAATTATTGACGGATAACTAGTATTAAGTGTTGACTACTGGCGGTCAATTAAGCGGGCTCATTCTCTCTTAATTAATCGCAAGCTTTCCAGATCCCGTGGCTGTAAATGCCCCCCTGTCGAGAAGCGGTGGTGCACAGGTGAGAGAACCACCTGGCCATGGCCCCAGGCATCTTCTACAATTGAGACGCGATAACATTTTTGAAAAATAATTTAAATGAAACACACAAGCCTGTGGGACTCATATATCGTGCTATTGACTCATCTTCAAGGTTCACTTCTCCCTGTTTAGTTATCTGTTTGTTTCTTTTGTATTGGTCAGTAATTAAATGTTTTCCTTTTGTTTATTGTCCGCGATCGAAGCTGTCAATAGCCTCAGTTGTCAGGTTGACACTGACGTGAGATAAGTCCGCCGGGGATGTACCATTTTCCAATGGTTAATTACTTCTTCAGATGAATCATTATCTTGCGTAGGTGGGTCGTCAATTGGAGGCAGCGAATTAAACCAGAAAATTCTCCCGCGGTGCATCAGTGAATCACTCAATGCTGGCTCAAACTTCCCAGAACCAATCAGATTGCCTTATTTTTTGTGAAAGCCAATCACTCTAGGCTGTCAATAACCTGGTCCTGTGCTGACATCACGTCCAGCTAGTGTTTGTGTGCCACGGCACTTCGCTGAGGTAAAGGCTGTGATTTGACATGGACAGCATCTCGGGATAAATTAATTGATCTGATCTTTTCCTTAATCAGACTCAGACACACTGTATGGCACATTCGGCGCATGCTCTGCCCAGCTTTAGTGTGTGTGTGTGTGTGTGGTTCTCTGCACTGGACCCTCCTAGTAAAGACCAACCAAATACCAACCCTTTGAACACATGCATGGGAAAAAAGACTCCGTTTTAAGAAACGTGGGTGGCTCCCAGTTCTCATTCGTTCCATTAATGCTGTCCAAAGTAGTTTTTTGGGGGGTGGATGGAGGAGGGGGCCAGCCATGAAGCCAGCATCTTGGTTGAATTGGAATGGGAGCAGCAGGTTTTTTGCCAGCTTTAACTGATGATGCACAGAGCAGACCTGCAGCCCTTAGAGAAGAGGGCCTCCCCGCACTCTGGGGCTTGAGTAATTAACCCAATTGCATGCCAATTCACAAAATTATCCGCTCCCACGTCCCACAGCAAGCGCATGTTTACACCCCGCTTCAGAATGCCATGGAACTGAAACATGAACGCCCGTGGAGGCCTCACCACTAGAAACAAAAGGAGAAGGAAACATGTAGGTTTCATCCACAACATTCTGCACATATCAACTATATTATTATGATAATGTACATGTATTTATATAATTTAAACACACATAATTTAATAGCACATTCACTCTGACGGTTTATGATTGAATCCACGGGTAAGCGTACAAAATATTTCCACTTACAAAGTAACCAAATCATAATGAAGCTATAGGCTCCACATTTTATGGTTGATTTTTTCATTTGGCACACACATTATTTGGAGCGATTTACAGAGCATTCAATTATTCATACAAGTGAAAATTAAACGAATTTTAGTACAACTATAAACACAACAACCAGAATATTCCGGGCAACTGCAAACACAGCTCTAATCACACATCCAACGTGCAGCAAATCAAATTTACTACATTCCAGATACAAGCACTACATTAAAACAGCACTCAGGTGCAAATAAATCTTATTAATGAAATTTTGGGGGCATCATGCACTGATATTGAACTATATTGAACTGTATACAAACCACAATCCCATTAAGGGGCACCCAACATCACCACAACAACAAGGCCACACGCACTCATAGAGCAGGAACCCCAACATTGTCCTGGGCAGGCTTCCTCTCTCCCCCTCTCTGTTTTCATTTTTATTACTATTCAGTCCCTTGGCAGATGGGACGACAAGGAAATACCTGTCCGGTGTATGTCTGCCTCGTGAGCAGGTGGAGTCCGGTGGAGACGCAAATCCATTTCCTCCAGCACACTCCAGCACAGTAGGTGGTGGCAATACAGCAGCAGCTGGGCAGCCGATAAACCCGAAAGGAGAACTACTATAACAACAAACCATGAGAGACACCCCAGGGGCAGTGCAGGTGCATTCATAAGGTCTGCATACAGTCAACTAACATCACCGCGGCATTCACATAGCACTCAGCACTGACCTTTAACATTGCAGCTTTCACATATGGAGATCTCAGGAGCCAGACGTAGGATACATTCTGGTTCTGTGGGCACAAGAGGGAGCCTGAACTGAACAGGTGGGCTTCGAGTTGAGTTTTTTAGCGGTCAGTTGTAATCTTTATATTGGCCCTGACTGTTCTATCATTTAGGTAAGGTGCTCCACACTAATCTGTGATTGATTGATTGAATGAAAGACTCAAATAACCGATATTTTAGGCCGGTTCCGCCCTTACCTTTTCCCTCGGTAGCACAGTCGCAGAAAATTCACTTCCAGCACTTCTCCATGCCAGGTGACTAATAGCATTCATCACTGTGAGAAAAAGGTACCTTCACCCCCCAAAATAATTACACGTGTTTCCCCGTGGAAACGGAACCAAGTTATGTGACAGTCCATGAATCAAACTCGAAAACACAGCCGATTTGGATTGCATCAATTTTCGCTGCAAGATCTCCACAGGCAGACTCTGATGCTTTGTTTCCACAAATTCCCCCCCATCTGCCCGCTATGATAAATCTTATTCATTTATTCATTAATGTTATTGTGATAAACACAAAATAAGGCAAAGTATGAAACATCGGTAACCGTCATTGCAGCTCTTCTCTGTGCGTCCTTTGGAACCGCCGCCGTTATGTGTATCAAGACGGAGCAGGCGACTCAGCCCTGTTTACTGTTTACTCGTAAAGGGGAATGCTTCGGATTGCGCGACATTAGTCACGCTCCGGCGGCAGGCTGTGAATTCTGAAAAGGCAGGGAGAAGGAAGTGGAAGGTCCGTTCCCTATCTCCGCTTCTCACCCAGCCCGTAACCGTCAGCCAGAACACTGAAGAGCGAGCCCATTGTTTCAGGGAATTTATCATTATGGGGCAGGGCCTTGTCTGAGCCTCGGAAACACTGCCGAAGAGCTTAAAGGGAATACATAAATAGCGGAGTGTGCATTTAGATGAAGGCGGCTTTTTCCCCTCTAAAATTTCCAGTAACACAGCGGCTGCTTATTTAAGACTTCTCAAACTTGCGATGAGAGGGTCATCCTGTGGCAGTAGCCTTTTTGCTGCGTCAACTGATGAAAAAAGTGCTGACTTAGTAAATAAAAAAATATTTGCTCCAAACAGAGGCGAGGAGAGGCATTTGTCTCAATCACTAAGACCATTCTTGCAAAGTTGCTTGTGAGTTAAATATAACGTTCAAGGGGCTGCTGGGTGACTCATCCTGTCATCCCGTGCCGGTGCAGACTGTGGCCAGCAGCCCCATGGGGCAATAGTGTCGCCCAGGGAGGGAGGGAATTAGTCCACTGTCCATATTATCCATGTCTCGTCGTACACCAGCGACCCCTGCTGGCCAACCGGGTGACCACAGTCTGCTGGTATAAAGCTGGGCGTGAAGTGTCTTTCTCCAACTCATGTCTGTGCAACTTGTAGACTGTGATGTGAAAAGAAGCAGCGGCTAACATCGCATATTTTGGAGGAGAGCGCATTCTTGTAAGCGGTCTCTCGAATTGACAGCAGAGGTTGTGGCATACAGGTTTGAATATTATTGGGCATTTTATATTGGGATAAAAAGAGAAAAAGCATAAAAAATATAAATAAGTCCATAATATAACTGGTCTGGTCATTAATCAAACTTTCCTGGAATGTTCTGGGAACCAAAAGCTGTTAGCTTGGTAATGACTTTTACAGATTTTCAGTTTCAAACAATGATGGACCGATTTTCCAATACATACATGTTTTGAGATAATGGCCCCCAAAGACCTTTAAAGTTGTGGTTATTTCAACAGCTGTCTGAAAGGGATGTCTAAGAATAAGTGTTGTCCTTGGAAACGGTTGCTACAGCTCCATCGGCAGGAAATGTTTGCAGTAAGTCGAAATTGTGGACGACGCTTTTGGTCTGGCATTTATTAATGCCATGTGCTGATAAATGTTGAAAGAATATATTGGAAAATGTCAAGATGTGTGTTGCACACTAGAGAAGTATTGGTTCTCTCTTTCATGTAATAATACATTGATAATACATTATAGCGATGCAGCATAAAATAACTACATAAGCAAGATATCAGTTGACTTCACAATGAGTGAAACAGTATGGAGGAAATAAAAAGCAGGGAAACCCTACCATTAGTTAAGATTACACAACTTGGTAGAAGCTTGTTTTTATCATGAGAGGTTAATTAAATATATATTTGAAGCAAAAAAAGCTTGGGGTTTGAGGTTCTAGATAAAAATGTGTGGTTTGGTTTGCTTTAGAGTTGCTTTAGAGTTCAGTGGAGGGTGGAACGGGGCTCACTCTCTCCCAGGAACGCCATAACACAGTTGGGGTCCTCCACGGAAACGAGCAGGGCCGCCTTGTTGTGACAGAACACAGAGCCGCAGAGCCGTAGCCATTACCAAGCGCATGCTCTCTCTCCAACTCCCTCTCCCTCTCTTGTTTTTTTATCCTTTCATCCTCCAACGGGAAGACTTGTTTTGCAACGTGGGTCGATGTTACAGGCCGCTGAGAAGTGTACTGTTGTGACAATCGGTCTCCTGTCTGTCACAGCTCACCATCAGCGGCAGGGAAGCCTGTTTAACAGAGGACGCAGAAGAGACCGAAAAACTTGAAATAAATGCATTTCTTCAAGTGACATTTTTCACAACTTTCGCAATCCAAGCATTTAAGATTTTAACAAAAATACCTAGGTAGAGTGGCACCTATGTGCGGCAATACGTCCAGTACCCATTTGAACCAGATCAAAAGGTTATAGGCTTATACAAAAGGTGAGTGCCATATTGTACCTTTACACTTGGGATTGAATAGTTCAGAGAAATACTTATTTTCCCTTGACGTCCCTTGACTGCATGAGAGTAGCTAGCTGAGCACTTACACCCCCGTAAACAGCAGTCTTTCTAAGGCACAGCATTCCAATCCCACACAGAAAGCGCAGGCCAGGCTGCACTCAGCAAGACACACGAATAACATCTGTGAATTCTGGCTGAGGTGTGTTGAAAGGATGTGGAACTCCAAACAGAGAGCAAAGGTGAGATGTTAAAAAACTCTTATTAGTGTAGGAATAATTTGTACTTTTGTTTTTAATCAAAGTCAAGGACCAAGCATCCTAGGGGATAGACTGAATGTATAATGGGGGTATGTCTGTTTCAGGATTCAAACCGCAGCCTTTGCCGACTGCCCTATAATCACAAGAGATACAACTGGTTGGCAATCTAAAGACCAAAGGTCCTCAGCAGACAATAACTAATCACACTCACAGTGGGGTGACATTCTTTTGAACCAGACAATCACATGCTCACTAATGCCTCTAAACTACAAAAGCAAGTGAACATTTGCTTGAGGAACATGACATTTTGCCACTCAGATTCTGTCTTGATTTGGTGTAACAGATGATTGGGTTATGTAATTAAGAGCTCTGAAATAAATCATTAAACATCTCCAGCAAATATGCCTATGTGCTATTCAACTAAGCCAACAATTAAATTACCTTTTCTAGCTCTGCCTTGGGCAAAAAAAAGTGATTATTGTTGCATCAAGAAATAAAATGTGTGACTTTGAACGCTAAAACAGAAAACCAATCATAAATGCATCAGTACACTAATTTTTTCCATCAGTTTTCCAGCTTTCCTAAATAACCTGCGAGAACTGATTTGTGTTTTAAACCTTGAGAAAGATGGAGGGGAAAAAAATAGCCTGTTTGTAAGTCACAATGGATTTTTGAAATACTTGCAGGCAAATTCAGGATTATTCAGAATAGATTAAACTTCTTAGCATAGAGGGAGCGTCTTGAGGGACGAGGGATTACCTAAAGCCATTTGCTGACTATGGGGTAGGCTCTAAGAACCAACGGAAATGCTAATGAAGAGATGAATTCAAAAAGGAATTCTGAGAATTCATATTAAATTAGAAATATCAGTACAACCCATACCAAACGCATTGCAAGAATAATTTCATAAGTGGAAGAGTCACGTCAATCAAAAAAATATGCCTGGGAAGAAATATCCACAAAGAGGCTGTTTGAAATGATCATTTATTTGCAAATGTATGCACATATGTGATCTTTGTTGTTACAGAATAATAGTGTGGACAACAAAACAATCTACAGCACATGCGATACCGGGTATCAGCCTGAAACCGAATGATGTGACTTCAGCAGTTGAAAATTAAATAAGCATTTCAGTTAGTAAAAGTGATAGAAGGGCCTTGTAGAATTTGTAGACAGGGTGGATAACAGTGAAATGAGGCATTTCCATATCCCACAGCTCTGCAGCTATGCTTCATTCTCCCCTTTTCACATCCTGGTTTTGGCCCAGATTCAGTCTGCTAATGACCAGTGCTTTGCCTATAACTTTTGAGTAATGAATTTAAACAAGTGCCACATTTTTCTCTCCTGAGAGGTAGACAATATTCACAAATTATATTATGCAAACCTTGGAGAGAGAAAAAAAGGAAAACCCTAAAGCTTTCTAAACCTTTGCTCACAGTTAACAGCAGAACACACTGAAGTTTGGATTAAACCTCCACTGAGATAATCGTTGGGCCGTAGACTGAGATGGAAATCTCACAGATGGAACTTATACTAAAGCTCACATTTCGGATGGCACGGATTCCACCTTCCAAACATTTACATATTAATCAAATTGTGCATTCATTTACCTTATTTCCCTTACATAGCATGTAGATAAACAGAACTGTATATGTATGTATGGTTCTTTGAGGCTCAGAAGGTAGAGCATGGTGCTGACAACGCTTAGGTTGTGGGTTCGATTCCCATTGGGACCGCGTATACTGAAAAATGTATGCATTCAATACTGTAAGTCGCTTTGGAGAAAAACGTGTGCTAAATGGCGTTATGTTATGTATACAAATAGCAAATAAAACAGCCTTGTCGCTTTTCTAATATAAGACTTCAATATGCCCTCTGAGTGTAGTCTTGTGTACAGAAAAATTAAGCTGCAATTAACAGGGTAAAAATCATTCAAATTCATTATTCAATGTTTAGGGGCAATATTGCAAAATGGGAGGACTGAATTCGACTGTCACAGAACAGTCCACTTTATTTGTTTTGAATACAAAGGGGATCAGTTTCCTCTACATTGTCACTGGCATGGTGCTTCAGCTCTTCATAACGGCTGTGTTATTCTACATGACTTCAACACCAGTTCCCCATCTGGGATTCAAACCAGCACTCTTCTGACTACCCGGTTAAATTCCACTGCTGCCGTGTTTTATACTCACTGACTATGTAATGTCATATATGGAGCGATTCTCTGCCAATATACATTCCTGTTGTGTGCTTCTCTTCCTGTCAGAAAATATAAGTATGCAAAATATATATACTCCACTGGCACCTGGCCCCATCTCAGTAAATCATGATTATGGACCTTGTTGTTTAGAGACAGGGATGGGGATAAACATTTTTTCTTTCTCTCTATTCTCATATTTTTTGTTCTTCCCACTCCCTTGTTGGCGGTAACTTGAAATAGCATTTCTTTAAAGCATAGTATCTGTGGGTGGTGCTGGTGTAATTACAGAGCAAGGCAGCATTGTAGTGAAAGCTATGCAAACAGTTTTTTTTTAATGTTCTTTTTTAAAAACAATAAATCAGGTAACTAAAAACAGTGAGAGGCTGCTTATACAAGAATAAAACCAGCAATTTCAAGAGGACATGCTGTATTTTCAGCCATGGCAGGAAAGGGCTTCAGGGGAATCTGGGCATAGCAGCGTGTTACTGGCCAGGAAGCTGCAGGCCATTGTGGTGTAAGGGTTAGAGAACTGTGACCTGTGGCCAGAAGGTTGTTGGTTTGAATCCCAGGGGGAGTGCCAGTTAAGAAAGAATATTTTAGACGTTCCGTGCTTCTTGTTTTCCCTGTATTTACTAAGAATTCACCCTTTTTATCTTCACCTAAGTGTTAAACATGAAGAGGAGCCAGAACAAAATCAAACCGTTCGCAGAGGCCAAGGATAGCGGGTGACTGAAATGGGTATGTATCATTCAGAAAGCCGATGTAGAAAAAAATGCTTTAATGAGATCACTAATGCCACTGGTTTGATTATTGGTTAATTGAAAGGGTTATAGCTAACAAATGAAAGTAGTCTATTTAAAAAATAAGGCTACAGTAATGCAGGTAATGATTACAAACAAAGACCAGGTGTGTGATATGGACCAATTACAATACTGTATTTGAAATGTTTAATTCATGTTGTAAAGCAGGTTGAGCTGATACTTTATGCAATGTGCTATATACATAAAATCCAGCACTTTTAAGATGGAGTCACGTGGGTCCTGTGAAATTACTCAGTTATCTTTTTTTTTTTACACTGGGAGACTCTGATCCCATGATGTCCGACTGAGTTATTTGTAAGAGGGACACTTATGAAAGTTGGCGGCCCTATCTGTCTCTCTGAATAGGAGGGTCTACCAAACGAATAAATAATAACATTAATGTTTCCAACCATCACTGGCCACATAAAGCCTGTGTTGTTCCACTTGAACAGAAAAGGACAGAATGCCTGTAAGTAAAAATGTAATGCAATTTGTTGTATAAGGAGGCGCACACAGATACATACAGTACACATGCTTAAATACATACACACACACACACACACACACACACATGGCAAACACAATACATAACTGTTCATATGTAAAGGCTTTTGTGTACCATTTTTTTTCAATTAACTGAAGGCTTGCAGGTAAAGATTGAATTTAGCCTGTTCTGATTTATCGTGTAAGGTGGCTTGGAGGAAGTGTGAAAATGGAGTATGTGTGCTTGCGACGTTGCATTAAATGTGCTTGTTAAGACTGTGATATTTCCTCTCATGGATGCTTGTGTCAGGCTTTCTCAGGTCTGGCCTACTTCTGAGAGAATACAGTACGGTATCTCACTTCTTAAACATTGTACACCAGGGTTACCCAAATCACAGTTCTCGTGGGCCAAGTACTCCTGTTTTTCCACCCTCCCTTTACATGGTAGTCAGGTGTGAAGACACTCTGGCCAATCAATTGCACTAATTGTTCAATTGCCTACCTGAGAGAAAAGGGAACCATTACTGAATTTGGATTCGTGGGCCAGATTTCAGCAACTCTACTGTACCCTCTCAGAAAAAAGGTACCATGTTGTACCTATTAAAGTACAAATGCTTGTCATTGTGGCAGTACCCCTGTAGGGTACTGAATTTTACCTTTAGTCAAAAGAACATATCCTTGTGAGAAATTTGTGATTGTCCCCAACAAATCGAATCCTCACTGTTTTAGCTTCATAACCAGTGGTTTTTAAATGTTAAAACACAGATGTTGCCTATGATTGTTTCGTAAAAAGAATCCAGGCAGAAAAACTCCAATTTAATTTTAATTGTAAACATAATATTTCAGAGCTTGTCACGTGGACCGTAATAAATCAAGTGCTTCTTCAAATTTCCTTTGATTGGTTGTGTCATTGATTACTGATGTGTGGAAACATCTTTACCGTGATAAAACCACGTTCAGGGGTATACAGGGGGAATACAGAGGATTACAGGGAGGCTGTGCTGGACTGAGAAATGGAGTGTGTGGGAATCGGCGTGATTTACCTATGGAGGCCTGATACCACATTTACGGATGGGCCCTCTGGGTCCCTGGGTGTTGACTAGCCTAACAAGGTTATTAATGCCGGCAGTGGGAGCAGCTCCTTAATGATTCCTCTACACCGGGCTACTCTGCTGATCCTCACTGAGTCGGAATCTATCATAGAACCACCCCCTACACTGCCCCCAAACTACCAACAGTCATTCACTCATCATCCCCCACCCAAACTACCAACCATCATTCACAATAACAAACACACACACATACACATGCACATAGACATACACACACACACACACACACACACACACACACACACACACACATACATATGCACATGCGCACGCACAAACACATGTATATACTTGCACATACACACGTAAACATACAACACACATTTATAGACTAGCCACTGAAGTCGTTTATATGTAATCAGCCGTATCTACAGCTGTACTTTCAGACGGTGTGGCGGGGCTGAAGGACATATTAGAGAGGGAGGATCTGGGGACGCCACTGGCACAAAAGCCCCATGTTCCCCCGATAACATTCCCTGGGCAGGTTCCGTCAGCCGGTGCACTTAAGTAAATGAGCGCACCGTTTATGGCAGGGCTCTCCGTGATTACGCCCGCTGGATCCAGAGGCCTTTAAAATGACCTGAGTTATTACTGCTCCTAATGCTCCCGGCCCACTTCATCTGGGCGTGAGAGGTGCCGTTTCTTATGTACGCCGCGCACCGATATAATTAAGTCAGACACTTTCATGGCGTCGCCTTCCTGGTGTGATGATACCCGTGTCACAGAAGGTCCCTATTTGTCATGCTGGAGGGATGAGTCAGTCAAGGTCTGTTTATGCATTTCTGCATTGGTTTGGTGAAGGTTCACACCTGTATTTAAATCGTACTCGCGTAAGAGAATCCAGGGTTTCCATCGGGTTAAATAATGCTAAAATATGTAAGAGCAGTCATTTTGAAAAAGTACAACAGCGTACTCTGAATTCGGAATAAAACTCATTTCAATACATCGCGAATGTGACATTTTTAAATAAAAATATAATAACCCTGGAAGTCACTAGGCACAGTTCATGCATCAAAAAGCCAACAATAAAAGCAGATTCAGAACTAAAAACCCATATCTCAAAATCAAATAATTTCACTAACGGGATGAGGCCCGGCTTTAGGGCTGACATACACTGAAACCCCACATCTGCAACCACAATATTAAGGGGGTGATATTTTTTAATATCTTTTTTATGTCTTGTGTGGGTTTTTTCCCCGTAATGTGAAGACTGCCCACGCAAGCAAAATGCAGGAAGGGAGAAGGAAATCAAATAAAGGCATGAGAGTATCAACCGTCAGAAGCTACAAAAGCCGTGCCCCCTCACATCACCCCCTCCCTGCAGTATGCACGGTCCGTTCGCTCGCCCCGGGGTGTCCCTGTCTCAGACTGGATTACTTTTTGCTGGCCTCCCGTGCGTGCACCGCTGCCCACCACCGCCCCCGTCACCCTGGCTGGATTAACTAAATTACACTCCACCCACCCCCCGCGCTCTCTTCCTTTAGAGCTATTGAATTTTACCCTGACATTTTCCTCCCGTGACCACCGTCGGAGAGACCGGCCATTTCCATTAGAGAGAGGGACCATAAAGCACAGTCCTCCGTAATTAGATTAGGTTCTCAAGCACCATCGTCCCACGTACCTTTGATTTGTAAAAGGAGATTCAATTAGAGTCCAGGCCGACTTTTCCCCGGCTAATTGAATCTGTCGTGTCTCGGTGTTGGCGCAAATTCCGATATGGCCCACATTGCAGTACTCCCCGGCGATGCGTATCTCAAACAGTGCTGCCCCCGCGCTATGATCGCTCGTCAGCATTGCCAGTTGGGAAATAAGAGCATGCCTGAATAGTCACGTTTATGAAGCATGTCACCGAGCATCACTTTAGAGTCACAATTCACTACTTGAATCTAATTGCAGTAAAAGTAATAGTGTACTTTTTAGTTTACTACACTGATATCTTGCGCGAACCTTAATTGATCTTACCATGTATAAATGCACATCTTGTAAGTCGCTCTGGATAAGAGCGTCTGCCAAATGCTTAAAAAAATGTAAATGTATTAATTATGTGAAATGGCAAAGTATACATTTGGGCAGTATAGCATACTGAGTCGTGAATTATCGTACAAATGGACAATTATAATACATTTGAAAAAAATGACGATAAAAACTCAAAAGTTTTTGCCTTTGTATAATAAATAAATAAAAAACAGACAAGGTGATTTGTAAAATTGCTAAAAAAAAAGACAGCAGTTTGTTTTATAGCACCATTTTGAAAACAAAAAGAATCCAATTCCCAAAATGAAAAGGCAACCAGAACTTTTTTACCTTGGTCACCAACAATATAATTCAATTTAGCACACAGACACGTACACACACACACACACACACACACACACACACACACACACACACACACACACACAGACACACACACACACACACACACACACACACACACACACACATCACACAGATAGTGTGCACACATGTTTATTACATCTGCAGAGTAGTCCATGGCTGTGAGGTATTATTTTATATGATCTGTCCCTGCCGAAACATGCAACGCAAAACATGCAAAAACAACAGCTCTGGAGCACACTGGGGACAGTGCCACAGCTCTCAGTCAATGGGGCTCACTGGACAGGGGCATAAAATACTTCCACACCAATCAGCAGCACTACAACATTAGTATCTGGCAACTGTCCCCTTTATATATTCGTTGTGCTGAAATGTAAAAACACTCTGAGCTTCATTCTGTATGAAAGCTATATAAATAAAGTGTATTATTATTATTATCATTATTATTATTTATGTTCCAATGTGCCAATGCCAGAGCTGACCCTGAAAGACTGAAAGGGATGAGCTGGCCAGCGGAGATGGAGAGTAGCCTAGGACAAGTAGAGAAGCATTGCGCTGTGGTTTTTGAGCAAGTCTATCACCTGTGAGTTTCCAGATGAAAATCACACATTTGGTAACATTAACTTTTCCGTGGAAGTGACTGGCATCCGTCAGCTACAGACGCTACTCAGGACAGAGGAACACAGGGCCTAGATGTCAGCCATGGCGGTAAAACGAGTCCGGAGCTTCCCGCTATGAGACAGTTCTGCTAAACTACGATCCCAGACAGTGTGCGCTCTCTCACCAGAACGCGCCGTGGTGAAAGCAGCCCGTTTAACGAGAACGTCAGGCTTCGCCGGGGGTGTCAGTGGAAGCTGACAGAAAGATGAGGACGATTATTCTACAGGAAAACACAGAGATGGACAACCATCCACCATAAAAAAAACTTCCATGGTGTGATTTTTTCTTCCCCTCCATGGCGCTGAATAATTCAGCCGCATGCGGGATTACCCCTGGGAGCAAAACGCATCCGTTTTCTATCCCAGCGTTTAATAAAAGGATTACGTTTATTCTTCTCCCTCCCCGCTGCAGGGGTAGGGGCTGCTTGTATCTGACTCCGTTCAGATTGTTTCAGCCCTGATCTGTCACCGCGTCTCTGGGTACGGTTTTAATCGTCCCCGGGAGCGCAACCATCAGCTCGGCTGACAAGACACGGCCAGGGGACGAAGGATGGTCTTCGCAGTGACGGGTGAACGTGACGCCATCAGTTTGCCTGTCAGACACAGCCTGGGGACCCAGAACTGACTTCACGGCAGCGAGGTCACGTGACGAACCATAACGGCCCTGAAGAAGGGAACGGCGGCTCTGCGCGTGGGAGAACGAGCCGGTGGGTTTCACCTCTGCCAACGGAAGTTTAGTCTGGTGAAACGTCGAGTGTAATTTGACTAAGTCTCTTGCTGGTCGTATCTGGTTTCGGCTCTGCTCGCAGTACCATGGGAATAGTGAAAACGACACTGAGATCTGTTTTATTTCTGCTTGTCTTTCTCCTAGTCCAGAACGAGGCCGAGGCCATCCAAACTTTAGATGGAGATATATTGCAAGGACTTTTTTCCTCTTGAGAAAACATTTGATAAAATCTATTTTCCTTGCTCACTTGTTTCTCTTTCTAGCTCTAATAACATTTTGGGAAAGATAAGATGCACTAATGATGAACAAACAAGATTGAATTTGTTTATTTTATTGCTCAATGGTAACTTATCATGTGGCACTCCTTTATCTCAAACAAACCTCTATTTATCTCTCAAGTGAAGTCTCATTTCTGCTCCAAGAGCTGTCTTAGTAGAACCACAAAAGGAACATTTGAGACTAGTATGAGATTTCACCAATATTTAACACAATTCTCAAAAGAACAGTTTGCGCTCATGATGATGGTCACGATCCTGTACTAGACCCAGGAGGCAGTGAGGGGCATGGAAAAGATTTGATTGGTTTGTTGTGATGTAATTGACACCGCTTGTGGTTCAAGTACATACCGATTGTAATGAAAAGAAAAGAAAACCAAACGGATACCTTACAGAGGCCGGTCTGATTAAGTGACTCTTCACCTGCAAACTTTGGACTTTGTCCCAGGTGTTTGGTCACACATGGAAGATGGCCCAGTTGCTGGTCAGGTGTGTGATCATATCCTGAAGCAAATATTGCATTACGATGATTATGATTGTTATTTATAACCGACGCATTTGGCAGAGAACATTATTCAGGGTGACCTGCATATCATTTTACATTCATATTTGTATCTCTGTACATGTTTGACACTCGATTTGATCCTACCTACGATCCAAAGTGCCCTGCTGGATGCCTGGTATGGCATTAAAGGTGCACATTAAAACATTTGCTGCGATCATGCTGTGAGTGGTGTGTGGAGCTCAGCCATGTGTGAGACAGTGCTCTTAGCATTGGGACACAGGTGTCTGGCTGACCTTTACAGCAGAACGGGGGAAACGACGACTGCTTTTTATTTCATTTAAACTTATGAACTGTATGCAGTGCATTAAGAGGGAACAAAACACATTTGGATTTGCTGCACAGCCGGGGACTCATCGGATTAGCGAGGCATGAAAGCTACGCATGGATCCTACGCAAAATTAGAAAGATGGAATGCCCAACTGGGCGAGACAAAGGGATAGACCAGGGAGCCCGGAAAGGGGACTGAGAGTCCCAAAGGGGACAGATGCAGAGGTTCCTGTGGGTGGGCCAGGAGACTGAATAATGAAGGTGTGTCAGTAAGTGGTGCCGGTGTTTTGGGCTTTCAGAGGTCTGCAGAGGGTAGGGGTCGGTGGCTACCCCTATTCCATGGCCCAGATTTGAGCCCCCAGCATAAAAATGTACCCGCCACTTCCACAGTAGTAAAATACATTGCATATTAATTGCCATTCTATCTCAGCATCTGCTGAATGTTCTTCATGTCTTGAAATTAGTTGGTTTCAAAATTCAATACAATCTTCATCGTCATAATTACAATACTTAGCGTAATAGCACTATGATTATTATAATTAGTATTAAATCTAAATCACAATGATAAATTCTTTTTTCGTAGAATTGCTCCTTATTCTTTCATACTATTATTATTATTATTGTTATTATTGTATTATATGTTGTTCTGAAGACCATGTGTAAGTATCAAGGTTTCCTGTTCGGGGAAGATGGGGTACAGGGTTCATTTCAGCTGATCATTCTGATGTGTACTGTCTCAGGTCCCCAGGCCTGAAATGGAGAATCACCAGCAGGGGGCAGCGCAAATCCAGCGAATTCATAACAGCAGCGCCGCCACAGCCACTCTCCTTAGATGATGCAAATCACTGCAGGAAAGCGGGCGCAGATAACGCAGTACCCCCAGCCCCGCAGACGCAGGCTAATCACACGCATAAACCATGTCTCTGTTTTTTTTTCTTTTTGCGGGCTACATGTTCTTCTTCACAGATTTAAGACCTTTCAGGCAGCGGGGCCTCTGGAAGCGAGTCCATGTTCAGATCTTTCATTAAATTACCATTTATTCTGGACGCGCTGCTTCGACTTCTGAGCGGCTTTTAAACCTTGATCAGACTTTTACTGTCGCCAAGTTTCTGAGAGATGTTTCCGGAGAGAGTGGGGCCTAAATGAGTCGAATTGCAAATAGAAAGCAATATGTTGGGGATAACTGCAGTTCTAATGGTTGCCGGGTGACCTCGGCGATGGGAGAAAATTGCCGTGAGAGAGGCTGGCAGCTCGTCGTCACTCCACAATTCGAGGCGGCGAAGGCTTTATCCAGGCCTAAAAGCGAAGAATAAAAAGTGAAATGCGCATATACAGAGCTTTTGGAGATTGTGAAAATCAATAATCCCATTGGCAAGGCTGCAGACGGAAATCGAAACGTTGTGTAAATGGCATAAAATTACTGCAAAAACAAACAAGAGATTTGCACTTCGGATTTGAAACTGCATAAAACGGATGTGATCGTTTGCTCCTTAATGAGCCAGTACCAATAGAGCAGTTCGCACTGTTGGCCAATGGAAGCTGTCATTAGTGCTCCTGCCAACTGTCACCGCATTTTAATGATGAAAAAACAACAGACACCCCCAACAATCACAAAAGATCACACTTCATACGGGTATTTACGGTTGAATTGCAGCGATTAAATATGCACAATGTACCAGCTGTCTGTTACCAACATTTCTCAAATCAATATTACATCATATGTGACAGGGTGAACAGGTTGATCCACTGTGCTAACCAATGCCAATTTGTCCATACATCTAAATCGATCTTTAAAATGATGTCCCAAACTAAACATGATTCAGACAATCATAGGTACAAAACTACCAGAAGCTTGGCTGGTTTCACACACTAATCAATAAAAAATCATTTTGAAGTGCTTGCTGTTAATTTGGCTGGGCTTCACTAGCGAGACCCTTTCCAAAGCTATTGTTAAATAATTTAATCAAACTCTTCTGTGAGACAAACAGAATTAGCACAAAAACAAATCAATACTTAACTGGTAAATATTATCTGTCACTGTTAAATGCTCTCATCATATTAACAAAAAGCACAAGTTAAGTATATTGTGCCAACAAAGAGTCAGGAATCAACATTCAAACATTATGTTTTCATTTGTTTGGCATTGTTGATAGCCTGTAGGAAGTGGTTGGATTTTTCCAGAATGAACTGGCTGGACTGAAAGGTTTTTTTTCTACCAAAAAGCCCAAAAAAGAGCCCCAAATGATAATTGAATTGCATTCAACCTTTGTCCGAGTAAGTGATTTACACATATAAAAGCAGGGATTCTCACACATTCCAGCTAATACATTTACTGTGACTCATATGTAGCCTGGCATATGTTCAAATATGGAATTAAAATGTTATTGTAACATATGTCAAAACAACTGCATGTACACTAACTACTAGTACCACGTGCTAGCAAAGGCAAGCAGAATTTTATATGGAGATTTAACACTTGGCTACAAACCTGGTGCAGGAAAGAGGGGTACAGGTTTATGGGGCACTGGGACTCCTTTTGGAACAGGGGTGACCTGTACAAGTGGGACGGGTTACACTTGAACCGGAGGGGTACAGATGCATTGGGCCAGCGTATGCTTAGGGTAGCGGAGGAATATTTAAACTAGGGACTGGGGGGGCAGGGAGGGAAATTAGTAGTAGTAGTATTATGGATAGGGAGGTACAGACTGCCCAGATGGAAGATACCAGGGCGGAGTATAATAAATCTGAGGATATAATTAATAAAGATTTTTAGATCATAATGTGAATAGAGGTGGTTCGGCACACGCAGGTGTGGAGGGGAAGCACAACGTAAGTGTGAGTAAGGCTCTGTTTTATTCTGTCAATTATATATAAACCATTGACAGATAAAAATATTCAATCCATAATCACTGGAGAAATACCAGATGACTGGAAGCAGGGTAGTATAATTCCAATATATAAGAAGGGGGATTACTGACCCAGGGAACTATGGGCCTGTCAGTTTAACTTGCATCGCATGTAAAATGCTGGAATGTATTATTAGGGATAAGTTGGAATCATTCTTGAAAAATAATAGTATTTTAAAGAGCCAACATGGATTTCTCGAAGGAGGTCATGCCTAACAAACCTCCTGGACTTTTTGAAGAGGATACAAAGTGTGTTGACCTGAACCAGGCTTATGATATTATATATTTGGACTTTCAGAAAGCATTTGACAAGGTTACATGAGAGGCTCATTGCAAAATGAACTCAGTAGGAATTGCAGGAGTAGTTTCAGAGTGGGTTCATAATTGGCTGCAAGGGCGAATACAAAGAGTAACAGTAGGTGGGGCCGTATCTGACCTCGGTGCTGTGGGCAGTGGTGTCCCACAGGGATCGGTGCTGGGACCTCTGCTCTTCCTTATTTACATAAATGATCTTGACATGGACGTTAGTAGCAAAATAGTTACATTTGCAGATGATACTAAACTTGGGGGTTGGCAAACAGTTTGGAATCGACTAAACTAATCCAAGATGACTTAAACAAAATTCAAAAATGGGCAGATACATGGCAGATGACATTCAATATTGCTAAATGTAAAGTTATGCATGTGGGAAATAAAAACATTAGACAGGAGTATTTTATGGGAGGAGAAAAGTTAGTAGGTGTTCAATTTGAAAAGGACTTAGGAATTGTAGTTGATCAAAGCTTATCTGCATCAAAGCAGTGTGCTACCGCAGTGAAAAAAGTCAACAGGATGCTGGGATACATAGCAAAAAGTATTGAGTATAAATCAAAGGAGGTTATATTAATGTTATATAATGCTAGACCCCACTTAGAATACTGTGTGCAGTTCTGGGCACCGCACTACAAGAAAGCAAGCTCTTGAAAAAGTCCAAAGAAAGGCAACTAAACTGATACCTGGTATGAAAGGGAAAAGTTATGATGATAGACTTAAGGCACTCAATCTATTTAAACTTAGCAAACGGAGACTTAGGGGGGATTTGATTGAGGTTTTTGAATTCCTAAAGGGATTAACAAAGTAAAATACCAAAGATTTTTTAAGATAAGTGGGGTCAGCAGAACAAGAGGCCACAGGTGGAAATGAGTTAAAGCCAAATTCCGCACAGATATTAGGACGTTTTTCTTTACACAGAGAGTTGTCAATGCCTGGAACAGCTTGCCAGGTCGGGTAGTAGAGGCAGAAACGCTTGGGCTATTCAAGTCCAGGATAGATGTAGTACTAGATACTCTTTAGATTAGGACATGATGAGCTTAGATGGGCCGAAAGGCCCGTTCTCATCATTATGTATTCTTATGTTCTTATGTACTAGTATAGTGCATGTGACGCAGCAGTGGTTAATTTGACTGGTGTGAATATCAATGGAAAGTGCATTATAAACTTTTTTCCCACATGCATCTTGTGACCCTCCCATGACCTCCCAGTGGGTCCGGACCCACAGTTTGGGAACCCCTGCATTAAAAGTGAATCCAGTGGGATTATAGAGGAATCGAGACACGACGAGAGAAGGATGGTACAGATGGTACATAAGTCTACCTCTGAAAAGCGCCAGCTTTTAGCTCAGTAAGTTTGGCAAAGGGAGTTGCTTTCCTCAACTCCTAATTTCATGTTACAATTTTCCTCGGATATGCACCCCTCCGGGTCTGTCCAATCACATCCGAATGGGCAGGGTCATGACATTCCACTCAGGAACCACCATTACATTCTACATTTCACCATTTTGTCATCATACTTTTTCATGCGTGATGTGTTGTTTTGGTAAAGAAGTTACAGGATGACTTAGTAACCATGAACACGTTTATTCGTCAATTTATCTTGAGATCGTACAGACGGACATGGCACGTCTTCCCATGGTGCCATTTCTCAATCTTAACTGACAACCAATCATGTTTCAGTAAGTTGGTCATATGCGAATATTATGGGTGGACGGACAGGATGGCCGGTGGGAAAGGAGACCCGGAGGAAGTGCCGGACACAGAAAGGGAGAGGAAAAGAGGGAGCGTTACACATCGGATGAAAAGGGGGTAAACACACACATATATATACATATATAGATTCCTAATTGTTTTCATGTATTATTTGAGGCATATGTCTTATTTCTCATTTATAGGAAGATAATTAACCAACGGATTATCAATCAATCAATGGATTGAGTGGCTTTCTTTGACAAGGCTGTGGAGAGAGGCTTCTTTGTAATAGTATTTTCCATGCTGAGCAGAAAGGGTTCATGAAAGCCAGACTAGGCCCTAGCTGTGATATAACATGGGCAGCAGTGAGCCCTGTATAAGGGGATCTCTTAGCTTTGGGTTATGCCAGCAGAAGGAAATTAATGCCAGGAGGAAGTGAATGGCAATAGTGAATTATCAGTCATTTCCCCTCCTTTCAGTGGATTTTTTTCACAGAGATAGCTAAACCCAGAGGATGCTTCACACCGTGTAACAGGCCCACCTATTTTTCCCCCATTCCACAGAGCTGAGCCCTCATTCATGATCTTCCCTGGCGTCTTCACACTGCAGAGTGAGGAGAGAAGCTTGTTCAGCCAGATGGCCTGCTTTTGCATTTCCTTCAGTCCTCTCTACTCTACTTCCTAGCTGCAGCAGGGTTCCGGTTGGCAACAGAAGTTTCCGGATATACTTTCAGTATATGGATATTCATTAAAAAGAGCGCCCCATGACATAACATCCATTACCATCAGTATTGTGTTTTTCCGGGCCCTCTTCATGAATATTCGTAAGTTTCATCAAGTGAGAACATTTCAGGCTTCAACGGCAGAGAGACAGAACTTTCAACCGTATCTGGTCGGCACTTCAATGCAGAAACAGGGTTACAGAAGAGCATAGACCTCAGCCCAATAACTCACACTCAATTTTACCGCCAAAGGGGTTTTTATTTCTGTCAGCATCCGGGATCTGCCAGAACACATGATCCGTTAGATCAAGTTTCCAAATCCAAGGTGCTAAGGCCCGGGGACGGCTGTTGCCAGGGAGACACCTGGATGCAGAGCTGATATGTATCTGGCAGCTCCTGAGGGTCAGGCTCATGGAGCAACTCAACAGCTTGCGTGTCACGACAGGGGGTGGAACAACGTGACGCACAATGAATTACAGCTGCATCACCAGTGGCACAAACAGTCCAAAGAAGTGATGTTTACTTTTTGTCCCTGCACACAAGCTTGGGGGTCTAAGTGCATGACGGACCCCAGCATTTCATTAATAACATTTCACAAAACAATGCATTTTAGACATTTATACCAACCTTTGTAAAAAAAAAATTGCAGACGCAAGGCATTCTGGGTCCACTGTTCCATAATGTGAGCAATTATGTCATTATATTTAACATTAGTAATGGGGTATAAATACTGCACATAATTAATGAAGCAACAAAATGTTGATGGTGTCACTGCTTGCCAAACTTTTTCATATCCTCCTGCCCAAAGTCTCTCTGTTTGTTTTGTTATTGTGGTACAAGTGAAAATTATTGGGGGTGTATATGAGCAATAAGCAGAGGAAGTCATGTCCACTGTTTGCTGAAGAGACATTTATGTTTTAATTTTTAACATTTTAACATTGTAACATTTTAAAATATCTTTTTACGATTTTACCCCGTTTTTTTAAATGCCTCCCGTGCGGTCTAGTGTTTTCAACATCCGACGCTGGCCACGGTGACCGGGGTTCGATTCCCCATTGTGCCAGAGTCGGCTCTGGCCAGGAAAGGGGGGAGGGAAGCCGACACAGTTCGCTTGCGCACAGGAGTGGTTGTGGGGTGCCGGAATTACAGTCGACAGCACAAAGAGTGCTGTCTCAGAAGAGGCAGCGCTTCGCCATTGTCACTGCCGGTCACAGGGTGAACTACGAGGGAGGGGATTGAAGTAAGCACAGCGGGAGTAATTGGCTACCAAATTGGGAGACAAACTGAGACATTTATGCTTTTGAGTGCAAACCTTTTTATTCTGAGGGATGACTGATCCGTCTCAGAAAGCTGCTGAGACTGGACTCCTCGCTCTGCTTGAATGTACAGTACTTGTGTTTCCTGTCTCACATCACGCTCTGTGACTGTGAAAGGTTCTGGCCAGTGTGTCACAGATGGTGCACTGTGAGTTGGCTGTGCTTCTCCCAAGGGGTGTGAGCTCAAAGCTAATCAGTGCTGGATGTGTGTGTTAATTAAAAATGTAAGACATATCCCAAATATCTCATTTCGACACAAAACTAGGAGTGTTCAAGTTTTACACAACAGTCTATATGTCACCAGTGATCAAGAAATGTATGTAAATTGATGTATGTCTACTTTTCTCTATTCTTTATAATTATAGACTAGATTAATTGATGTGGGTATGTGAGGATTTGCAACTGTCTATGAGGCTATAATTAAATGAAATCCATTAAAGTGTTTTCAGGGGATTCATTAAACTGATATTGGAAGTAATAATGTGGCAATTTGCGTTTAATTTTACGGATATGTTTATCAATTTCCAGATAAATTGCACACAAGATATTGGCTCAGAAATAAATAAATAAACTGGATGAAAGAATGTGAGGTGATCTCAATTAAACATGACTGTGTGGACTACAGTGTTTTTCTCTCTTGAATAGAAGCATCTTTTTTAATAATCCTGCATTACGCTCAGCTCCTTAGAACTACTTTATTAATAATACAGACAATAGCATTTGAGCAGCCACCATTTATCAGGGTGACTAACTGATGAACATATAATTAAATACTGAATTTCTGCATCCCCGATCTTCAACTTGCCCATCAATCGTGTGGCCTGATAGGGGCCGATTGAGTGGCTCAGTCTCTAAAGGTGCTCACCACGTGCTTGCAGATGGACCCCTACAGTTTGGACATTGCATGTTTGAGAGTAGGGGCGTATGTAGTTAAACACCAATAGATACAGGTAACTGTCAAAATAAAGGTCCCGGTGGCTCTGTTATGGTGTGGGGTGCATTTTTCTGCCATGTTTTAGGTCCACTCTACCCTTAAAGGGCAAGATAATCACCTTCATCCTATTGTGAAGCTTTTCTATGCTGATAGAGAAGTGGTCTCTTCCATGATAGCAATGCCCCCATCCACAGCACATGAATGGCCACTGAAAGGATTGATGAACATGAAAACAATGTAAACCATATGCCATGGCCGTCACCAGATCTTATCTCACTTATGGGAGATTATGGAGCGGTGCCCGAGACAGCATTTTTCCACCACCATCAACAAAACACCAAATGATGGCATTTCTTGTGGAATAATGGTGTTGCATCCCTCTAATATAATTCCAGACACTTGTAGAATATATGCCAAGGCCCATTGAAGCTGTTCCCACAAGCTGCTTGGTGGTTGGCATTTCCTTTATTTTGGCAGTTCTGTAGACAACAGTAGAAACTGGCAGTGTGTATAATAGTAAACACTTCAAGCATCTTCTTTTTTTTGGACGATGTGGCAGGAACCTGCGCTGCTCTAAACAGCTGTGGATTCAAAACAAGCCACCAGGAGGGACTAAGCAATGTTCGTGAAAATGACTTAAAATGGGAAAATATTACTAGATAAAGATTCCGGCAAAATAGTATTACCCAGGGTGACTACCCAGACTCTTAGAGCCCAGAGAAGGATGCCATTCAAAGCATCATTTCCCCCCCCATCCCACACAACCCGAGTCAATGTAGTCCCATGTGAAATGAACATTTTCCAGGTAAAAATTATTTTGATTCGTTTTGGGCTCTGTGACGATGTGGCATGAAGCCGACACCCTCACGATCTGTACAAGACTGACTGAACTGAACTCTGTGTGTGTGTGTGTGTGTGTGTGTGTGTGTGTGTGTGTGTGTGTGTGTGTGTGTGTGTGTGAGCTTGTTGTATGAATTGTATCCCCGCTGCATATGGTTTTAAATATATTCATTGTTACTGGGGGCTTGAATTTTATGTTCCTTTTATTTTTTCATCGTCCACTGTTATGTTGTCGCCCTTATTTGCGTATAAACATGTGAGTGCACTTGCATGTTTATCGCGGAAACGGCAGGTTCAAATCATTACCAAGTCACCATTTTCACTTTTGTTTTGTTTGCTTTAACACAAAATCTAAGCTGGGGGAACTCGGTGTAAGTATAAATAAGTGTAAATTAAAAAAGATCAATTCCCCATTTTAATCTCCTCCAATTTGAAATTCCCAGCTAGCCTTTCTCCCCATCCCTCCATGAAAAGTCCTGTTAAATACAGCACGCGTTTTCTCTCAAGCATGTGCAGCCGGCCGCCACCTCTTTCCCCTCTGCAATCCACCAGCTACACAGCACTGGAGGACTATATCCCCTAACCCTGCCTCCTTGAGGGCCAATGAGACCAGTTTTGCACCATGGTGCCATGTGACTCACAGCATCAACTGTATACATCACCCACGAGACATCGAGACAGCCCTCTTTCACAGCCCTCCTTCATATTTTTGTGATTGAAGCAGAAGGACTCACAACTTTAACCTTTAAACTGCTTTTCCCCCCTTTTTCTCCCAGCTTGGAATACCCAATGGTATTGTCACGCCACATTCACTGCAACCCAGCTATCACTTCGAGAGACCGCAGAGAAGCACAAACTCTCCTCCGAAACGTGTGATGTCACCTTCTGCTTCTTTTCACACCGCAGTTCACAAATTATACTTGCACAGACATGAGTCAGAGGACACTTGTTGGCAGCTTTGTACATGCAGACCGTGGGTGCCTGATTGACCAGTGGGGGTTGCTGTTGTGTGATGAGACATGGGCAATCTGGACAACCGGATCCCTCCCTCCCTGGGCGACACTCCCACCAATTATGCTTTTCCCTGCTGGCCACAGTTGGCACTGGCACGTTAGGGATTCGATACTAAACTGTGGGGCTCATCCACACACCTCAACAGTGGATGAGCCACCCAGCAGCCCCCTGAACTTTTTTTCATACCTTTTCATACTTAAAAAAGATTCCACTCAGCCATCAGCAGGCAATTTCCTTCACATGCATGAAATCCATAGATTTATTGTATTACTGTCTATAGAATCATGTATCACTTTCACCATTAGTGGAAACTTTTCACAATCCATAGTACAGTCTTTTACACTTCAGAGAGCAATGCTGCATTACCTAAACGAATTAAATCCCAATCCCAATTAGACCTCAACTCCTGGGGCCATTTCCATTTGGGGCTGGCATCTGCTCACCAGCATTGTTATCCGTTTCCAGGGGTAACACTGTCAGCATGGTTACGCAGGCCTTCGGAAAGCAGAGGTATCAACGTTGGCAGCGTTGAGTCATGTTTGCCCCCATGGGTTGTCTGTGAATGATAGGGTACGAACCGCAAACACACCAATATCTAAATATATGCTACTGTACCACCTAGCTGACGAATACAGAACATGCTGCAGACCAGCTGGAGTTTAATATTTATTAAAACCCCTTAGGGGAAGGAACATAGGATACAAGTCACTGTATCATCAATGCTATTTATAGTTTATGGTTGATTTATTTATTTCTGTTTTTGGACGCTCTGACAATATCACACATTGATTGGTTTAACTGGAGCAGTAAAAACTTTTTAATTAAAACGTGCAGGTAAACAAAATCTAATTTGAAAACTAAAAAAATATATGTTAATTATATTTTTTAATCTATTTGTTTAAAACATAAATAAAGTATTAAAAGTGTTCAATTATACCATTATTAATTGAGAATTGCTCATTACAATTATCTTTGAACAGTTTACTGCATGGGACACAAATGTGAATGGAGCATTGTGATTTCAAGGTAAGGCTCTAGTTGGATATATCCATCAACTGTCTGTTGATGGAAATATCCAACCAAAGACAGGAGTGTCCCAGCTGAGCTCAAGTCTCTCTGTTTCATATTCTTATATTTAAGACAAATATGTTTCCATCTACAGAATCATAGGTTACGACTGGTTTAAAGACTGTCAATTTCTGCAATGCAATGGAGGTCTTTGAAATGCTTCTCACCAAAGTGGAAAATTCACAAATAAACTGCTTTCCACACTTGAAGACTGAAAAGATAGTCTTGTTAACAAAGGGGAAATATATCCTTCAGCAACCAAAGGCAAATAAAAAGCAACACAAAGGTCGCTGAGGACAGATTCATCTGCTTGTCACGAAGATGGAATTGTCAAAGTAGTAGGTGGCCTCTCCAATCTGAAAAGCTGAAAAGTGTTTGTCTGCTGTTATAAACTGTAGCAGCATGCAAGAGATGTTAAGTGGCCAATCAAGTGCATATGGATCCAGAAATCTACAGGGAACACAGCAACTGCAGGGAACAGCATTACCTTCATTCTGCATTATGAGATCACATACACACACAAATACACACACATGCACACACACATATGCATACGCCCAAGCACGCACACATACCAAGATGCACACAAGAACAAAGAGTGAATATAAACAAACTAGTCAACAACAATGCATTCACTCACATACCAAACACCCAGAAAGAAACATGAGCAAGCAGGCAAAAATGCACAGATGGACACAAACACACAACTCTCTCTCTCCCTCTCACACACACACACACACACACACACACAGTCAAGCATGCAAAATGTATCAAATCTGGCACATAAACACCAAAACCAAAAACACACACACACACACACACACACACAAATACACAAATGCACAAATGCACAAATATCTGAGGATGCTCACCAACAAGCATACAAAAATGCATGCACACAACAAACATGTCTAGAGACACACATGTAAACATACAAAAGCAAAAAGGCATGTACATAAAATACAAACACATACACACACAGATACAGACACATCCTATTAATGACTATTCACATATTACGTGTAAACCGTTGTCAAAGGTTTTGCCAGTTTTGTTTGCCTTTATATCT
The DNA here is from genome assembly GCA_029706075.1 of Aldrovandia affinis. Lineage (NCBI taxonomy): Eukaryota > Metazoa > Chordata > Actinopteri > Notacanthiformes > Halosauridae > Aldrovandia > Aldrovandia affinis. The sequence goes on from JAINUG010000024.1 coordinate 362,921, forward strand.
GTAGTGAAATACAAAAGATAACTATAGCTCAGCAGACCTGTTCAGTGATTTATCTCCATTATTCCTCGATTCATCCTGATGTGACTACACACCAGATGTGCTGTCGTTCAATGTAGATTCAGCAAAAAAGAGACTGCGATTGTGTTTACCAGCGGATGCAGGCTAATCTGAATGTTTTGCTGCCCCTGCAGAAAGAGATAACCTGGAAAATTAGCAAAGAAAAAGTGGAGAGTAATCATATATCCTAGTTTAAGACATATTGGCAGCCACATTAAAAACTCCATGACTATGTAGGTCATTTTCAGGAAATATACTGGGTGTCACAGAGTTACTGTACTTTTTTCTCAACCCAAAGTGGGGAAAAAGTTGAAAAACCACAAAGGAGTCTAAGAGAATACATTTAGAGAAGAGAGACATGTTACAGCAACACAAAAGGGTAGTTTTAAAGTTTGAAGGAAAGACCCAAATGTTTTTAACTGGATGAAGACTCAGGTAGTGAGGAGTTACAAAGAAATATAAAAACATAATGTCAAGGTGAACAGCAGGGTATGGGGTGTTGCCAAGGATGTTGCCAGGAGATGAATGAAGAGGGAGTGCTGAAATCAGACAGCATCATACATAAAAAACATGAAAAGGGAAGGATGGAATCCATCACCATAGATCATATAGAGTCACCAGATACTCAACTCTGTATTCTTAACATTGAAAGTTCTGTCTTCTGACCATTGAAGCTGAAACATATTAATTTGATGCATCTTTTCACGAATTTTCATTAAGGGGCTTGACACAGGCGTGGCAATGCCTATACTGTATACTGCAATACAGCATCATTAACTCCATATACCAACTGGAACAACCTGTAGTTAAGAAGCAGAGAGGACATAAGGAATGTAGGAGCTGAGTATCTGGTGAGTCTAAGGCCTGGCTTACACTTGTCTTTTTATGCAACATACAGTGGGTATAAAAAGTATTCAGCCCCATTGGCATTTTTCACATTTAATTTTCTTACTTCATGGAATAAAAATGTATGTAATTTTTTTGTATTGTATTACAATTTCTTGATAAATCCCAACTGTGTCCCATTCAATGATTGTGGTCTGAACACAAAAAATCATATATGTCGGTTGTCAGGTCAAAAGGAGAGCTGAGCATAACAACGAGGAAAATGCATGGAATCTAATATGTAGAGTACATTATAATGTGGATAATTCCAGTCCTGAATGGTCAACCAGATTTCCTGGCAGTGCCAATATTCATGAAACAGCACGGCTAAATAGAATGTTCATACATCATTATAATATTGTTGTGCCTTCCACTAACATAAGCATCCAAGATATGAAACATTGTGAGCTGTCAATCGCAAAAAAAATTACTTGTTCAGCTGTTTCCGTTTAATGTCCAGATCCTCAAAGTGGGCTGTCCGGTGTTTCACTTACTGGTGCACAAAGAAGAAAATTGCAGTTAACTCCGAAACGACAACTAACAATGAAATGAATAAGATTCTGCAAGAATCCTAGCTAAGTACAGAAATGGAACTCTTGTTGCTTCGCGCTGTGACTGACAACACCCCCTTGCCGTGCCAATATTCGTGATGAAACACAGGTTCTCATTCCATATCACTTTATTATAAATAATATATGAAAAGACAACCACATATATCGAATAGACAAAAATCTGTTTTGTCAACTGTATTGGATATGAGTGTGAATAAGGCCTATGTAATCTGTGCCAGAGGGAATCACCAAAAGGGACATACCAATTCAGAGTGAAAATTTGAAACATTTTCAAATAACATGAAAAATGGCTCTCAAATAGAGACAAGAGAGTAACAAGGAGACACTAAATGGTTGTTAAGGGCTCTCTGCATTCCCTTCAGCTACAAATGGCTCCAATTGGCTGAAATCATAGGAAAGCCTAGATATAAAAAAACAACAACACACAAATACAGGTTTAGATTACTGCTTTAGTACTCTGCTATCACTTTGCTTATTGTATTTCTACAACAACTTCTATCTTAGTTCAAGTGCATTAGAAGTGCCTAGCAATATAATGCATCTTTAGAATTGGTGTTTCCCTGAGCAACGGGTCTTTCATTGGATAGCATATCAACTGCATGTGCCTCACTCTTGAGTGGTCCGCAAGGTTACTGTCACACCCTGACGGAGATTGTGATTGGGTGTGGGTGTGTGTGTATGAGTGTGAATGCGCCTGTGCGTCTGTGTGTTTGGGGACGGCTGCCCGAGGGCCGTGACAGAGAACTGTGCCTCAATTACAGACACTGCATTGATTTTTTACAGTGTCTGAAATACAGCATTATTTCACACGCCCCATATACAGTAGGTCAGCTGGCTTAAACTATGCCAAGGCATGTTCGCTTTCAAAAAAATGCCCATACTGTAGTTTATCTGACAATCATTTGACGTGTACGGATACTACGCTTCTAAGTGGAACTTGAAATGAGTGGAAAGTTTTCCATTCAGAGCTGTGCCTATTTGCTGTTCGTACGGCCTCCCTAAGTGCCTGTAATGATATGATTAAATGAAAGGGTCAGCCAGGTAAGGGCACAGACATCTCATATTCAAATCAGAAAAGACTACCTTGTATTGTAACTGCCCTTATTGTAGTTTGCAGTCTAGAGAGGGACGCATAGTCCCCCGACACAGCGACCGAGCCACTCAGAAACCACACGACTCGGCTGGCGGACAAGAGAGCTGGCTGGCTGCATGCGTTGAGGACAAACGCTGGTCTTTACTCTCCTGAATTGACAAGAGAAAAGTGGTTCAGATAAAAGCAATGTTTGGCCTCGTACGCACATTATGATGCACTTTGGCCTTGATTTACAGGCAACTGCCAAAATAAAGGAAACACTTGAGTAAATGAGGGATACTGGCAGCTCTGTTATGATGTGGGTTGAATTTTCCTGGCATGGTTTTAGTCCACTCAAACTTAGAGGGCAAAGTACATACCAATAAATAGAAAGCTATTCTGTATGATCACCTTCATCCTATGGTGAAGCATTTCTATCCTGATGGGAGTGGTCCCTTCGAGGATGACAATGCCCCCATCCACAGGGCACGAGTGGTCACCGAATGGTTTGATGAGCGTGAAAATGATGTAAACCATATGCCAGGGCGGTCACATGCACCAGATCTCAAACCAATGAACACTTATCAATCAATCAATCAATCAGATCTCAAACCAATTCAAAGAACAACAGTGAGTTAATTTATGGAGACAATAAAATGATTTCTGAGAGAGCTTTGCCCTCTTATGGGAGATTCTGGAGAGGTGCATCAGGCAGCGATTTACACCACCATCAACAAAACACCAAATTATGGAATTTCTCGTGGAAGAATGGTGTTGCATCCCTCCAAGTACCAGACACTTGTATAATCTATGCTAAGGTGCATTGAACATAACATATGCCATTTAGCAGATGCTTTAGCAGGCTTTAGCAAAATTGTAAAAGAGGCAACACAGAACCACTGTTTAACAATTCAGTTGAAAATAAATATATAAAAAAATATATATAGTTACACAGTTATTACATTATAAATACACATGCACACCATTATATATTAACTGGTGTTTTTTTGTTTGTTTTGTAGCACAGGAAGAAAAGCTAGATAGCAAATTAAGTTAAAATAGTATTATTATCATTATTATTATTATTATTATTATTAGTAGTAGTATTAATAATAATAATAATAATAATAATAATAATAATAATACAATTATGATTATATGTGGAACACAATAAAATATGTTTATTGGAATTGATGCCATGTGTTGAGATGTGATGTGATTATAGCCCCAAAACCTTTTGTTCTGTTTCTGAGGAACATGAATGTAAATTTCAGACTGGGAATCTGTGTAGTTGGAGTGAAGGTCAGTGTCATGCTGCATGGTTTTATTTCAGAAGCGCTCACTTTTTTCCTCTGTAAGCCAGGCTGTTCCAGCTCTGTAGGATGGTGCGGTGTGTGCAGTGTGCGGTGTTCAGTGTGCGGTGTGTGGCCCGGGCGGGGGGGGGGGGGGGGGGCGGCGGGGTTGTGGAGTTCAATCTAAAGGCAGTTCTTCAGCAAGCTAATATTGAGCTGCCCTCCCTTTGTGCTCTTTCTCTTTGTCGTGGAAAAGCATTTCCCCGCTCTTTATTTCACACATACACAAACCCCCACACACAAATCCTAAAGACCACAAAGGAGAGGCTTTAAATCAGTCTCTGGATAAATGAGGGAAAACCTGGGCAGAGAGGTGCGCCCGTCTCCCCAAGCGTAAAGGGCAATGCTTCAATAAATATTTTAACATGGGAGCTGAGGTGGGGGGGGATAAATAATATGAAGCCATATGGAATCCTGGGTGGAACTGCGGCAAATAAACCTCTCTCCAAGCACCGGGGGCTTTGGAGGGGGAGGGGCAGCAGCTGGTGGGCAATCGACTGCACTTTAGTCCGGTTTCCATAATGTCGTGTGAAGGTGCCAGGCAGTGTCGTCAATTGAAGTCATTTTGATGTATTTTTTTGAAATGTTATGCTCAAAGTACATTATTAGCTTGTTTGGAGACTCTCTTCAAAGCCCCTCACCAAACGCATATATTTCCCTATCCCCCCCCATGGCTTCTGTGCACACACAGCGTAGTGAAACACTCCACCCTAAAGGCAGTGGAGGCAGCTTGCTATGAACAAAAGGGGATTTAGCAAGCTAAAGAATCTAATATATATATTTGATTATACATTAAATATACTATATTATGTATATTTACATTATATATACTGTATGTATATATATATATATATATACTGCATTTGGATCAGTTCTGAAGCTCCTGCTATAGGGTATAAGGTGCTATAGGTCCTATAAGGTAAGGTGTTTACACATTACAGGATTTCCACTGCCACAAGCACCCAAAAAAATTCACCCAAAACTGTACCAGATCGGCCCTGGTGGGGAACCCTGATCGGGGCCGACGTTTGGCTGTCCGCCCCAGGGGGAAGGGGGAGGGTGAGCCGGCACAAATTCGCTGAGAAGCATGTAGGGGTGGCTCCATGGGTGGGCGAATTCTGTCTTGAAGGAAGCAGAGTTTGCTGCCCTTGGAGAATTAGCTTGCCTCGTAGAGACGAGCGGTGAATTTGTGTGGGGAGGGCAAATCAAAATAAATAGCGGGTATAATTGGGCACTAAATTGGGAGAAAAACAGAAAAAAATCTGAAACAAAATGTAAAAAATAATAATGCACAAAATCTCCAGCTCCCTTATTACAGGTGACACACAAGTTAACTGTTTGAAAGGTAAGGAACAAAACAGGGACCATGATTTTCTGGTGGAGTGCCCAGAATACTCCCAATGTTTTACAAGCAAGGAAACCAACAAGAGCACTCAAGAGGTAATTGTATTTACATATTTAAGGTATTTAATGGTCTTTCAGTATGCATTGAAAACTACTTCTACATTAATTTGGATTATAAAGGCCATAATAAAATATCGCTGCAATATTTGTGAAGCTTATTAACTTTGGAAACCAAGGCCTACAGATGCAAAGTTTTGCATTGTGTACAAATAATCTGATGATGTGTAACTGACGATCAGTTGCACAGAGAAGCCAGCCTGCAGAGCAAAAACCCTGAGACTTGCCCAAGGCGTTTAAGATTGAAGCGGGTTCCTCGCCTATAAACAAGCTGTCAACAGCAAACTTCCTTTATTTTTAATTGCGTGTTGTTATTATTGCTTATACATTATTGCTTCAGACAAACAGCAGCGGATCCCAGGTTAAAATGTGCCTACATCATTGTTTGATGTCTCCAGATTCCTCCTTTCCTGTCTTACAAGATTACAGTTCCTTGACGTGAGACGGGGAGCATTTGTGACTGTTTACAAAGGATTATGGGATTCCAATGAGCCTTCAGAACAATGTGTAGCGCATAAAAAAAAAGAAAAGGAAAAGCTAATCGGATGCTTTGCTTTCTTTGTATTCACCACTCGTGCCCCTGTTCATTTAGAAAAATGGTTGGAATTCAAGTAAATCCCAAAATAAGTTAATCCAGGTCCAGCAACAAATGCAATTTGGGGCTTAGCGGTAGTATCAGCAGGGCATGCAAATGCATTCCCCCGTCAGACCCGCCAGGGCTCTGCCTGCACTCTGTGAGATCGACAGCAAGCGAGAAGGAGCGCCGGACGTGCTGAACACAACTTCTATTAGCATACCGTACCAGTCCTGCAAAAATAAACACCCGACACAGGAACATAGCAATACCAGGGAAGTGAATACCCACCCTGTATCTGAGTGCCATGAAAATAAATACCCACTGTATCTAGACCTGGGACAAATACAGTAAAAGTACTTTTTAATGTCGGTCAATTTAGAATTTTCCATGAAACTTGTTACCGAAATTGTCAGTAATCTATAGGAATAAAGTAGGAAAGGGCTAAAGTATTTCAAATAAAGTATCTAATCCAGGTCTTCCTGTATCTGTGTGCTAGGAAAATAAATACCCACAATGCATCAGATGGCTATAACATGAATCACCCCCTCTCTATGAGATTGCTATGAAAATACCCAAACTGTATCAGTGTTATGAAAATAAATACCCACCATATATCACAATGTTATGACAATAAAAACCTGCACTGTATCTGAGTGCTATGAAAACAAATACTCACACTGTATCAGGATGCTATAAAACTAAATACCCATTCTATTTAAATGTTATTACAATAAAAACCCAAACTATATTGAGTGCTATGAAAATAAATATACACTGTATCAGAGTGCTATGCAAATAAATATATACATTTGAATAAAAATGGACCAAATATTACCATGCCAGCCTGTAAATACATACAACACTGTTGCATTGTATTGCATGAAAGTAAACACCCACATTGTACCACATGTAAGATTTGTATGAATGTTAATATCCACAGTATAGATTAAGAGTTGTTGCAAAGGTTCATGTGAACTATTATGAGGTTATTCAAATACTTTAGATTAATGAGTAAATTACTCTGTCACCAACTCTGTCAACCACATGGCATGTCTCAAAATGAGATGAATATGCATATTCAAATTGTAGCATGGTGCCAGGTGTGGCCACCATGCCAGGTGGTGAGTGGACAGAAAAGAGACTCAAAAAGGTAGTGGATTGGCCCACAGCCATTTTATTCGCCTGATTTTATTCCCCAACTTAAAATGACACAACTCAAACCAAAACACTACCCAAAAAACAAACCAAAAAAGGGTAACCACCAGTCACATAATTTTCCTCTCTCTAAAGGCACGGAAAACAGTTCCTTTATAATGGGTCTGATGAAGGCAACGAGAAGCAGCTTGGCTGATTATCAATCAAACTCAGCTGTGTGTGCCTGATTATCAATCAATCTTCCCAGGCTGTTTGAACACCTATGGTTTGCTTTCCAGTTTGTCCATAGTGGATCTATGTCACATATACCACAATTTGAGGATTCTACCTATGAGCTGGAAATGATTGGTCAGGTGCACCAGAGAAAATCGGAGGTCCCCATTTCATGACTGGCCATGTCACATGGTATCAATATTCCTTGCCTGAGCATATTATGTTTCTCCAAATAATAGCTCAACCCACATCTCTGTATAAACCAGACTGTTTTCCCAAGGCCCTATCGATGTTTGGTGCCGCCATGTTTCTAATCATGAGATGATCATTTCAATGATGACCTTGAAAATATGTCTTGTGCTAGTGATTGACCCAAAATCAATGGGTGGCGTGATGGCTTGAGAGAAGTCTGACAATTCTCGGGTTTGATTCAACATATTCCAGCATACTTGGGAGATCTGGTCCTGGCTCACACTTTGGGCTTGTTTTGCTTTGTTCCTGGTTGTGTGTTTTTGCATTTTGGAAAGATATAAACATTATGCATTGTTTACAATAAAGCTCATAATACAAAGATGAAATTGCACGACTTCAGAGTGTCTCTATCAACAAACTTGATAGGTATAAGCTACAGGAAAGCAGTAGGAACTCAACAGGATCCCAACAGACGCAACAAACAAAAGGCGTGCAAAAAATGAAACTAATAACAAAATGAAGAATGAGATTAACTTGTGACATCACAGAGAATGATACAAACTCAATTAATTGAAATATAACTCTTCACGTCAAATTTCAAAATGGTTACATCTAAATGTAGATGTGACAAATACATGTAAGATTGTAAGAATTTATCTGTACATAATTTACACACATATTTTGTATATAATGACATTAATTTGTTAAAATGTTTAATTGATATGTCATACCATATATATCCACAAATTATGTATGATTATAAATTATGTACAAATACATATTTTCACATTTTCATAATTTGTATATGATGTTTTTGTGATTGGGCATAACACATCAGTTTATACATCAAAATAAAGATCATTTCATGCTCTTTCCAATGATACATAATTTGCCTATTGTTTCTCTTTCCATTTCCAAGAGGGAAGTGTTAGACTGAAGGTTGGCTGAGTGTGAATGGGTGTGTTATGTGGGTAGGCACACATCCTGTTTATACAGAATAATGCTGTGGAAGGCATCAGGTCTCGGCAGCTAATCAGGGCAATTAGTGGCCACGCCTACTGGCAGAGCAGCCAGCGCACACACCAGTCCAGGGTTTGACAATTACACCTGTGTGCTTAAAACTGCTCTGCTCTCTTCAGTAGGTGGCTGGAACCAGGAAGGAGAAGGCGTAAGAGACCAAGGAGCAAGAGCGAGAAAGAAAGAAAGAAAGAAAGAAAGAAAGAAAGAAAGAAAGAAAGAAAGAAAGAAAGAAAGAAAGAAAGAAAGAAAGAAAGAGAAAGAAAGAGAAAGAGAAAGAGAAAGAGAAAGAGAAAGAGAAAGAAAAGTACGAGTAACGGTGTCACATATCCTCCCCCTCAGCTCTGACTAAGGGAAGGAGGCAGCAATCAACAGATGCTGGGAGAGGAACACCAGGGCCACCAGGTCATTTTCACATGTCATTGTAAATGCAGTGTTATGAAGCCCCTGCCAGAGTGAGCTTTCTATTAAGGTCGTTGTGTGAACTGTGAACACTAAATGTATAATAACAAGGGTATGACTTGACACCCTTTGACATAATGACCCTGTCATAAATGACCATGTAAAGTGTTACCACATGAATATATAAAACAAAATGTTGTCACTATCATTAACGTTTCCCTTGTTGCTTTGTTTTCCCTAACTTTGTTTTTCTCCGACATTGCCTTTGTTGCGTGTGCGTGTTCCAGGCTTGAAACCAAATGCAATGCAAATTGAAAGCTTGCTGGTTCAATGCCTCTGTCATTTTCACTGGAACCGCTTGCAAAATGGATTAGAAACACCTCACTTTTTAACCAATTAAATGCCCAGTCGTATTTGTAGGGCCATCACTTCAGGAGACCGCAGACAAGCAATCGCTCCAAAAAGCATTCTGCCAGCCGACGGTTCCTTTAGCTCCGCAGCCCACCAGCTGATCTGCATAGTCATTGGGTCGGAGGTAAACCCCGCCTCCCCCTGAGCAGTGCAACTGTCAATGATGTGCTATGTGGGTAGTATAATTGTGTTTGGAGGGGCCACGACTGGTGATTCTAAATTAGGGGGAAATGGTAGAAAATATCGTTTTACAAAAGAGTTTCAGTGAGGGGTTTTCTAATCTCATCCACCACCAGGCTCCTTGCCAGTGTGGCAATTAATATGAGCTTCCATTCTTCTTTCTTGTTCCAAGTCCTTTCACAAAACACTGCTCCCCCTTAATTGCATGGGAAAGATCAATCTCCCCTATAAATAGACTTCTTGAGAGAGAGCTGCCCTGCCTGTTAACAGACAATGTTTTAGAGCAGACACTGCACAGATCCGCCAGTTTATACCTTAGCTCCGCCAGTTATACCGTGGTCGCACAAGTTATATTATGCCATATGCAATCATCTGCATCCATCTGTGATCTGCAAACTCTTCCATTTCAAGTTGGTAGCTTGATAACTAGCTAAGATTATTTAGTGACATACCTAACATTGTCGGGTACCTACCCAGTCAGCTAAATAGCAGGCCACGAGTTGTAAGGGGGAGTGCAACCTACCGAACGATACAAACAAATGAGAAATATCTGAACATTTTTGAGTGGATTCCTTCAATAAATGTTTTTCTCACCTGCAAGGGTACTGAAACAGCATGGCCTCTTCTTTATAATAAAACAGGGTTTCAGGAGGCAACCACGAAGTCATGAACACGGGGGACAGGGGCCACTTTGCCCTGTCAATCGCTGACTCCTGCGAATCAAAAGACACAAAAATGAGTGAGTCACTGAAAAAACATAATAGCTCCACCCATTTAGAGGTTGAAGGAGGCCTTCCTCTTTTCTCTATAGTGTTCATTCTTGAGATTGGCAAAGGACTGGGACCCGCCTGTGGGATTGTGGGGCAGACACATTGGTGTTGCACAAAACTATTGCATGGCCAGGTGGCAGATGATCCACAGCGGCTGTCAATCTGTCTGCAGACGCTGTACAGGAAACCTGACAACAGGAGCTGCACAGCCTTCCGCAGCGTCGACGGGAGCTGTTCGGGAGCGAAAATTGGACGCAGCTGTCCCTTATCCTCAGCTGAGACCAGTCACCATGACCAGACAGCTATATAAAAGAGGGGAAACCTTAGGGTTGCGGAGAAGCTGGCAGCTCCCAATGCGAGAGGTGTTCCAGTCTGACTCTCTCTTTTCTTCCTTTCCCAGAAAGATCAAAAAGCAATCCAGGGGATTCTCCACTGACCTGCCAGGAACCCCCAGAGAAGGTTGGCCCGAGGACGGCCATCAGCTAAGCTACAGCCACTCTTACCCAGAGGGAACTCGGAAAGGCAGTTTCATCCCTCCACTTTAAGCTGTACATTTCTGAAGCATAGCCTGTTTAGCGCAACTGGACTGCATTGCAGTAAATGTACGCCTGACTGGGGAAAAAAACAGTCCAACTAAACTTTTTTGTCCCCCTCCCTGGTTCTGCTCCTACTCCTACTCCGTAACGTCGCACAGCCTGTATCTTGTTACAGTCCAATAAATGGAACTCTCAGGAACAGCAAAAAAAACAAAAACACCATTTACCAGCACAACATTGTGGTTCATTCACACAGGGAGCTATGAGACATTTAGAGTACATAGAGCTGGATGAACACTTTTAATGTGTGTAAAAAAACTAAATAAAATGACAACACATACATGTTTTTCTGAATGACACCCATGTTTATGGAAATGCTATAATAATATCTTCTGGTGCAATAAAGCAAGTGTCGGGAGTCTCTTGGCAGGGTTGCAGGATATGGGGGAAAGCCAGACAAAATATAAAGAAAAGAACAGAGAATTGTTGGTGCTGTACTTTTGCTGGATATGTTACATTCATGCATATGTTTACATGCGATCAGATCATAAAGGTGTTGGTGCTTTGCCATGAATGCTGCGTGAGTGAGGAGACAATCTATGTGCTATCCTCGTTTATCCCAACAAACGAGGATACACAGTCTTAACAGCAAATTATTACTTTGCACTTGAAGGCAATCTTTCTATGTTAGAGCAGTCTTGTGCACATGCTTACAACAGGGTTTACTACTTATAACTTGACTCGGAATGTTTTAATGTTGGTAATGTGATATCATGTATGTATTTGTAATGTCCTTATGTGTAGGATAAATTCCCTTTTTAAGTGCAATAAAGTCTTATTTTAAGGTCTTGTGCAGGCTACAGAATCCCACGCAGCAGTAGAAAGCTGTTCAGGTAGATTCACCTCAGATTGGCAGGCACCTCAGATCTATGTCAATTCAATGCCAAACCTTGTACATCCAGAGGCTCTACATCTCTGTCAGTGCGTTTATAATATGATGTAATGTTATGGCATTACATCATATTCTGTGCTATTCTGTTTAGTCTTGTAAATATCCCCAGTATTCTTCCCGGTGGTGTTAATTAAAGGCTGTTCACTTGTACATTGCATTGCACTGCACTGGAGAGGACGTTATATTTGTTGCCACCTGTCCAGCTAGGCTAACTGCAGGCCCGCGGCAGGGAGTCACGCTCTGCAAAAGCGCTATACCGTGGGCCAGCACATGTCACAGCAGGGGAACATTCTGCTTTAAATGCTAATCCACACTGTCCTGTGTCCAATATGTTTGTTTGCACACAGCGCATTTGGCACATCTAGGCCAAGCCTGATGCTGACAGTCGCAACTTCAGATTTTATTTGCCTTTATTTTAACCAGGTAGGTCAGCTGAGAAACTCACATTTGCAGTGATGACCTGGGGAATTGAAAGTGGATAGGACATCCAATGGACTGTGGAGCCAATCAGATTTGTTTTGGTGGTGGGGGAGTGTCCAGATGCAGAGAAACAGATTTGTGGACACTGGTGTTAACACGCGTGCTCTTTGCGGTAAGCAGCGGGGGATCTTTAAGCACATTGCCCTCAACATTGTACTGGGGAACTGGACTGTGTTTGGTCCAGAGTGTGCCCCCTACTGGCTGACCAACTCCTTCCAGGAGCAACTGAGTTTTCCCAGGAGGTCTCCCAGCCCAGTATGAACCAAGACCAACCCTGCTGAGCTTCAGCTGTTTGACTTGGATTCCTGAGGTCATAAGAACAAATGAGAGTTGTTATGAGTCAGTTGACCTACCTGGTAAAATAATATAATATATATATATATATATATATATATATATATATATATATATATAAAATGTGTAGGTACCATGCATGTCCATGTCTGTGTTTGTGTTAGATCCCCAAAGCTGTTCATTGTCCCTAAAGAGGACACTGCCACTGCCACAGACCCACTGATCACTTGGCCACAGGGCAGAAGCAAAAACACAACAGTTTCTGGAGGCATCACGCTCTGCGTTTGAACCAATGCCACAAATAAACAAAATCTGGCAAGTGTTAGACCCATGTGTAATTTTGGGGACAATTTAGAATGCTGCACAGTAATATACACTTAATGAAGCACTGATAACAGCATTACATATTATTAAAAAAAGAAACACATTACATTGCTGATTTTTTCTCCAACTGTAATATGCTTTAGTAAAAACATAAAAAAATGCATTATTCTTAATTAAATAAAGAAATACAATTACTTTATGAAATAGGTTCTAACATTACAAAATAGGTTGCTTGGGTCGCCAGATTGAGAAATTCAACGAATTCCCATTATATCTCCATAGAGAAATTACTCAAATTGCCATGACTTAACACGCAAATAATACGTACTGCAGTGCTTGTCCCTTACTCACCCTTTACAGATGACTTTAGGACAGGGAGAGAAAAACCTGTGAAGCGAACTAACACTTTTCAATGGAGATGCCAAAAGTCATTCGTAAAGGCAAAGAGGAACAAATGCATTAGCAAAATATGTTAATAACTTGAATACATTTTCACACTGTTTTATTAATACTTAATGGAATCCAATATTCATGGGACCCAAAAGAATGCAACACGTGAGGCTGTGTCTGTTCCTTACTGTCACTTCCTGAACCCCCATGCTAATTCAATCGTTCAACAAGCCATGTTTCCATATGTCTTATTCCTCTGCGACACTGGTATCCACACTTGTATTGCAAATGAGACAAGGCCAGCCATGTCTCCAAAGCCTGTTAGTCACTATCAGTAGTTTGATCAAACGTCGTTAGAGCCCCGGAGGAAAGGCATGCTGAGGAGACAGGCAGTGGCAGCTCTCAAACTCTCCACGCTTGCTTGATTGCACCAGAGGATATTATTATAGCACGTCCTTCATCTAAATTATAAACACATACTGTGCTGAATATATATTTTATTATATAAGATATATACATATGTTCCAAAAAATAAATAACGCATACAAGAATAAATAATCGAATAAAACCATTACGTACTATAAATAACAAAATACTATATATATATATATATATATATACTGTACTGTATACAGATTAAACTGTTATTCAACAACGCTGTTATTGGCGATTTCAACACTTTTATTATGACATTCTTCATCTAAATGTTAAATATATACTAAATACATATTTTAAATTCAAAATATAGTATCATATATATTTAAAATAATACATACAAATAATAAATACAACTATGATGTATAAATATAAGACAGGTATAAGATTTATAATTGTAAATAATAATAAAAATATTTACTAAGGGTTATGGATGAAGCACCTTGCACTGAATTAATACTATCATCAAAACCATACAGCATGTGTGAAGCATAAAATATGCAAGACGGCTGTCACGGGCGGAATCATTCCCATGGACATCCAGGTACTCATTTGGACAACAACAACACAGAACAATGCACACCACAAATTGCATTTAACGGCATCTGTCTATGTACTGTTTTAACCAGGATGAAGTGACTGTATGATGAAACAGCTTATTTCATTTTGTAGGGAAAGAGCTTTCTTCATAAGAAAGTACATTACATACTCATAATGTACTTCCCATGAAAACTGCTTGAAAAAAAGCACGTAACAAGCAGTTCTGTTGAAGAGCTCACTATCTCTCCCCCCCCCACTTGCTTGGATAAAAGAATCCTTTCTTCTTTCATATATTGTACATTTCACATAAAAGGACAAAACATTTTTAAAAACTCTCTGTGACCCTTTGCTACATATTTGTCATGGCCCTCTTGTGTTTATATACCAAAATAATCTTTGTTTCCTTAGAATGAGATGGGTGAAAAAAGCAAGACGAAAGATAACACTTGACATATGGGAGCAGAAACACTCAATACTGCAACCCTTTGTTCTCTCCTAGATTTATCTGCAGTATTTATTTCTCCTTTCTTACCAGGAAGCTCTTGCGTTTCTATACTAATGGATACATATGCATATGATTCAATCCACACAGAATAGACAAACGTTCCCATCTGACCCCCATCCAAAGTCACTCAACATATTAAGCCCCTAGTGCAAATGTGTGTGGTACATGGGTGGTACCTCTAATCTTTGCACATTTTCAAGTGGATAAAATGTACACATTTCGAACTCTAATAACTTTAAAAAAAACTATGTGGGAACAATCTAATAAATTTCAATGTGGGAAGCCAAAGTTGCAAGTTTCAAAAGTTCAATTATTTGCTCTAACAACTTTGCTTATCAGAAGACTTCATTTTGATTAACATAGTCTTGATGAACCAATTTGAGCTATATTAGGTCTATAAAACCTAGCTCAACAAACAATTTAATTGTAAATGTTTGTGGTTTTTGTTCTCCAATAATTTACCTGAGAAATATGGAATCTGAAAGTTACAAGTTCGTGTTATGTTTGGGGGTCTATATTGAAGTGTGGGATAAGTGCTATATCTATGTAAGGCATACCATATTAAAGATCCATATTAAAGGCTTCCCTTTCTCTAAATTCTAACACTGATTCTACATCCAGCCAGGATTTCTTCTGCATCAACAAGGCTGCCAAACATAAACTTACTGATCAGAAATCAGGAGAAAAAAACATGAAAGGGCTTCTCTCTCTAAGTTCAGATACCTGACTTTGCATGTAGCCGTGGTTTTATCTCCAATTACATGACGGTCAAATATATGAATGCTGGTGAGAAATCACCAGCAAGTATAAAATGTGGGCTGTTTGGGGGAATATATTGCATATTGGATATGTATGTCAACAAAAACAAAAGGTATACCATCTGAAAGAGTATCTTTAAGAGCATCTACAATCTGGTATGTAATTCAACATATACGTAGCAATGAGTCCTTCTTCGTTAAGGAGAGCACCAAATACATGCATACTGATTCAGAACACAGCAAAAAAACAAAAACATTTCTAGCATTTTGGGGGCCTACTGGCATGTTGGACAGGTGATATTTCCACAGAAAACATATCAAATGAAATAGCCTCTTTTTCCTTAAACTCTGACATCTGGCTCAACATCAATCCATGATTCCTTTTTCATTAATAAGAGAACCCAATGTATTCATGTAGCCACACTGTGAAGGTCTTTTACTGTCATTTATATGCACCTTCCCAACAAATGTCTCATAAATACCTTGTAGGTTAGGACAAACAAAAACAAATAACTTAACAAGCAGGTATCATAATACATGACATAACAGAGAACTAAGAGCGAGACAGTAAAATTTGGGGGTTTTAATAGTGACTTAAATCATGACACAGACAGGACTGCCATAATATTTTCTGGCAGAGCATTTCATAGCCTTGGGGCCTTAACAGCAAAGACTAACTCACACTTACTTTTGGGAATGCATAGAAACCCTTGATGTCCTTCAAATGTGAGAGAGCTACTATTTACTGTAGTTAAACTGCTAATGGAGTTTAAGCCAAAAGGACTATAAACTATAAAAAATAAAATAAATAAAACTGGCCACCAAATCAGACAAGCCTCTATTCGCTTGTTTGACATCATTCATTTTCTGGCGGTGATAAACGTCATACGGCCAAGGCTTTTTCAAAGGCCTGTCATTTACACATGTATGTGCCGGGCTTCAGCAGCGCGCCCTGCTGAAACTATTTCAGGCATGTTCGCACGTGCTCCGTGGTGCTTGACCTAGAGGTCAGGATATGAAGAGGTCAAACTTGTATGTTGGAAGCAGCGGGTGTATTAACCTTTGGGCTTAACCCCAGAAGGTAAAATACTGCCTGGCATATATGGTCAATTTTCCGAGAGTCCTTTGGGGGCTGTTAAAAAGGGGTAAGAAATGAAAATGTGACCCGGTGATCTGTCAGTCAGTTCAGGGGGGGAATGGGGGGGCGGTTCATCTTGTAAATGCAATTTCAACTTTGGGATTTGCTTTTCACAGAAGGACATATTGGGTGGGTGAGTATAGGTGAGTTCTTAGTTTTTTTCCAAGAGACGCTGACTCAAGTTTTAACATTGAATGAAACGCACCAACCATTTGTTAAATGCTAATCACTTTTCAGTCTAAAAATATGGCAATTACCACACGAGTAGTGGTCCCTGAAAGAGCGCCATTGCGAGGTCATTTATAAAGTGGTGCTATGATTCAATTTCTTTGGATGGATGTTTATATTCAATATTCTCAAGAACCCCTACTCCTACCCGTCCACATGTGTAATCAATATCTACGGTAAATGCAAAACAACGCTTTCTATCTTTGGAGTCTGCTCGGATTGGTGAGGGAAGACAAGTTCATGAATCATCGCCGTGAAAAAACAAGTCTGTTCTCTACCTAGTGACACAACAATAACTGCCATGCGGTAATTTGATTACTCTGCCGTGGTCCAACTGCTTCAAAGAACCTGTCGCAAATTCATAACGACCATTCATCCATTACAGCGTAATCACCTTCAACCTTCAGAACGGTTTCTTTGCCCCCTGCACCATACCTTAGACTTCCCTTTGAGAGTGGTGCTTTCAAGGAATCACCCCCCCCCCCCACCCTCCCTAAAAACTCCATACGCAGGGGGTTAAAACATTCCACAACTGTTCCATTTGTGTTAATATTAAGAGAGCACACTGTGCAAAATAATACATAACCCACACCAAATGGCTGCGATAGTCTACAGAAGATTGTCTACATTGTAATGTAGGACAAGAAAGCACATTACCCTTAATTGTCATGGTAATTAGCCAGCTAAATCTAATTAACCAGGTCTGGATAAGCTGATTGGATAAGTTTGTCGCAGTTACGTACCCATGGAGACTCTTCTTGGTCTAAAGCCGCACAGTCAAACGCACAATTAAAAAACTCCTTAATAAAGATTGCCTACTTGTTCGGGGCTGACCGGACAAAGTGGACCGAAACTGCAGAGGAGCTGGGGGAGTTCAGGTGGGCCAGAGTGAGAGTGGGGGGCGAACTGCTCAATTTTTACATTTTATTTTTTTGTTAATAAAGTGAGTGACATTATGGTTAAAGAAGTGCTTTCCTCCTCCGCTTTCAATTACACAGCTTTACATATCCCATCAGACAGACCCCCACGGTGCGGCAGATGAAAGAAGAGATGAGGTTTTTCATCCTAGTTAGCCAGGGTTCACGGGCTGGGCCCGCGGGACCACTGTACCCTCAGGCAGCCAAAATAAAAGAGGCAATTTGTGTATCTCGGGCTAATCATTTTATTCAGCCTTATATTCTTCGGCCCGGGGGTCAAGGTATGTAATTAGACACTGAAAAGCGGCGTTCTGTTGTCCCGATATCAAAGTAATGCTTTCTTGCTTTGGCCCTGTGTGCCTGCTCCATGCTCCATTCGATTGGACACAAAGTCACTTACTTTGACTCAGTAAGTGTAAAACTGAAACACGGACAAGGCATCTGGGTTAGAGGACCATTAAAGCAAACCCTGCATCCGCACAGCTGCCTTTATGTTGGCTCATCTACCCATAGCATTTGCATAAAAGGCCTGAATCCAGGTTTTATGTGAAGAGGAAAGTGTGCAGCCAGTTTGGGGCAAACATTAAAGATAAAACGGCAATTTAAATAATAGCACTGAGGCACATTTTAACCTGACTAGACCTATGACTGGAGACACAGCAGAACTTAGACAGAAGACTTTCTGCAATGCAGGTCTTTTTGAGTGTAGGGGGTGTGTCTTTCCAACACGCATAAACATGCATAAACATGCAACTAATGCTACTAATAATAATCAGATAAATGGTCTTTCTTTCTGCTTTCCGTCTTGACCGTGACATGAGCTACTTGAAATTGTATCCCATATCAATATTAGCCACACACTTTCTCGAACGTGTGCAATCTTGCTTTAACCACTAACGCACTAACGCAGAGTTCCACTCCCCGGAAGATAGAACTATGGCGAACGCAAATGGGAAGCCAGAGCTTGAAGACTATAGATATAAATACGTTGAAGACGCTCCCATATCATTCAAGTCTCCTCTTTGGGAACATCCGGTTTCCGAGTGAACTACGGTAGCCATGGATCAGACAAAAGCAGCGTGCCGGTATAATTCAACTGAGATGGGGTATGTTGCTGGCAGTACATCCAACTTGCTTACTCATTTGAGACGGCATCACCCGAATGTGAATATCACTGGTACAAGGAAAAAAACTGAGTGGAGTTCAGACCTAGCTCCTCATGGCATTTAAGCAGCCTCTCGCTGATAATTCAGACCGGGCCAAAGCAATAACAAACGCTGTAGGCGTTTTTATAGCAAAGGATCTGTGACCATACTCCGTTGTTTTAAACATATGTTGAAAGGGATTGTGCCCCGCTACGAAGTTCCCTCTCGTACACACTTCATGACTTTGTTCAGTAAATTATGGTCAATTAGCCACTATTTACAAAGTTCATAATAAATGAAAAGCAATTTTATGTTTTGGATTTCCTTTTTTCCCGCTGTACCGAAAACGTATCGAACCGTTACATCAAGACCGAGGTAGTTACGTACCGAACCATGATTTTTGTGTACCGTTACACCCGTACTTTCTTTTTGTAATTTGTAAATTATATAATTGCACACTAGGCTTGATTTGATCCTAATGGGGGAAATTTAGTTGATAAAATCATAATCATATCATGATCATAACTCTAGTCAAGAGGAAGACCTCATAACCCCACTTATGAAATATTACATTTCAACCTTGGTAGAGGCAAAGGCTAAGGCTGTATTGATTGATAATATCATTGGGCTAGTTTATCTTCTAATCAATAGCCCTTTTATGTCTTTTGCAATTGATCTCCAAAATATTCAGAAATAAGAGTATTCTTTCATTCTGTGACAGTGAAAATGAGGAAATGTTCATACTTTCTGAAACCTAGTGGCATCACATATATTTATAGTTATAGAGTTTTATATATATATATATATATATATATATATATATATAGTATATATATATATTGTTCTCTAGTATATATATGTTGTTCTCTAGTGCAGAAAGCTTTTCATTGACAAGCCCTATATAGATTTTTGAGAGACAGAAAAGCCTGACAGTATTGGCAGTCAGTGAGAATACTGTTATATTTTAACCTGCACTAACTACATAGTCAGCAGTCGCTGTAAATCCCACCTTATTGCAAAAAAAGACCACAGTGCTTTGTGACCTTTTTTTCACCATGTTGACAGATTGCTATAGCCAACCAGCCTGCACTCCGTGATGATGCTGAGTAGTCTGAGCCATAAAATTCCTGCCCCAAAGTCTTCAGTCACAATTTCTGTTAAATAAAATTAAAAAATTCACCAGCTGCACTCGATTTGATGTAGTAATTCAAGAAAAAGTTGAATCATACATTAAAATTGAATGGAATGTTAAAATGCCAAAGGGGGTGAATAATTTTTATACCCACTGTATGAACACAGACCACATTTAATCCTTATGAAATCCTTTTGTTGTAAAAGAGAAAATCGATGAGATTCAACCTGATAAAGATATGATCCCCTTTTAGCGTACTGGGAAATATAAACCCCATGGGTTTACTGTCAGATAATGGTATACAAAAATTATATTTTATAATGTTTATAGACAAACATATATTCGGGAGGTGGGAGTTAAAGATCAAAACAGCAATGTGATAAAAGCATGCTTGTTCTCTCATATGAAGGACGCATGTCTTTGTGTTGCGTATTCAAGGTCTGTTTTGATTGTATCGCATGCCATTCAGTGTACAAAGTTGACTCCTTAAAAGCCTTTCCCTCCATCATTGATCTTACTCCATTTCAGCTACACTGTCCACACAACTGTGCGGACCTGCCTTTCATATAGTGCACAGGTGTCAAACTCATTCCATTGAGGGCCGAGTGTATACAGGTTTTTGTTGCAACCAATGCACTACACCAGGTGATTTCACTAATTAGCTCACTTCTTCAACTAAGGAGGGAACCTAATTGAAATCACCTGGTGTAATGCATTGGTTACAACAGAAACCTGCACACACTCGGCCCTCGATGGAATGAGTTTGACACCCCTGATATAGTGGATCACTTGAAATGAGGAGCGGGATTTATTCTGTCAAAATTGTGCTGTGATCTCTCCATCTTTGGGAATTAGTACCTTAAATAAAGTCTGCAGTGTCACTCTGTCATCCCAGTGCAATGTCTTCAGCGTATCTAGCAACTTCATTATGTGACTGAATTAATTACCCACTAATCAATTAGTTAATGAGATGACTGTGTTAAACATTGCATCGTGATGTTTTGTCAAAATCTGGTATTTAACCTTCCATGCTCAAATCACACGGGGATATGATGACTTGCGTTATAATTACTGCAGTGAAGATTATTAAATTATTAAATATATTTCTCAGCTGGAAGTTCACCCTACAAAATGAGATCCCGTCTTAATGTCAGATTTACAATTCTATTCCTATTTAGAGAACACAAGCAACCCTTTCTAGCATATTGATCTGCGAGGTGATAACTTCCATTAAATTATTCAAAATGAATGGCTTCTCGATGCTGAGAGATTAAGATACCCACTTCACTCACTAAATAAATAGCCATGCCTGTCACACATGCTGCTGTAAAATAAAAAAAACTATGATGTTATCCCCTCTCAGACTTCAGGCCATTTTACACACATTATGGCATTCCAGTCATCTTGTGGAATATTTTCAGACTGAAAGCAGACATGGAATAATTATTGCAAGGAATTATTATTTCAAGTATTTCATTGCGTATATTTAAGGAACATGAGGTGCCATATTGATCAAGCTCAAATTATGTATTAATAGTAAAATGGTACTTCACACTCATCTGCTCAAATTCATTTTGTATAGTAGTAGCCAAAGTTGTGTTATGTTAATATCATTGGTTTTTGCTTTTACTAAAAATAAAGATTCAGAATCCAATCAAATTTCACTGGAAAGGTATCAAACATTTAGTGTTGTAGATTATATACACACATATATTGTTATATAACAAATAAATCTACTCATTCTACAAGTGAGAGCATTCATTTCATTTGTATTTGATACAATTTGGCTGAGAGTATAAAAAAGGGGGTTGTTACTTTCTGTCTGACTCTCAGATACTCTCAGTTGCATTCACATGTGGCACTTCACACATTACACACTTTAATTATTCACTTTACACACCAGCTAGAACACTGAGATCATCAGATGCAGGTCTATTAGAGATCACCAGAAACTGTCATAAGAAGGTTGGTGATGCAGCCTTTGTCAACTACGCCCCAAAATTATGGAACACATTACCCATAAATATCAGGGAAGCCAACACACTAGACATTTTCAAAAGACAACTTAAAACCTATCTTTTTACCAAAGCTTTTGATTAACTCTGACTTGCACTACTAAATTGATCTTGCACTATATATATTTTAATCTTCTCTGATTATGCATTCTGTGTAAAGCACTTTGAACTGCAATTCTTGTATGAAAGGTGCTATATAAATAAAGTCTTACTTACTTAGTTACTTACTTCAATTAATTAAACCAATTTATGAAATAAACTTAGAAAGGCAGATTATATCATAGAGAAGTCTCTAGAAGGGTTGTTGGTTTGAATATCAGGTCCTGTGACAACCTTGAGCATGGTACCCAAAAAAAAAAATAAAAAAATAAAAATGTACATCTATATATATATATATATGAACTCTGTCAAAAAATGAGCTGTGTATACAGGTTATCAAATGTGTAAGGTTAAGTCAAACCATAATCAGTTTATGCCACCCTGGGTGGGTGGTATCTCCTAAATGGATGGATTATAATAAGATTAAGATTCCATATGGCTGAGTCAGCACTGGAGGGATGTAAAATCGCATGCCCAAAGCTGCATCCAAAACTCAGGAGGAATGACTAAAATGGCCAGGAGGCATGAGAGAGTGTCAGAGAGGAAATACAAGGATCAGTAAGCTGACATGCCTGATGACTGGCTCAAATTTAAAGTCAAGTCCTGCATGTCATTTGCCAAGCTCTGGTAGCATCCAGCACAGAAACAATGTTTGACAATGCCCAATTGACGGGGTCAGAACGAAAAAACAAACATATCCAATAACAGGCCACATTTGCATAGCACCTGTAAGGTTCATAACCTTAGGGTACTATGAGTCTGACCAGGTTGACGCTCTGATGTGATATAAGTCCATTCCAACTTCCAGGGATGTGCTTAGCTAATAGACCAATGATGATCTCATGTAGGTGGTGCTCCAATTAGAGGTGGCGATTCAAGCCAACTTAACCATTATAACATAACATAATGCTGGCTAAAACTTGCTAGAACATTCCCTTTCCAGATGATTGATACTCCAATGATTGAAGAACCATTAATGAATGAATCCTGACTAATGCAGTGCAGTATAATTTAAAATATCTGTTAGATCTCAGTTACATGTGACATTTTTTCCTGCCTATGCAGAATGGCTGGCTATGCAGAATGGCTGGCTATGACATCGATTTGTCTGTCAAGTTCAAATCACATACAAAAGTGTGTTTGGACACTGAAGAACCAAATACAAACTCCTGCACCTCAGTCAGACACACAAGAAAATAAAACTGGGGGGTCATTGGTTATTCCAGTTATTCCAAAATAACAACAGATTTCCATGAAATACAGATGTATAACAGGAGACTGATTGAGACCTTCCGAATGAGGTATCTTGTTCAGGCACTTGTTTTTAATATATTCATGTACCTAATGGCCCAAATTGAATCCTGACCATATGAATGCTGTCTATGGCCAGCAGTACCACAGGGAGATGCATAAATGACCATGGTGTTGCCCAGCTCATCTCTCTATATGGAGTCCTCTGGTCAATCAGGGGCCTGCAGCAGATGCGTGAGGTGCGCAGTCCTCCAGCATGGTAACTGTAGCTCAGCTGCTGGATTGAAGGGTGAGAGAAGCAGGGGCTACAGGTAACTGCACACATTTCAGAGGACGTGTGTGCTAGCGTGCACCCTCCCAAACTGGAGGGAATTACAGTGACAGGGCAGGCCTACAGTTGTGCTTGACCAAATTGGAGAGAAAGATGGTGGGACAAAATGCTGATGACAATGCACTGGGCTTGGGCAACACTACTACATTCATATGCGTGAGAACCAATAGAGCCAACCTATGTTGGACAAATGTGGTGTGTGGTAATTACGAAAGTGCACTGCCACGATTCTGTTGGTGAAGGGCATCATGTCTGAATAAAAATTGATTAAAAATTGGATCCATTTACCAATACTGCTTTGGCCCTCTTAATATCCTGCTGAAGCAGCTGTCCTCAGCTTCAGAGTGAATCTCTGGTTCTGGGAGTGGACAGCTGGGGAATGACACCGGATATAAGATTGTGGGAGGGGACATGGTAATGAAACTGGTCTTTCACATAAATAGAGGTATTAGCATGTATGCATTTAAATGTGAGCAGAAGGATTTCGAAATGGATTCTATGCTGAATGGGAAACTGGTGGAGAGTTGCCAAAATGGGGGTAATATGCTCATATTCACAAACTCGCAACAGAATTCTAGGAGCAGAGTTTTGAATGCACTGCATTCTCTGCATTCTAAAACTGATCTTCGTGGGATGCAGATATGACATGAGTGGAACACAGAAGGATTTACAACCTGCTACGGTGACACACTCAGTTCTGACACTGAGGTAAAACCAGCGCAATAGCATTGGTCTCTTATTAGAGAGAGACCAATGTAGTTGAAGTAGGAGGAAATGATCTATGGGGTCAAAAGCTGCACTTACACTTAAGAGGACGAGGAGACTCAGGGAACCAGAATCTGCAGTAATTTGCAGATCACTGGTGACCTTCACTAATGCTGGCTCTGTACTATAACCGGGCCTGAAACCTGACTGAAATATTTCATAAAGACTGTTTGATTACAGTGATAAAGTTGTTTAGCAACTGCTTCTTCTAATACTTTGGAGATAGAGAGAGGCTGGAGATTGGCCAGCAGTTGGACAGGACTTCAGGGTCGAGGCTGGGTTTATTTTAGGAGAGGGCTGATAACTGCAGTTTTTAGGGCTGATGGGACATTGCCATTGCAGAGAGAATTCTACCTGGAATCCAAGCTTCGACACCCCCTCTGCACACACGACCTCCGTGGCGATGCATCATTTTATATTGGTTATATTTGAACATATTATCCGAATATCATCACAGAAAAAATTACTTTTATGAAAGATATGAGCAGAACTGAAAGGGAAGTCCTGGTCGTCTCTGGGGCCTCAAACTCAATCATAGCAGTGGAAATAGAATGTTGAATGTTGTTAACAATACCCCATTTCCCCACTAAATGCAATTGTAATGGTACTTTACAGAAAAAAAGTATCTAGTTTATAGAAAGGCCCTGCGAAATTGCATTGTACAGCAGCCCCCTCATACGAATCCTATTTGCCCACGATGATTAGATTAGTTTTGAATATATAAAGAGCTGATTTTTTCATGAGCATTTAATATGGGTTTGTAGCGATTTGTTTGCATAATTAAGATCCTTACATGTGACTGATCCTTGTATCAGGTATTCTTGTAAGTTTAGTGCACTGTATTTGCATGTTAAGCAATAAAGCTTGCGATGAAATGCATAAATAAATAAACACTATGGTTTCACAAAATAAAAATGGATAAAAGATTCAGCAGGCAATTTTGAGCTCTAATGTAGATAAACTGTGTTAAGGCCTATGCAATTACAATTATGCCATTTAGCAGACGCCGTTACCCAGAGTGACTTACAAGTGCATTCCACTAAGTGGGGTGAGACAGCATATCACATAAGTAGTCGGTACACCTTGTTTACAAAAACAGCTGCTAGGAGCACACACAGAGATACTAGGAAACTTTTTTTAATTTGCTCTATCTTCTCCTTCAGCTGGGGAGTTATTTTTCCCAATTACATAAAATGACCTTATACTGTATATTTTCATCTTTTTGACAAGTCTGTTTGGCCCTCGCATGACACAAGTGTTCATAACATCACAACCAAAAAAACTTTGAAAGCAGTTAAATTATAATCTCTTGAAGACATCTTCATTGGTGTTAATTTCCATATATAGATGAGAATAACAAGATGTTTCCAGTTCCTGTGTGCCTTCTAAAAGACCACAGGGCCATTATTTAAAAAAATGTATCAGTGGCTTTGTGGGAAAAATGCTTGCCTCAACCCCAGAAGGGGGTGAGTCATTTGTGAGTCATATCAATGACTTTGGGTGGGATCCACTGGCCTCCTGGGTGATACAACTGGCTCCTAACATAGTAACACTTTGGAGTCCAGAATTTACCCATGACATTGAACCATGACTGTGCCAGTGCTAACTGTGTCTGGAAGTCCTATGGGGCAACTCATAATTGGCCATAGGGAGGGAGTGTTTCTGTCAGCAAGCTATTGCACAACAGTGATCCCTCTGAATTCATCGGGCCCAATAGATTCATATTTACGCTATTACAGAGCTGATATGTATAACATTTAATATCTGAAGATATATCGAGCGAAATGCTTCCCTTTTTGAGGAAAAAAGTGTAGCTGTCTTTTTGTATTTGCATCTGGAAATGTTCAATTTGCATTTATGGTCTTGCATTTTCTTTTGTTTGGAGTTGATTTTACTGTGAAATGATTTTGGGATTGGTTTTAATTGATGTATGGCGGATAACTCAATAAATGACATGCACTCTTCCTGCACCAGCTGAACGTGAAGCAGTTCCCTGAGGCACTGTGCAGCGCTCAGGAAAGGAGAGCTTTTGAAATACTGACCTGTAGTTCTGACCGCATTCCAAGCAGGTACTGGCTAGTGTTCTCCCTTACAAACCAGAGAGACTATTACGGCTTCGCTTGAGCGGTTCTGCTACGGTTCTGGCCGTCTGGTCGACTTCAGGCGGTTCAATGAGGACACTGTCTTCTTCAGGAGGTGACAATCGACCCTGGGCTCACCCGGGCTCATCCATTGCGATCTGAAATGCGAATCGACATCCTCTCATCCTGATCTAGTGTAAATATAGAATCTGTTGGACCTGGGCCCCCTTGGCTGACAAATGGTGTTTGTGTGTGCGTCTGAGTATGTGCTTATGCATGTGTGATTGGGTGTGTGTGTGTGTGTGTGTGTGTGTGTGTATGTATATGTGCATGTGTGTACATGTGTGGGGGAAAGTACGGGGATTTGAATAAAATTGATAAACAGTTTTACTGTCATTAATAATGCACTCAGGGCCAGATTTACTAAGGGCATTTTCACACCTAGTTTGTTTAGAGCATTTCTTTTGAACCCTGGAGCGATTCCCCCCTAGGTTTGATGCGTTTGAGCATATATGAACACAGGAAATCGCACTTGGGTGCGGACCAAAATAATCGGACTGAGGCCATCTAGAGAAGGTGTTCTCAGTATGCTTTCAAGCGAACTCTGGAGCGGTTCCTTTGTAATGAGAATTCAATCCAACCCAAAGGACCCAAATCACTATGCATGGGGTTTGGCACACTTTGAAATACAATATGAAAACATTTCCCAGCCTAGCAAGCTAAATAGCAAATGTTACTTAACCAGTTGTTGTGAGTCAGACAACTAATAAAGAAAATGTTTTCAAGCTGAATATTGACCAGTTCATAATACAAACATTTTGTTTATGCTGTTAGCTTGCTAGCTAGGTATGCTCTGGATAGTTTTGATATTTACTAAGCCAGCTACCTTTGGTGTAAGTTAGGTGTCTTGGTATAAGTCATTTTGTTTTGCATTTAACTAGCTAGCCAGCTTACATCTGCTTATCTAACATTAGTTAACTTGTGTAAGCAGTTCTGATCACGCAATTCAAAAATAGAATGCAACATTGCAGTGAAAACGCCACATCAAAGCAAGTGCCTTGTTCACATCTCATTCCGTTGGAAGCAAATAGGAAAAGTTCCAGCTATCTAGGTAGCAAGCTTGTGTGGCTGGCTAAAGTATCTTGCCAACTAGCTAACCCAATTCCAAGCAGGTACTAATTAACCCAATTAATTGCAGGAATTGTCATAATTGACTAGCCAGTGAAATTTAGTTTGTGGTTGTATCCATTTTGAAGTCAGAAGATACCGCATTCCTGTGTCATTCCAGGGAAACAATTCCTGCACAAAAATTCTGACCAATGAAGGAACAGTTTGCTCTCACATGGTGTTTGTTTCCAAATTTTGATCCACTTAGAAATATTGCCTTATGAAAAGAAATCGAACCAAGGGGTAAGTGCAACATTGTAACAAATTAGTTCCTGATTCGGAACAAATCAAACAAACTACAGGTGTGAAAGTGCCCTAAGATAGCTGCAATGCAAATATGGTCACTATTTTGTTGCAGCTACTTTGTGGTCGCAAATAGAGACACATTAACAACTAATTTACTAAGACTGGTTCTAATTAGACAATCAGAGAAATGAAATGGCCCTCATTCACAATTTGCGGTAGGATACAACAAACAACTGAAACAACAAGAAACAAGAAATCACACCAAGAAATGGTATACACAGCATCCAGGCACAAGTAGCGAGGGATCGATGAGAAAAAGAAAACTTCAATTTGCAGATCAGGAAAAGGCACTGGTCAACAACCTACAGCGTCACAACGCCATATCACAGCATAGGAAAAAAATTGGAGTGACATCACAAAATAAATGAATCCATTAGGCATAACTAAATAAACAGTAGATGATGTAAAGAAAATATGACGTGACATTAGGTGGAGTCCAAAAAAAACACTTTTCCCCGACGTAATGCGGCAAAAAGACACTGGCGGTGGTCCAACTGAGGAAAGAATATTAGAATAAGAGTAAAGAATATATTCTTATAACGTCTAACCTTGTGGTGGGAGAAGGCCATAAAGCGTCTGAAAGTAAAACTGTATTCACAATTCATTCTATACCCTCCTGACTGCATACGCACAATAAGATATTTGTTCAAATTCAGAACTGTGTTTTTATACTGACTGCTAACTGATGATAAATTGGTCAATAGAAATCCTGTGTCCTTTCATATCATTTCTATTTCAAGTTCTAGTAAATAAAATGTATGCTATATAGAATATATATTTAAAATTCTGACTGTAGATATGGCTATTCCTGAAAATAAAGCTGTCATGACAGGGTACTTTGCAACAACATTTGTGATTATTTGTTTTGCATCGCTGGGACAGCAACAGGCATCCCGGAAAGTGCAATACAAAATGGAATTGTGAAATATGTAGGCAATATCAGTGCTCACAAAATACTGCCTGGTTTCAAGAGTTCTTAAAATTCTCACACAAAGAGGAGAGTTGCAATTAAGGCATGCTTTAGTAAATCAGACAGAATACTTAATCAACCAAATTTACAAAATCTCCACCCTGTTTTAGCACATTCACCCCAGGTATACATATGTATGAACAATATGTATTTAACTATTAGTCTAAAGGAAAGCCACAAAGTGACTTAACCATCGCAAATGACATCCTAACAGCGGTTTGACTCAATGCGGCCCATTAGTAAATCCGATGTACATATTGCGACCTTGTAGCAACTGCTTTAGTGTTGGAAAAGCAGTCACAATACTTTAGTAAATCTGACCCTCAATGTTATACGTTTTGATTCTCAATGATGCTCAGTGTCCAGGGTACTTGGTTTTAAAGTGATTCCAAGGACCTTCTTTGACCCAAACGGAAAACAATTTCCTGTGATGCAGCAGGGGGCCTGCGGGAAGCATGAGCCAATCACAGGGCTCATTTCAGATTCGTCTCAGTTCAGTGTCCAAGCATGCTAACACATGGGTTAGTCACTGTAAGTAGTTTTATGGCACAAGTTAACGTTGCTTTTAATGGTATGGTCATAGTATGATACCAAGAAAACACTGTGTTTTAAGGTAATATCACCTTTATGTACTGTTGGACTCCAAGTTAATTTATTTTCTTATTTTCATTTATGTGGTTAAATTTGATGATCACTGAACTCACTGAAGAAAAAAGCACTCACATATAATTGTGAATGAAAGTTAAGGACGTATGTTCATTGAATCTATGCCATTGTGCTTGTTGTTTCTGTAATATACATTTTAAGTATAATGCCATTTAAGCTATGTAAGTTGATCTGAATAAGAGCATCTGACATCTGTAAATGATAGTTATTGATTGTTAACTATATGATAATTATATAAGAACTGATCATTTAATTTTAAATAATCTGAGTTTAACACACACACTGCTTTCAGGCTGATGTTGTTGTGTATGAGGGTGAGGGGTGGTTTATGTTTATGTTTTTTTTTTTTTGTGTGGTGTCCATGTATTTTATTGTATGGAATGGTGCCCTTATTGTCCAAAAAAAAATAGATTTTTTTCTCTCTCAACTTTATTTGGGACAAGTGTTGAAAATTGGTCTTTAGCTATATATAGTTAACATTGTAATGTCATCATGCGGCCCTATTACCATGCTATTCCACCGCTATTACATAGTAATTACACTGCTATTAACCAGTAAATACAAAATCAACATGAAGGCTATTTGTTGCAAATAGTTCTTGTGAATAAGCATAACAAGCATCCAATATGCACTACCTTATAGGTCTACCACTTAAAAATCCCTTGCAGTAAAAATCACCATTGTATTTTGGAATGGTACAAGGGAAATATCCTATGTAAAAACCTATGCATTGCAACTATAATACAACTTTGTATCTGTTTAGAACTTTGTTCACTAGCTCTTATACTTTTGATAAATAAAACCAGATTTAAAATGTATATAACTGTGAGATGTTCCATTGCCAAAAAAAAAGTTAAATTCTTATTTGTAATTATTTTGCATCACTCCACTACTTTTGTCTCAGACACCATCTAGATGTGGGGTTTTGGAAATGTACTGTGCATCAGGCAATGTTTTCAATTTTGTGCTAATGTACTTTTGTATTTGTTGGTGCCTAAATTCAGGTACAAGTCAAGTCACCATGTCTATACTTGGTTTGGTCTTCTGTGCGCTCCATACAGCATCATTAGCTTTGCGCTGATTGCAAAATAAATGAATCTTCTCTCATTGCAATTCAAAGATTGCTCAATTCTGTTTTTTATATTTAGCCTTTTGAGAACCTTTTGTATTTCCCCTGTGATATTTGTTCTTGTATTTGCTCCCAATTGAAAAAATAGAATAAAATGAATTAAAAGCGTGTTGATGAGAACATGGCTTTACTAATTTCGCTTTATTACCAAATTTGGAATGACCAATCGTAATTATAGGACTATCTCATCGCTGAAAAATCCTCTCAATTCTTGGAGTGTGCACACCAGTACATATGAAGCCAGCCACTGATTTTCATTCAACAGTCCACAATGTTTGAGGACTGCACAGCTGGTGTTAGTAGACTGCATGTGCCCGATTGGCCAGAGGAGTCGCTATAGCACGAGTGTTGGGAAATACCCTGTTGGCTCGAAGCCCTCCATTCCTGGGCAGCACTATGGTCATTACATTGGCACTGACACACTTAGGATTTGAGTCTGGACCGCAAAATGTACTACTGGTTTTCCAGCACAAGCCGAGAGGCCTTAGAATGCATGTTTCTTACCTTTCCATGTGGGAATTCGCCATTGTCCTGAGAAGCGAGAGGCCGTTCAAACTCTACTCACCTGCCACGCTGAAAATACAACAACAACAAAAATCTCTGGCTCACATTTAATTTTCCCTTACAGCCATACTGATATCATATTCATTGTTTTTCGGCATTTGCTAGGATTTTTTCCCCAATAAATATCAAGTTTATTTGTTAAGACACAGTGCACATTGCACTTTAAACAATGTCAACACACTTTCTAAGGTGCTCATCTTTCAAAAAAATTATAATATTTTCCATATGAAATGGCCCTACTACAAACAATGACAAATATTATATATATATATATGATTATATAAATAATTCCAATTACCTATGACCCTGTATAGAATAGTATTTGTTATAGTACTGGGTGAATGCACAACCAGTTTTATGGTTTTTTTGTACAAAACAGAAAATGTACAGAACACTAGAACCGCCAAGCCTTCATTTCATTTTTAACAAATCGTGACACTGTAATTCATCAGGTGAGCGCATAACAATTACGATTCTGAATGATGCAGCTGTATAAAACAAACATCAGTTTGTAGCAATTTGCTACTTTTTTATTATATTTGTTTTGGCAGCTAATTCTTCAATTATCCACAGCTCATGATACATTATCACAGAGCAAATATACAATTTGACAGTGTCAAAGAGCTCAAGACTGGTATTGCATCAACGTGAGTGAGATCAAGTGTGAGCGCTTTTGCCTACACTGAACAGTCGGGGTGAGGGTGGGGATAGGAGGGGAGCAGACTAATCTTGATGTGATTATAATTTCTAGTATTTATTTCCTTTGGGGTCACCCTTATCCAGGGCGATTTGAATTTAGCATATTTTCCATTTGTACAGCAGGATATTTACTGATGCAATTCATGTTAGGTACCCTTGCTTGATGGTATGATGGCAGTGCCCCAACCTGAGATTTAAGCCTATTGGTTACAAGCCCAGCTCCTTAACCACTCTGCTACGCTGCCACCCAATATATCTGTTGTCAGGATACCCGTAAATGCAAGGCTTCACAGTCTACATAAATTAAACAGAC
Organism: Aldrovandia affinis; assembly: GCA_029706075.1. Classification (NCBI taxonomy): domain Eukaryota; kingdom Metazoa; phylum Chordata; class Actinopteri; order Notacanthiformes; family Halosauridae; genus Aldrovandia; species Aldrovandia affinis. The sequence continues at coordinate 395,367 of JAINUG010000024.1, forward strand.
TAATTACTATTCATTTACCTTTTTCGTTTAGTTTTTTTGTTTGTTTGTTTTTCAATACTGATACTTGCTTATGTCCCAGTGTTCACACGTAAAGGCCATATCACCACAGATGTGCTATTTCCTGACAAGATATTAAGCTCTGCCTTATTCTGCTCCCCACACAGTGCTTCAGATCTTAGGAGGATCTGACTGGCAACAGGACATTCCAGTGCTGTCTGAATTGCTATGGCACCTATGTTATCTCTTTGACCCCCCTCCCTTCATTAATATTCATAATTTGATCTAGCAAACCAGAACAAATCTAGTTTCAATATGGCAAAGAAAATAAGTAAAATGTTATGCATACAGAACTGAGTATCTGGACAGTAGATATAATATCTGTGGTTGTGCCAGTGTTCCATCAAAGGGAAGAGGGCATGTCAAATGTTTTGATCATAGGTTAAAGGTCATCACCATTTATGCTTGAAATTGTGAAAAGGGCATATTGTGCTAGGTAAATATCTACTGTTTACAAGGATCGTCTTCAGGTGTGGCTAAAAATAAATAATTATCGTTGACCAACTCACCAATGGCCTTCAACTGATCATTTAAATCAAATGTTTTGGAAAATTCATCAGTCACAATGGATTTGTTAACTTCCAAGGAAGCAGTATCACTACTTAAATGATATATGGAAAATATTGACAGCTTATTTAAAAATGGACTTAGTTTACCATATTTGTTCTGTTTTCCTAATAATTTGTAAATGTAAGCACATTTACATGCACAGTAACATTTTGATATTATTAAGACTCTGGCAATACTCTGAATCATGTAGACATCTTAGTCTGATTATCATAAATAAGCTCTTAATCAGAGTTCTTGACATAATCAAAGTATTTCATGGAGTGCACCTACACTGTGCATGTGCGTACACTGTACACTTTGTGCAGAGAGTGTGATGGTACGGCAATCAGGTGTTGTTGTTACCCCGCTGGCTAGTTTGGGGTGGGGGAAATGGCCAGTGCCAACAGAAGCCAACATTTCTGGACCGAAGTGGAGACAGGCGTCCATGCTAAATGTCTTAAAAGACATGGATATAATGAGGTTTTTAGATTTAGAAGAGGCAATATTTTTAAGAGGGTGTCTGAAAAGATGAACGGAAGGGGCTTTGCTAGAACTCCCACACAAATCAGGGTTCTCTGGAAGGCTATGAAAGCAGCGTTTTCAAAAAAACTGAATAATTGGACTGATACCAGTTGCATGTAAATGGGAATATTATGGAAACTCCCACATTTTCGGAGCATGTATACGGCTTAATCACATTATTGACTTAATTGGGGTATTGACAATAATCTAGAGTATTCTGTACATGTAAATGTAGTCACTGATTTAAAATATTTTTCAATGCACAATGGCTACACTGGATATTTCAATGAAAGGCTTTTTCCAATCTTTACAATGTCTGATCTATATTACTTAATTAAAATAATTGATTTAAATCTGAGAGCTCGGATTTTATATACTGTGTATACTTTTTAAATTATCCAACGCAAAGCATATTCAATCTGATGTTTAGGGTGTTCTAACAGGCAGAAAGGCTGGCTGTTTTAGTGTTTAAAACATTTCTCAAGCTTTGCTTTCCATTCCATCCATTCCTCAAAAACATCCTAAGGGGAGAAGAAAAGTTTACATAAAACAAGAGAAGGAAAAGAAAAGCACAGCCTTTGTAATTTGGTAATATTGCAATATTACAATAATCTTACAAAGACATTGCATAGAATTGTAAGAAAATATATTTTCCATTACTTTTAAAATATGTCATGTACAAGAGTATACACGTAAATAATGTTATGAACAATAGCAATAAAGCTGAGCACAACAGGAAAATAATTATTTTGTTGGAATATCACCTAACCGGAAACAAAGTGCAGTCATGCATGCAGTATTTTAGTCTGACAGCTACTTATTTCAAATGAGAACGCACGCTATATGTGTTTTGCATATGCAATTTAATTCTATAAACAGAAAATGTTAAAAAAAAACTAAACGTTGATACGCTCAATCTGTTAAGAATACCAGCTAAAGAAAGGGGTCGATTCAATTGAAGGGTCTTGGCAGAAGCAAGCTGAAGGACTTTGAATCATTCATTAATACCGGCAGTACTCTATTTGCCAGTTTTCCGACAAGTGTTCTCTTTTATTATCCCACACTTAAAAACCCAAAAAAAGAAGAAAACCACACAAAATAACAACGGCTTCCACTATTACGATTCAATTGAATCAACCCCGTCGTTTCTCTCTCTCTCTCCCAACAAGCACGGCCGTGTCGTCTTCGTGCCTGCCACAAGTGACAATTGCTGTGGTTAATACAAGCGTAAAACTTCGAGCATGGGTGGCAGGTTTCACAAAAGGGTCTCAAGCCCAAATCAGACCGGACGAGTGCCTGCTGCATGAGTTTCTGTCTACGCATCCACTGCTGTCAGTGAGAAAGTCATGCATGCGAGCGAGCGAGTGAGCACGTACGCACGCGCGCACACAACCGGTTTGGCTGTTTTGTGCACGCGGCGTGCAGTCAGATTTGGGCTTCAGTCTTAGGGAGAGCATCGCAGCGTTACAGCACTGGGCCCTGCTTTCTACAGTCCGTTCTTCAATGTCATCGATGTCAGCAAGAAGAGTATCGTGCAGTCAGTTCGGCACTGAGCCTGACACACTGTTGACATGAACAAATATTAACCTCCTTTTACTGGACGATGTAACCATTTTAGTATCTCTATATAACATTTTAATAGGTTAATAAAATGCATCATTCATAATTTTCTTTTTTATTGGGGGGCTGGTAGATACGCGCGTAAAATGTGTGTATGAAGTGGATTTGGCTTTGCACTCCCAAATCGCCACCTGAAAACAAAAGAAAATACTGCATATTGTCGGGATTGACAGAATCATCTTTAGTAGTCTCCGAGCAAACATCTTTAAAGGTATATTTTACATGAAACATACTTTATGAATTGTAGAAAAAGATTCATCGGGAATATTATGAAACCTCAAAGCAAACACATAAAAATATACATGACTGTGGTAACTAAATAATATAAAGTACTATTGAGCATTCTCAGATACAGAATCTTTAAAAACCTGTATAATTTTTTCCTTTTTATCATTTATTTGGATTGTTATATACATGGCATAATTTGTGCTTTTTAGTAAAACAGTAGAGAAATGCATACTGTAGAAGAATTATGTTGATTTCATTCGGGGGGGATGGGGAAAATAAGAAAGTCGGTCCTTATGCAGAGAGAGAGAGACGTTGGTAAATCATGAAATCGATCGTGGTGGTGATAAATGTCGTACATGATGTGCTTCACTGACAATAGCAAAGGCACCTGTGTTTTTTTTTTTTTTTTTTTTCTTTTTTCTTTTTTTTTTTTTTTCTATCGTAGACAGTTTATACGGGACGCCCAGGCTTTCCGTGTGCACACCTCTCCGTTTACCGGGTTCACGTCTCCCCCAAAAGTGTCTCTTTTTCAAGTCTGTTTACAAAAATAAAAAAAGAGGCTCTCTTTGCTCCTGTACGGTCCGGAAGGAAGAAGGAAGAGGCATCGTTAGCCTTTCTGCGATTCCTGATTTTCGATTGGGGGTTGGTTGGGGTGGGGGGGGTGTTGATTGAGGGTTAACAGGGTGAGGAGGGGGTTTAGTGGGGTAGGAAGAGGAAAAGCAAGGTGGTGAGGACAGTACTGTACCAAAGGCTTTTCTGGTGGAGGAGCCCAGCATGCCTTCAGCTCCACAGACAGACGTTGCTGGTGGTTTGGCAGGTGGACCCCGTCCCGGCTGGGGATAGGTAGAGCTTCCCACTCGAGCAGACGCACAGCTCGTAGACAGTCTGTTTGGGGTACGTCGGCCCGAGCGGGTTCGCTGGTGTGCCGTGCGGGATGTTCCCCAGTCGGATTGTGTTCGCGTTTAAAAATATCTGTGAGAAGGGAAAAACAGAATGAAGCGAATTGATTTGATTGCCTACTTGCAGGCATAATTACCCCCCAACCCCCCAACCCCCTGCACAGTACACAAGGCCTGGTACGAAAGAAAGAAAAGCAAAACTACTTCAGCTACTGAAGAACCATGCTGGTTGCCATGACTACCTCCACCTCGGGCAAGAACGGGTTACCTGAAACAGTGATTCATTGTGTGTGTGTGTGTGTGTGGGGGGGGCGGAACCTTGAATACGAAAGCTGACATGTAAAAAAACAAATCAGTAGTCGCGAACAACCCGGCCCCATTTGGCAACACCTTCATTTGGGTGCCGAACACATTTGAAATTACGGTAGCGACTGATGTGGAAGAAAGCCATTATAGCAAGTCCTCGCGGAGCGTGCCTGGGCTAACGCCCGCATTGATCAGCTGCGGGGGTTAGGGTGAAGTCATTATAATTGTTCATATCGCACGCAGCCCGTACCGACCGTTGTTAAGCGGAAAAATCTTGGCGCCGCAACCAGTCATTTTTCTTTTTCACGGTTCAGCCTCTTGTGGAAAATGGATTGCATGCAAAATAACCATGGCTGCTTATTAAGCCTTTCATTAAAGTATACGCAGTTTATCAAGTGTCTCCCTCTCTGTCTCACATACACACCAACACACGCACACACACACACGTGCATGTGTGGCGATAGAGATGAAGAAGAAGAAGAAGAAGAAGAAAAAAATAAAGGATTTCCGAAATGCGGAAAAAATATATAATAATGTACACATTTATACCAGCATATTGAGGCAGGGTGAGGGAAGGTGATCAAATCAAATTTATAGTTTTTCTTTTTTCTTCCTCTTTTTTTTGGAAAGTGCATCAACTTCTGCTAGCTTTGCAGTTCAGATGCTGCGAATTAATCTCATCAAGGGGCCTGCACATTATTCATGTTCCATCCTGGGGATAACACAGATAAGAAATGAAGAGAACCGCGGGCAGATATGCCAACGGGAGGGAACCAATTAACGTAAGTAATGCTATCTTCTTACCTGACAAGGCATATCTCTACAAACACAACACAAACAAGCAGGAGACAACTCTGGCAGCACGATAAATCATAAGAGACACCTATTGCAACATTTGCAGGGTTTATTTTTCCTTATTCCTTTTGATACCGCAAACTGCTAATATGAGGCAGAAACCACGCTGTGCCAACTTTGAGCTTTGAGACGTGTTCTAGTGTTCTAAGCCAGCCCCCCACCCCCACCCCGACATCAATCTCCACCCCCATCCCCCAACCTCAAATTAGCACCCGTTTTGATTGAGGAACATTCCTATGATGCTTTGAGGCGCGAAATTAGTAAAATAATGCAAACTGAAAAGTCGCACCAAGTTTGACTGAAGCTTAAGACCGGATTTTTTTTTGTGCTGTTTTTCTTTTGAACATCGGTACACCACTGATATGCTCTCACAGGGGCGTTTGAGAAGTGAGCTCTGCTACAAAGGTCTGACACACCAGCTCTGCTCTTTGATTGGCGATGATAAGAGGTCTGAGACTTGTGGACTGAGCAGTGGACCAAGGGAAGGGTCATTGCCCCAGCCTGCTACTTCAATGCTGCGTCTCAAGCGGAGACAATCTCACCGCCACAATATGCAGGTAGCCTTGCTAGGGACAGAACGCATAACCTACCTGTGACACAGTCTAACCACAGGGCCACACCTCCACCGAGGCATGGAGCTCATAACGTGTCAGTTGCATAGTCTAACCACAAAGTAAATGCAACCCGGAGGAATATAACTTATTACCTATTGGTAACACAGTCTAACCATGAATAAAATGCACCACAGAGGACAAGAACTCACAACCTATCGGTGGCATAGTCTATCCACAAAGCAAATGCACCACAGAGGACAAGAACTCACAACCTATCGGTGGCATAGTCTATCCACAAAGCAAATACACCACAGAGGACAAGAACTCACAACCTATCGGTGGCATAGTCTATCCACAAAGCAAATGCAACCCGGAGGAATATAACTTATTACCTATTGGTAACACAGTCTAACCATGAATAAAATTCACCACAGAGGACAAGAACTCACAACCTATCACTGACATAGTCTATCCACAAAGCAAATGCACCACAGAGGACAAGAACTCACAACCTATCGGTGGCATAGTCTAACCGCAAAACATAGTGTTTGGCAACAGTGTCGAACCACAAGGCCGCCGCAGCATTTTTCACTTTCCTCCTCGTCAGCAGCGTGAGATTGGGAGAGCACGACGCTACTCCAGCCTGTGGAACCAGACTAAGAAAACCTCCTTGCTTTTAAAGGGGAGGGGTGGCGGCTGAGAGGGGATTAGATCTGACGCACATCCAGAATGAAACTGTCTCTAAGCATTAGTCTCTGTCACCGGGCGCCCGTCTGATGCCTTCAGATTATATTTACGCAGCCCTGCTCCTCTGAACGAGTGGGACTTGTAATTATGGTCGGTCAAAACATTTTTCATGGATGATTTCTCCTGATGCATCTGCAGAGGAGGAGGAGGAGAAGGAGGTGCAGAAGGAGCCGGGTCCTGGGTCTCTCACCACAGAAACCAGGGGAGGAACTTTATGGGCCCTATTTTGGTGAAACAGGACGGTGTTGGTAACGCAGACGCAAAGCGAAGACGGTGGCGCTTTAGGGCGTGTCTAACGCAATTTCTGTAATTTCGTGATTTAGGATGATAGCACACCTCCGGCGCAGTTGTAAAAGAGGTTGGATTAACTTTTAAAAAAATGTGGGTGTGGTGGGGGTTTGGTTTCATAATGGCCAATCAGAGTACTTATTTTCTATCCCTTTAAATACCAGTGTGCTAATGCTATAGCAAATTGGCAATTTCCTCACATGGATGACAGTTTTGTGCGCTGCGCCAGGAGCGCTTCTCAAAAGAAGGTGCGGAAAAGTTGGCGCATATTGGGAAAACAAGGTGCACATTAATTTGTTATTTTCATGATTTGAGTTTATATTTTGAGACCTACATTGTTAAAAGAAAGTGTTTTATTTTACCATCTCTTTTTTTTCCTTATTTGTAGGCTTTCCAACTTAAAAAACAACGTTTCTTTTCTTCTAACTTAATGTAATTGTTAAATGGAAAGCAATAAATAACCAACTCACAACTGCAACTAGGCCTGTTTCATTTATGTTCATCATGCAGAAGAAACTGCATGTACAGCCGAACTGACAGCCATCTGGCCAACACCGGCTACCAAACCCAGGGTATCGCTCACAGTATCGCCTTCGGCATCCAATTATGTATTCCATTTTCTGTAGTGCAAATGGAAAGAATAAAACCCTTTCACATAAGAAAAACAATGTGTATACAAACAAATATTTATTTAACAGGTGTATCTTACTGAACGGTAGCGATGGATGGCCTGCTGGCTTCAGTCTTTCATGTCCGTGCATTGAATAACCACAAGCTGTGGTGAAATAGTTTTTAGCTTAATTGATTTGCAAGTTACCCATGGATTTGACAATTTGCCTCAACGTGGGGGGAAATTCACAATATTCACAAAACATTCTCATGTGATTTCAGATAACTGTATGTTCATATGTGCGCATCAATAAAGTCACCAAATTGCACAGAGGGCCAGCGTTTGCGCTAAGAGGTGGTCTAGTTGGACGTTAACGCAAACTCATTATTTGACACCAAACTTGCATAGCGCCTGACTGTTTTCATTGTCACACCCCCTATTGCGCTGCCCAACCCATAGTTGCGCAAACGCCTTCACTGCGCACCACGAAATTGCCAAACTCGGCGGAGACGGGAAATATTCTGTTTGCGACAGATTAAACAGGCAATTCGCCTGTGCTAGGGCATAACGCCGCTTTGCGCCGGCACGAAAATAGGGCCCATTGTTTTAATTGGAACAGGAGGGCTACAACACATTATCTACAACATTATAACACACCCCATAACTACTACACTACAACACCAAACCATAATCGTTTATGCTATACACCTGCCAAAAACTATTAACACATAATCCTAGAGCCAGATGGAGTGAAACGACACCTGCATTGTTTATCAGAATGAAGAAAGAATTCATATGGAATGAAATTCCCCAAATTATATTGTGTGTGAGTATTTCTGTGAGTAAAGGTAGAGAACTCCGATCGAGAAGGAAGGATGGAAATATATAACATTCCAGAGTTCTAACAAGAATCTAATCTATAGACCTTCGATTTCAACATAGCTGAAACAAGCCAACACATTCCACACCCTTGACTGCAAACAGGAACATTAAACAAATAAATAATATATCTTGCCAATGCCCCAAGCTAGGCATGGGTTAATGAAGCATTAATCTTCATCAAACTGGATTATAAAAATGAATCAGTTTTACCAGATGAGGTGGGCGGCTTCAACTGCACCTGGGGACAGCTAGGAAATTACAAAAAAAATAACAATAACATGAATTTTTATATCACCTTGCATCGCATCAATGGGACATTCTTCCTTCTGATTTCATGTGACCATACGGAAACATGTTCCAAAGCTTATGATTAATACCCTGGTAAATGTGCAAGAGCAAAAGGAATTATGGAGGTAGAATGGGGTTTTTGGGAACTAGCACCATTTCATTTTCTAAATCGTATTAAATTGTTAATTAATTCCAGGCAAGAATGGTATCTGTGCGATGTTAAAAGGGAAGCAATGTCCCTGAAACAGCAGTGTTGAAAGGGTGACACCTGGACATGCACTGCACCGCAGGAAGACACAAAGTGATGAGAATTTAACATTACACGATTCCTCGTATCCCTGATGTCATGTGCCTTTGTCTCGCGGAAGAACTCTTGACAGCATGCGTCTGATTTATATGACTTCTTTTTTTTTTACACCAAATCTTGACCCATTTTTTCCACCCTGCGTAGTCATTGTGTCTGAGGAGTGCACCTCATGCGCAGCTCTTGCAGGCACACTGTGGGCTCCAGAGCCGCTCTCGTGCAAGCGGGGGAAACCCTCCCTCCCTGGCTGAAACTACAGCCAAATGTGCTTCACTTCCATTCCTATGCTTGTGCTCCCCTGCCCTCACACACTGATTCTAGAGATAGCACTGTCTTTTTCCTGATTCCGTGTTCTCTTCTCTGCCTCTGTCGCGTCTCGGGAGCAGCCTAGCCCCGAGCCATAGATCCTGTGAGAAGTGAGCTGCCCCCATCAGCCCCCGGCCATTAACCGGTCCTCCCACGCCTACCCCCACCCCTGTCCATGGACCTGGACCTGGACCTCCGTCATATGATTGACAACCCCCCAAGGGATATACATATTTTCCTGCAAATATAAGAAATATTCAAGCTAAAACTAATGCATTTCTCTCCTGCTACCACAACTAAGCAAAAGTAATGCATGGCAGTGTGAAAAATAAGGTGGTGGGGAAAGTAAAATAATGCCATGCCACTAAAGCTCTCTAAATCTGATGCGGAGAAGATAAAATTAGAGCACCCATTCAAATCTGTATGTCTTTGCTGGCATTCAGCGGCGTTAAGCTGTATCTAGAAAAGATGTATAGCGTATCTAATGTTTTGTCATCATACATAGAGTATATATCATGAAAAAAACATGAACATTTTTCTGTACCTTTAAAGCAGTGTACGGATGAACTGAACCCTTACGGCTACCTGATTTCAATCAATACAAATCCGTACTTACTGTGGAATCGCAGGTGTAAATTCTGGATTTCTAACACAAGCGCATTGAGCAAGGGTCCCTGCCAGTTTTTCTCAGCCTAGATTACTAATCACAGGTGTATTCCTATCCATCAGTAAAGAAGGCCACACGTGGACAGCCACTTCCCAGTTTTTAATTAAGACAGCCAAACAGAATTTCAGAGCTTGTTCACTTGTTCAATCGAACGTCTGTCACACTTTCTGAGGGAAACATTCATTTCGCTGATTCATTGGCATTTCACGAAAAGACCAGGGTACATTATTAACGCACTCGTTTTCGTGCGTGATTGATGAGTCGTGGTTCAAAAACAAAAGCCATAATGTGATTTTATGATGATTTTATTTTGCCAACAAGGCATTTAATCTATACTGGTTATTTCAAAAAGGTGTCGATGCAGTTCAGGAGTGTGAGTGAGCATGTGGACATCCACTAGAGAAGGTGAGGTCACCCCCCTAGACCCTGAATAAGGGTGTGATTAACCCTCTTGGATGGGACCATGGCCTTTAGCCCAGCGAGTTTATGTCTTGTGCTGTGCACAGTGTGGGTCATAGTTTGAAGAGTTTTTTGCTCTCTCATGATGTAGTGAATGGAATCTGAATGCTGCACTTTTTATGAAACAGAGACAACTTTACTTTATTTCAATGAAGTGAAGCACTTTGAGATCTTTGAAAGGTGCCCTATCATTTCATCATCATCATCACTATTCTCTTTATTATTCAGGTGAATATTACAATTCCCCTCTTACTCCTGTGTGAGAAGACACAGATCCACAAGAAACCACCATTGAGGCTGCTCCGGCTTGCATTTTATTTTGCTTCAAGATCCCTGTGACAGGACATATCACATTGTGAACGTTTTTAATTCCGTTTTAGAATTTACCCCCGTCATTTGAAAGACTGACAGACCATGGCTGACGTCTAATGGGGTTTACTCTACCAAAAAGCGTCATTGTGGGCCTTTTTGCCATTTCATATGAAAAGCAAAGCCAATCCTTATACCTTATCCTCACATATCACATAGGATATTACATATTTTGTAAAAGGAAGATAAATTATGGTCAGAATATAAGGTGATGGGGGAGGGGCGGTGTGGGTCTTAGCCGGTACCATGCTGATAAAATTCAAACATGAGGAGGAAAAAAAAAAAAGATTAAACATGATATACGGCATTATCCACTGTAAAAATTGTGTATCAACCCCCGTCGTAACTTTGTGTCAAATCCAATGTTAATTGAAGAGGCATTGACTGGGCTGAAGGCACAATCCAGCTATCTCTGAAGCTATGACTGCGAAAAGCCTCTTTTTTTCCTTTTTTTTTTGTAGTCGACTGACAGACACAATGATGTATTGCTCAACCGCTTGGAAGTTAATTAAATACCCTCTCCAGTTACTAAAGCCTGGCTGTTCTGGAGCACGGAAACTACAGAACTACATGCTCACAAATTTGAGCTGAGGGAGAATCAATGTCACACAACAACCTTGAGCGCTAACCGCCCCTGACGTGTTGTGACTGCTCAGAAACGCTTTATTTCTGTGGATGTCCGGCCTCCTCGGATTTAACAGACATCGAGCGAAACAGGTTTCAACCTGTGGCGTTAAAAGGGCTTGGAGCATGTTGATGACGGGAGTCGGAAGGGGGGAGTTCTGCAGGGGGAATATAACACCGTTCTATCGCGAGGAAGTCAATCGACCTTGCCTTGTAAGGGTATGAGTGTACCCAAACCATGGCACGAAAATGTGTGCCACACTATTATGGAGCCACCAGAACCCTTCACTGTTGGAACACTTTAGTATTTACATTTTCTTGTTCACTACCTTTACCATACATATTGATGTATAATCATACTTCAATCATACTTCAATCATATAATCATACTTATGTATGATTATGTGATGGCCTTTGAGTCTGAGGAAATTGCAATACAAATAAATGCTTCTTCTTCTTCTTGTTATAATTATTATTAGTATTATTGTAATTGGATGTTAACCTAAAAAGGTGAATCTGATGCGTGCTGCGATGGGGAGCCAGTGCAGAGAGGGGACTAGAGGGGTGACGTGGGTTGGCTGATTTAAAGTTGGCCGATTTAAAAGAGTGTAAGGTCACTGTGGTTGATGTGGTAACCGTATGCGAATAGAGAGTGAGCTCACCTCTCCCTCTGTGGACTGGACCAGCAGGTCTTTTCGACAGGAGGCCTTCAGGTCCCCGACGTCCGCGTTGATCTCCACCCCCTTGGGGGCTTCCATGGTGAGGGTCCTGGTGGGCGACTCCAGCCTGCAAGGGGAGCATTGACAGGGCGAGTGTCAAGACGTTTTAAGGCCCTCTCCGCATGCCCGGGGGCGATCTGTGGGAACAGACTGCGCCCTTGTTCGGGTCAATCATTAAACCCGCCGCTGGGGAGACTCTGAGACGGACAAGAGAAGAGATTGTATTGTGTTGTGTGTGTGTGTGTGTGTGTGTGTGTGTGAAACACTGTATCGCCAATGGATAGAAATATTCAGATATCTGGTGTGTTTACAGCTCCCAGAGGAAGGAGGGGTCATATAGGGGTCATACTAAATCGGGATGCATTAGTGGGCATATTTAGGGTCCATGTTTTGATTGATTGAATGGTTTTCAATTTCCATAAGTATATAACTGAAGCCTGCACCTCATGTTCTGAGGAAACATCATTCACCACCCCCCCCCCCCCACCGCCTCACACACACACACACACACACACACAGGCCCTCAACAACCATAATGAAAGTGCCCCCCTCCCCACCAATTTAGAATAAGATCTATGCTACTACTGAATCTCATAACTAATTAAATTGAATAAATAAAGCCCTTGTAATGAGTCAATAACAATTTAAAAACTAAACACAGGGGAAGTGCTTTGTCAAACATGTCAAGTAGATGGCCCTTAGAGATAGACAAATGTTTGGGAGGTCCAACCAAGCAGCCTTCTCTCCTCCCCCCTCACCCCCACCATGCACGTATGTATGCACGCACGCACGCACGCACATACGAAAGTGTGTATGAAAAAGAGCTGGGAAAGGATGCTGCTTTGAAAGGATGTGCTGAAATCAATGATTGTTCTCCTGGCGCTTGCGAGCAGCACTGAGATAAAGAAGAAATCTCCCACGTCTGCAGCCACCACAGCACGCTCCGTAATAATCGCATAAGAAAAATGCTTGACTTTTTTGTTTTGGCATCTTATCAGTCCTATTCATTATTCCAGTCTGGTTCGGCTTGTTTATTTTCCCTCACAACAGTGACATCAGATCTGACCTTCAGCACCGCAGAAGATGTCGTGCAGAGCGGTATTTGTTTATGTGAAAAGATAAGTAAAACAATGAATCAATGCAAAACCTTTTTTTTCTTTCTTTTTTCGTTTTACAGAATTTCTAAGCAGGAAACCTGTTAACAAAAACAAGAAGTTACTAGGCAACAGAGGGCAGCAAGGTCAGGATGGGGATGAAGTTCAAACAGTCCTTAAACAGGTGGGCAAAAATACAAATCTAAAAAACGGTAAAATGAAACAAATTTTGCCCGTGGTGGGGATTTCTCTGTGGACCACGGCCGACGCTTCCTCAGTGTGAATTTCGACAACATTGTTGATGTATTCCGAATGGGGGGAAAGAACTGTAGCATTAGAGTAGTGTGAATATTAAATGGGCTCAGAGCTGTGTACTGGGTCAGCATAGAGCAGTGTTTTGGATACACAGACCAGACTACAGGGCCTGCAGGTTCACATCCTTGGGCTCCTTTCACCGCAGCTCACAAAGCAAGTTTAGGAAAGAGCATACATTACAAACAATACAGTTTTTTTCCCCTTCATTTTTATATATTTCTTCATTTTTATATAACTCTCATAGTAGTCACAAAACTCCAAGAGGCTTTAAAATGACATACTACATTGTGAGGTGGTTCGATTAAGACTCGCTCAAGCTTAGAGAAGGATATTTGCAATTTTGAAGCCTCTGAGTTTTGCAAGTGCATTGAAATGCCACAGGAACAGCACTAAAATCGCTTCATGAATTTATACAACAACAAAAAAAACCTCACTGATCTCTTAAAAAGTAGCGGTAAAACTCGAGGAATTCTTCAGTGGGGAAAAAGAGTGACTTGGATCCGAGTCATCGTGTGTCAAAGATTTCTTTGGTTTGGGTTTGGACCACTGAAGAGCAAATGTTGTATTTGTAATGCCAGGTACTTAACTCTGATTGGTAGTCAAGTGGAAAATGAAGTGTGCGGGGAAAGCACGTCTGCTGAAAAGACGTGAAAAAAACCTGCGCTCCGAATGCGGTGCCCAACGATCCGTACACCGTAACATTCCTTGACAAATCCTTGAGTTGGTCAGAATGACTTTTGGGCCACCTGTCTGCCATGAAATGTGGCTCTGAAAATTGCTAATGGCAGCGTGATCCTGGAAAAAATAAATATTGTAAAGCAATTTCATGCATCGTAGTCCATCATTGATAATTTAATCAATACTGAAAGGCAGCGGCGAAGGCGGCGGCCTTCACACGTTCTGGGGCCGATGTTTCGACTATCAGAGTATAATGGCTTCTGAGAACACCCGCCCCCCGGCCCCCTCCAAAAAGGGCCCCTTTAAAGCCAACCGATTATACTGAAGCTGACGGTCTGTCACTGCGATTTGCAGTGGTTTTCTCGGCCGGGCGGGCATGCCCCCTCTCCCCCAACCCGCCAACCCGCCAACCAAGACACAATGGAAACAACACAATGGCCTGGATTCGATCAACATATTTTTCTAACGTTGACTCTCAATTACAGGTGAGATACACAGGTACAGGGGTGTGCTGCCGAGGGCAATGCAGCGATGCAGTGACACGGTGATGTTGTGACACGGTGACGCCGAGCGTGAAGGCTTGTTTCTTTAGACGAGGATTAATCTCGCGCTCCTCCTGCGCTCAGACAGAGAAAGACCATAGCAAGAGGAGAGGCCACCTGATATGTTGGATGATTGCTCTCTCCTCGCAGTAAACGGTTTTCTCCAGACAGCCCGGTGAAAACAGGGCTTTCGCGGCGGCTCCTTTTCGGCGGTAGTGAAACAGTCCCTGTGAGGAGCGTGTCAAGGCCATCGGCAAATGGGATGTCAGGTGGTGGCCGTAGGCTCTCTAAATTAGAGCCGCTGTAAAAGAAATCAATCTTCAAGGTTTCTGCACCTTCCTCAGGCCATTCCATTACGACCCCTTTGGCAGGGTGTGTAGGGGGAGGGGGGGTGTCAGCCAGGAACTTTTTCACTCTTTTTTTCTTTTGACTCTTTTTTCGGGAGGTGGGGCTGAACGTTCCTGGGTGGCACCTTGCTGGGTTTTGTCGAGCGGCCCCGAGGTGCATGAATGATACGTCCACGTGGCTCCTCGTTACCATCCTGCGTTTTTGAGTTGGTACGGTTCAGGCAATGGATTTACACCCAGCTCTCAAAATGAACTGTTCCATCCTCAAATGGTGGTTAGAGAAAAATCAATAGAACAGTCCACTGTGTGTGTGTGTGAGTGTGTGTGTGTGTGTGTGTGTGTGTGTGTGTGGTGTGTGAGCGTGTGTGTGTGTGTGTCTGTGTATGGTTGCCTAAGGAGGGGGAACAGGGCTAATGCACTCTCAAATGACAGAGACATCTTTTTAGTCTCACAAATGACAGATTCTGGGGTTGAAGAAAAACAATAAATTCTGCGGATTTGTCTTGGGTTTGACTGTTGTACAGAACACTATTGACGTTAATCTTGTTGTTAAAAAAAAGGTAGCTAATCACAATTCACTGTAAGGGACATCACCTTAAGCGAGTTCGATTCAAGATCAGACCAGGCCATTCAATTCAAGACCGAGGCCGGAACAATCTAAGTCATTTTCGAGACCGACACCATAAAAGTGCGGTTTTTATGCATTTTTCATGTTGTAAATAGAAAAAAATACTTTCAGTGATTACTGTGGTTTAATATTGTTTCAAGTTTAATAAGTGCATGTTAAGGTCAACATTGTACTGTATAGAGAATAGAATAAGACAGAATAGAACAACATAACTCTTTTGTCTTCTCCCAGTGCATTACAAATGGTTCTGTGTGTTTAGAATACATCTGCATTAACTCTACACAAAGAGAAGAAATAGCATCTAAACATTTCAAAAGATGAAGCCTCAAAGTTAATGAAAACAGTTCATAAAAGCACTATAATAGCACTAAAATAATTGATAGCTGCTGTTTCTGATTCCTTAAAATGTTTCATTAATGCATACTATGGGAAGGGAGGAGGGTCTCCTGTGTACACATAATCAAAACGTTCAGGGACACATGAAGAAAAAGAAAGGCTGAGAAAGAGGAATCCTCTGATTTAATCTGCTGTCTACAGTAATTGATTTTGTAATATTCTATTTTTATAACTTCTTAAATCTCATCACAAGTGCAACACCAAAACAATACATTGTGAGAAATTCCACGTTAAACCACAGAATGGCAATATGGGAGAGTCTTAATCGCTAGGCAGCTACCTACATAGGGCAGCACAAAATGACATAGCTGTCTCAGTAGGGAGTGAGTTTGGGACAGCACTTGGTAGGTAGCAAGATGTCATAACTTTATGGAACCATAGACAAATTTCAGCATATACGGAGGGAATCAATTATGCAACATGATGATATTACTGGTGGCGCTGGTTGCCATTCAGGGGGGACTGTTTGGTCAACACTTATTGGAGAATGACGGGTGTGGGCTTAGTTTGTACCAAAGATTTACCATCGTGAGGATACAAAACGTTCCTATGTGAAACATACTCACATATCTCGTAGTGAGTCAATATCTCATATTATTGCTGAATTGTCAGACATGACGTAAGAACTTGAATCTTGGTCTCTTACATGGACAGGCTGACTTCTAGCAGATGTTAACTACATTTACGGTTAACGTTGGAGAAACAACTTGATATTCGAATTGAAACCTGGATCACGCAGTCATTGGTTGGCGGGGTATCAACCTTTCGGAGGAACGGTTTTATTGATTCACCTAGTTTATGAAGAATAATGATACTTATGATAACTGTTAATTATAATATGATCATAATTTACATTTTATTTAATTGGCCATTGAAAATTACAATGCAAATATTATCGGTCTCGGCTCGGCTCTGCAGAAATTACGAGTCATCCGTGTTCCGAGACCGAGTCAAGACCAAGTAAAAATGCCTCTGATTCCAAGATGAAACTAAGACTTTCAAAATGTGGTCTCGACACCGGTCTCAAATGCTACAACTCTGCTAAGAGCTATACTTGGTCATACTAAATATATGAAGGAACATGCTTAATAAGCTTCCACTTATACTTATAAACCAGAAAAACACCAATCTGTTATGACTTACAGCAGGACTTGATAAAAGTGTTCCTTGGCGGTTCTTGTTTATCTGGCAAAGTAGAGCAGATGTTCTTAATACGTTGTCAACAGAAGGTGTGCCTTGAGTATGGAGAGGACGATAATGTAAGAGCCTGGCCTCACCAAATGCTTCGGTTTGCTTAGGACTCAGAGCAATGCCTCCTGGCTCTAAGGCACTGTGTTTCCCATACAAGGAATACAAATCACCCATCCCACAAGTGTTTGGGGGGAAAAAAAGCAAACAAGCCAAAAAAAATGAAGGGAAATCTGTTCTTGTCGCTGCTATTAATAAAATGATAAAGCGGGCCTCATATTACCCGTGGATCTAAACTTAATGAATAGAGGCCATTCTGGCTCAGCTTTAAGGCCTTTGAGCCACTGGATCCATTTGCCTTGCGGCTGCAGAATCTGTGGGAAACCCGGGACCCAGAGCCAGGTTGTAATGAAATGTTTAGATTTCAGAAGGACTGGGCAGGGTGTAATGGCCTTTCCCTACTGGAAAAGTCACATTTATTTCACATGGGAAATGTCCCAAAAAACACAGGTAACTGGAAAAACAAAGGAAACACTTGAGTACATTCAGGGTTCTGGTGGCTCTGTTATGGTGTGGCACCCACCATTTACCTGGCACAGTTTAAGTCCACTCAACCGCTTAGTGGGCAAGGTAAATGGCAATATTCTAAGTGAATTCTTCATCTTATGGTGAAGCATTTCTATCCCGATGGGAGTGGTCTCTTCCAGGATGAAAAACAAATCAAAATCAATTCAAATGTATTTGTATAGCGCTTTTCACAAATGCATTGTCACAAAATGCTTAACAAAAGGGAACCCAGGCCTAGACCCCCCCAAAAATGCCCCCATCCACAGGGCCATATACCATGGCCATCTCAGTCACCAGATCTCAACCCAATTGAGATTCTGAAGCGATGCCTGAGACAGCGTTTTCCACCACCATCAACAAAACTCCAAATGATGGAATTTCTCGTGGAAGAATGGTGTTGTATCCCTCCAATACAGTTACAGACATTTTTTGAATCTATGCCAAGGCACATTGAAGCATTGTATCCTTTATTTTGGCAGTTACTTGTATGTAATCCCATGTGAATATCTGTGAAGTGCAGTAAATGTGACAACATGTGGTATAGACATGGGAATGTGTGGCGTGCATGTGGCGTGCATTTTTCTATATGGGTTCACTGTGCCCGGATCGTAAACTTAAAATGCGAATTCTGTATGTGCTGTTGACTAAAACATAAACAATATATGCACTCTCACACACAGAGTCTACAGCCCTTTGTGTTCTTCTTACACAAGTTTAAACTGAGCGGTGGGGAGTTTCTTTGTGGGTTTTTGCAATAAATGCGTGAGAACCGTACTTCACGTCACATTTTTGTAGGTTTTTTTTTGGTTTAAAAGTAAATGTGTCAATGGGTCCAAGCATGGCTGAAGCCCTGGTCCGAAGGCACTGCCTGGGACAGGAGGCAGTGTTTTTGTGCGTTCGAGACATAAAGCGGAACAGGTCCATTACGGTGAGAACACCAACAGAGCAGAACGCCACTTTCTCCGGTGTGGTTATGCCCCCTTTGGTCTCAGAAATCCCCTTTTCCTCAATAAATCACTTGCAATGCTTCGGAATGCCGAGCAGTGCTAAAATCCCAGGATGCCCTGTTCTTGGCACGGGCGAGTCTGATGAAATACCGAGAGCTGATCCAACAAAAAAAAAAAACCCTTCTGCGGCGGGACCTCGAGGGGGCCGTTACGAACGCACTGAAAACCAAAACTGTCAGCACAAACACACCTTGAGGCCGGAGAGGATACATGCCAGAATGTCTGCTTTCAGCAAGAATGAATAACAGGCACTCACGAAAAATCTGAGTTGCTGCCCATAAATAGATATCATTTTGGTCGTTGTAACTGTCTGAACTATCTTCCGACTAAAACATAGGGCCAAGGAAGCTTGCTAATCATCACTTTATTTAATTCGGAGGAAACATCATTCACCACACTCCCCCTTATACTTTTTTATTTTTTTAGACTTTGTTGAAAATTTTTCCCCATTTTCTCCCTATTTAGTAGCCAATTATACACTCTTTTCATGTCAACTATCTCCCCCCCTTGTATTGTGAGCTCGCTGACGTAATCCTGAAACCGGCAGTGACAAAGGCGATGCACCGCCTCCTCCGAGCCAGACCACGCCAAGCCATCAACTGTAACTCCGGTATACATAGAGCCACTCTTATATAATATCATATAATATAATACCATAACGGCTTCCCTCCCCCCTCCCTGGGGCGGACAGCCAATTGCCGCCCCCTAGCAAATCGAACCCTGGTTGCAGTGGGCAACATACATCCCGGTTGGATGCTCTTACTGTTACGGTCGGCCCCCCTTACAATTTTTGATTGCCATTGATTTTATTTGTTTTGGACACATTACTAAACCTATTAAAAAGTATTATCAACAATGTCAACTTGTCAACAAAAAAAATCTGAGGATATTAATCCTCATGGAAAGTAAAATGTCTCAGTGTGTTCACATCAAACCTGTACGCCTGCTATTGTGTTTTTCCATTTTCCATTTACAAGGCACCCTGGGCTATATTTTACAGAAAAACTGTGGTTTACCTGACAATTATCACTTAACACATGTATCTAACTGGAGCTTGACACTGAAGAAAAATGAACACGGTTGAAACCGTGCCAAGCACAGTAGGACAGGGCCCTGACAGTGCAGATTAAAAATGCTGTGTCCTCATAGAACCACTGCAGGTGCCTTCTTAATTAGCATTTCCATACACCAAGGCAAATATGACTACCCACCAGGTGGAAGACAGAATGTTTTTACATGAAAGACCAAAAATAAGAAAAGGATTTGGGCTTCTTCATATTGGTGGGTAATTATATTTGCCTTGACTGCAAACTCGTTCTTCCTGTTCTACCTTCAGATCTTCATCTCAGCAGGAGGAGAGAGTTTGCAGGTCATATCGACTGCACTGCAGACTCACTCTCCTCCGAGTGTCAGTGGCGAGCGGCCTGATCAATTTTCATCTCATTATGTCCGGCATTAGCTAGCAGAATTAGCTGGTCATCAATGACAACCACTCTCCCCTCAACTTTGAGGAGAAAAACCTATTAAGGCTGATAGCTCAGGTTTTCCTGTGGGGGCAATGGCCGTACACAACAACAACAAAGTAATTAGGCCCGTATTAGGGCCATGACAAAGGCCGTAGCCTTCAGCTAATCACGCAGTGGAGTCTGTGAAAACCTATCATGGCTGGAGGGAGCGTGGCGTGAAAACAATTTGCAGAATTAATCCCGGTCGCAAGTAATATTTCATTGTCTTGAGGCCAGCTTATGAATAATGAATAGCGTGCCCTTACGGCGATCGGCGAGATAATGAAAAAGAGGTTCGAAGCCACTGATCGGAAAATTCTGCCTATCGGATAGTGGATGCGCTCCATGAAACGCATTCGGTTTTCAAACTTTTGGCAAGTTTTGTGTCTTTAAAACAGGCGGTCACGAGCTGACAATGTCTAGACGCCTCCCTCCTGACTGCAGATGACGGATGTATGGGAAGAGGTGAGAGACAGAGTGAAATAAGTCCAACGTACATTTAACTTGGGCCCTTATAGATGGGCCCCAGGTGTGGTTCACTTCAACATGGGTATAACGCCGGAAGATGCGATCTGCACTGATTGTATTTCCAGGCTCTGTCTGCCCTGGCTTTTCAAAGTGAAGAGATCTGGCCAGCACCAACTCTGTGGGGTTTACACACTGTTTTATTCACTTTTCTCAGGCAGCGGTCTTAAAAAAAAAAACAAGGAGAACATATCCCTGAGATTCCCCTTCCTCCCCCAGGCTTAATGCATGCTCAGGAAGACAAGGTGCATAAATATCATATTGCCTGAAAAAATTTTTTTTATCGAGCTGGGACCTTCACAAATTGAGCAGCGGCCAATTTCTTTATTTTTTGGGCTTCTAACCAGTGTTAATTTAGTCAACGAAAATGATGACTAAATATGGTCGTCAACGAAGCTTTTTTCCATGACGACAACGAGACGAGACGAGACGATAATGGAGATCATGTGACACTAACGTGACGAAATAATTAATGCAATGTCGTTGACTACAAACGACGACACAAAATGTAGTTTACCAAATAAAACCTTGCGAAATCTCTTTTCACTTTTGTTGACTAAAACAAGACGAGACTAAATAATTATAACTTTTAGAATAATTCGTTTTATTATTATTGCAGCATTTCCGTCAAGTCACGACGGGTTTAACTTAATGGAAAAATGGCAGGGCAACAGGGTCTCGGCGGGCTTGTATGCAGTGGGCTTGGAAGAAAAAGAAGATCAGACCTCTGGGCATACTTTAGTTATATAGAGCTCGAAGGAGCTACTGAATGTAACGTTATTGTTGAAAGTGAAACACGAGGAGGAGAAGAAGCGAAGCCCGCTCAGCCCAGGGAGAAATGTGGCCATAGAATCAAGGGTAAAAACACCACGAATCTCAAAAGACACCTGAAGACATTCCACAAGGAAATCCAGGTAAGTGTAACCAGGTTAGATTCGTTTGTGGTGGATTCCGCCTGTCTGCTGCTATCCTAGCTAGCTAGCTGGCAAGCAAGCTTTTATAATAAACCGAACATATTTTTATTTCATAATCTCAGAAAATATTCGCTAATTTAGCCACGATGCTAACGCTAGCCGCGATGCTAACGCTAGCCACGGCTCACAGGGGTTGGCTCACGAAGTAGGCTATAAATTAGGCTTAACCTAGCTATCGTACATCCTGTGAGCCAGACGGACACAATTATTGACCAACAGATTGATTAACATTCTTAATAATTTACACCCATGCCAGTCTGCTACTTTGGGATAAAGCATGGTACATCTAGGCTACAGTTGTAATGAGTCTGTAAAAAGTGCAGTTCTCTAGCGCCAGTGTGAGTTTGGCGTAATGTTAGGCATAAAATATGACTGTGTGTGGGAACTGAAAACACTGTTTCAGCTAGGTTTATTTGTCCCTCATAGCCATCATCACACTGAATTCATCATCAGCATAGCCTTTCTCAGGACTGCATTCTCTCTGAATCTGGACTTGACTGAATAGAATATGCAGTCCTTTTTAACAAGAGAGATTTGACCATCCAGTGGTCACTCCGCCTGTTAAATAGCTCAAAACAAAACTCAATAAGTGTCGCAGATAAAGTTCAAAGGTACTAACCTCAGCAGTACAGGTGCTGGTCAAATCTGACTAGTAGGAGCCCTTGTTGAGGATGTTCTGAAGTTAGTGCTAGTGTGAATTGAACAAGAGATTTTGGAGGAGTAAGGTTCAGATTGGTTTATCCATTGATTTCAAAATCTGTTCATTAACAGTTTTCAGTTCAGTTTCACAGACACACACTTTTTTTGTTGTTGTTGTTGTTGTTTGTTATTGTAGCATTCATTATTATTATTATTATTATTTATTATTATTATTATTGTTATTATTTAGGACTAGACCAACTCTTAACCCCTATCCAGACCTAGACCACCTCTAACTCTAACCCCTAACCAGACCTAGACCTCTTACCCTAACCTTAGTTTATTCTAAGTCCATGTGGCACTTTAACACCGACCTCAGAATGTGATTTTATATTTATTTTATATACCGTATATATATATCAAGCAGATTGCAATTAGTGTGTACTGTGTATTTACACCATTCAAATGTCTATTGTTGTTGTTAAAAAAAAAAAAAAAATAAATATGCACTTTAAATGCAAATATGTTCCATGTTTGACTATTTCTGAATCTATTGACCATTTCAAGGAATGTTTGGTTACTGGGCTCCTACTGGCTCCTACTGAACTTAATTGTGAATCAGCTGGTAGTTTTCTAGCTAGTAGCTAACAGGTGTTGCCTAGTAACCAAACATTCCTTGAAATGATCAATGCCATCAAACCAGACTCTCCAGTCTCAAATGCATTCTTAAACATTCAACCTGTATTTCATCAGATAAAGATAAGAAATCTTGTGGGAATTTTGAAATGGGTTTGACTAAAAAAGACAAAATATTTTGGTTTTGGCTAGACTATACTGAAAGAATAAATAGAATTGCGTTACTAAAAAGAGACTAAAATACCTTTTCATTAACGAAAACTAGACTAAAATGTCTTCTGTTTTCCTTTGACTAAATTGAGACTAAACAAAAAGACTAAATCGAGACTAAACAAAAAAGACTAAGACTAAAATGCTCAGACCTGTAGTTGACTAAAACTCGACTAAACAAAAAATAGATAAAGGTGACTAAATATGATAAAAACGAAAAAGAGCTTTTGACACATGACTAAGACTAAAACTAAAATTAAAAATAGCTGACAAAATTAACACTGCTTCTAACAAGAATTAGGGGACCGAAAAACTTTTTCAGTTGAGCACATTGTAACTGTTTCCTAAGATTGACAGCTCATGGGTTTATATTGTTGTGTCAGTGGTGTTCAACGCCAGATCTGGAGAGCAACCACCCATTTTACTTATTACGTTTGTCCATATTACTCGAAATCACCTCTTACTAATCAGTGACCTCTTCAAGAGAGCCCCTTAAAAAACACTGAATCATCTTTTGAAGACACAGAGAAACAATGGCATTGTGAGAATCCAAAAAGATGAAATCATTTTGAGTGTAATAAAGGTAATTGGAGGATTTACAATATCTGATGTGACTGGTAAATTTCAGTTGAAAGAATTCAAATTGCAAAGGTTAAAAGTGCCACTTTACAGAGGTTTAAAAATCCCTGATATAATGGTAGCATTGCTGAATTTCAATCAGGCAACTTTTACATTTTTTCTGCAGGACCATAACATACGTCATTAGCCTTTAATAGACTCTATCAAACCATTACATGTTCCATTTACTTTAATGGCATAATTTGGCACTTTCGGAGAGAAGGGGCAAAAAGTCTTTCTAAAAAACATCTTTAAAAAAAAAAAAACTGCCACAGTAAATTCTGAACATTTGTACACCGAGCCAATTAGTTAGATACATTTAAATTGACGCCCAATAAAGGACTAGTGAACATAACAGTCTATTTAAAAAAATTCACAATAGAAATGTGTCCGATTGATTCATACCTTGAGCTGTTTTAATGTAACAATTAATGAGGGAGAAAGTTGAGCAAAATATGTTTAGTGGGCAATGAATGGGAGGATCCAAAATGGAGGGGTCCAGGGAAGGAAGGCCTTTATTTATTTTTTATTGAGCCTTAAATACTGTTTTGTGAATAAAGTGAATGTTTGTCTGACCTAAAGTCATCTTAAATTACAGTTTCGACAAAGGCTTTTGCCTAAAAAAAAATAAAGAAAAAGAAAACAGACACTGAAATGGAGAATCAGAGGACCTCCTGCCTCCCTTTTTTTTAAAGTGGACATTGAGGTTTTCTCTCCCTGTTGTTTGTGGGGCTTTAACCTGATGTTCTTCCACGTTGGCTTAGACAGGGGCTTGGAGAGGATCTCAAAATGGGTGGAGCCATCACAGGCTGTCAATTACTCAGTGACTGATCATGAACAAATCACAGTGTTTTTCTATGGAGGGCACAGTGCTTTGATTGGACCTGGGATGTGGGGTGTGTACATGCCACACCTTGAAGGTTTGGTCAGAATTCACAGGATCCAGCCTTGCTGCTGTGCGGATGATGTACACTCAGGTAAAAATAAAAAACAGGATATAAATCAACATTAAATATGAAATATTTTTGCATTGGTCTTAAATATTTGTTGCAATAAGTTTATGACATTCAGTTATAACCTGAGCCAATGTTGGTTCAATGTTGATCTTCCATTCTGTCAATCATTGGAGGGGTCCTTACAGGCTCTGACCTTGCGTTCTGCTGGCTTGCCCCTCAGAAGACTGGGGGTCACGGGAGAAGGGCTCCCTTATGCTTGTCATGAAAACACCCACCTCTTGGGCGATGAAAAAACACTGCCATTCTCTCTCATTGTAAATGCTCTGTTATCTGTTATAGAAGTGTAGATGATCAAAAGCATCAAAACACAATACATAAAATAAATATATATCCTCAGAAAATCTCTCTCTACTTAATAAATAAACAACAAACAAACAAACGAAATGATAGCAGCATTTTGTAGGCGCTTCATCACTCCATGGTATCCTTTCAACTCAAATGCCTAGACCAAAAAGAATATCTATATCTATATATATATACATACGTATATAGCGTGCTTAGCGATAAAAATGTGTGCTTGAACTACCCATGATGTACACCAGTTGTTTAATATACAGTACCTCTAATGCCTCTGGATGTGGGTTCCACTTTGCCATAATTATCGTGGACAGCATGATTGAGACAACTCTATTTACATAAAGCACTGCAGAGGTGCCTGACCAACTAGCGATCATGCGAACATTAGCAACAAAACGGAAACAATTGTATTAAGCACACATGGGTTCATCTTATCAATAAAAGTCAATTGTTCTATAATTACACATTCTTAAACTTCTACTTTGTAGTAACTGGCACAAAGGGAACTTCTGTAGGAAACTGTGCCCCTTGTCGACGCCTTTGAAGGCAGAAGAGATGAGTGAAGCAGCGCTCTGATCCGTGCGCTAACCATCTATTGATTAATGTGCGACTGCTTCCTTTCATTCCTGCAACACACCGCCAGAACATTATTATTATTTTTTTTTTTTTACATTTGTTTCTGATTTTATCCCATTTTTATCCCAATTTGGTAGCCAATTAGACCCGCTATTTTTACGTCAATCCCCCTAGTAATGTGAGTTCGCACGCCGCTCCCCTAGTCCTGCGACCGGTAGTGGACTCCGGCCAGAGCCGAACCGCCAGAACATTTAAAGTAATTATAGGACGCCTCTTACGAGTGCGGCACCGCGCAGGCCGTCGACCGTTTAACCCGGTACTACAGGGCCACTCGCACGCAGCGAATGTCACGTCGGCTCCCCTCCCCCCTCCCTGGGGTGGACAGCCAATCGCCGCCCCCTGGTGGCACTCCCGGCCAGAGCCGAACCGCCAGAACATTTAAAGTAATTATAGGGTGCTTATATTGGGAAGCCTCCACCTCACCGCTGTTGTGCATGCGCGCATGGGTGTATGTGTTTGCGCGCACGCGGATAGAGATGAATCAGTAGATCAAATTAATTACAAATCTCAAGAGAGTCGAAACAAAACAGAGAAACATCTCTTACCTCAGATCCTGAAAAGGTTCTGCTCGGATGTGCGGCGTCTCCACTGAATGTCCAAAGACCACACCCTCTGTTCCTGAAAGAACCAATGACGACATTTAAAAACGTCCAAGTTACAAACAGAAAAGAAAAAGAAAAACAGATCTCCCCGCAATCCAGGGAACACAGGATGAATCATGCCAATGTACTTCCTCTGTACTTTGTCTGCACCCCCCTTCCTCATCAGTCTACCCCCCACTTCCTTGTTTGTCTGCACACACTTCCATATTAGTCTAACCCAACTACCTCCTTAGTCTCTCCCCATTTTCGCTCAGTTAATGAATAAAAAGGGCCATCGACTTCATCATAGTCGGTGGCCATTTTTCTTATGGCCTATCCCCATGCCCTCACAGTTTACCACAATTATATCCACACAGCCCTGAACGCCTCACTCCCATGTGGAAATCTACAGCCGCCCCCGTCCTGTCCCCCACCCACACCCTCTTCAGGCTGGCTTCATCGCAAACGAGGCAGAGGGCGTTCTAAAGCACTCGAGTACCGCCCTGTACCCCCCCCCGAGACCCTGAGACCCGATCACTTCACCCTGTCCTGGGCTTCTGAAGGACCTAATGAAAAGCTCCGGTCAATTACGGCACCATGGCGACCTGGGGGGGCCAAACCATCACCGGTTCCCACCTGACCTTCCCACCCGCTTAATGGGGGAAACACTGGAGTGCCGAAACAAACAGACCACAACCAATTTCTGCTCTCCAATCTCCTGACACACACACACACACACACACACACACACACACACACAAGCAATGCTGTACACTGCTTCCCCACATAACATAATCATCCCTGTTGCTAAGGAATGTGCCAATTAAGAGCAGAGCGGTTACATAACAGGAGTGCATGAGGAGGGTTCTCATTTATTTTATTTATTTATTCATGCATGTATCCCTTTATTTCAGCAGGCAGTCCCACTCTGAGAAGGAGCTAGCCGGGAAGGAGGCACAAACATAAACACATCGCTTAGCAGCACAAACAAAAATGCGAACAAAAGCACAAACATGGACGCAAACACAAAAGAGGAAAAAGATGTTGGCCAAAGGGCAAAGTGGTTAAAAGTGTGTGTGTGTGTGTGTGTGGGTGTGGGTGTGTTTTGGGGTAAGGAATCAGGTTTTGATGAAGTATCCAAACTCAATCTCTCCAGGTGTGGGAATGCTAGCGTGGTGAGAGTTGCCCGCGGATGAATCTGGTTTCTGATTAGCCGAGTGTGAGTCCTTCAGGGACAGGCGTGTGGCTCACCTGTCACCCGCAGCTTCTCCACACCGATGCTGATCTCCTCTTCATCTGCGGAAAACAGAACATTCTCCCCATCACTGCTGCGTACCTCAAACCTCTTGCACTGTGCTTCCACCCTCTCTGATCCTGTGAGAGAGAAAGGGGGGAGAGAAAGAGAGGGGGAGAAAGAGAGAGAGAGAGAGAGAGAGAGAGAGAGAGAGAGAGAGAGAGAGAGAGAGAGAGAGAGAAAGGGTGGTGGGAAAAGAGGGGGAAAAAAGAGAGAGAGAGAGAGAGAGAGAGAGAGAGAGAGAGAGAGAGAGAGAGAGAGAGAGAGAGAGAGAGAGAGAGAGAGAGCTATCACTTTGTGGCACGGCGCACTGACACAGACTGGTGAACACCCTTTCACAAAAAGTTCCCGCCTTCTGCCCATGCATCTCAAATTACAGGTCAACTTTTCCTGTTTCCTGGATCTTTTAGACAGTATCAGCAAAAGGTGGATCCTTGAAAGCATAAGGTTGGTTTGTTTGAATCCAGATTAAACTTAAGCCTTGTCAGACCGAACTGCATATTTAGCTAAGTTCATTTGATTGAATTCTGGCCAAAGTGCATTACAAACATGCAGCTCTAAATAGTACAAGATGAGAGCAGGAAACGATAATACAAGAAAAACTGAAATAGCACGCACCATGTAGGTGATAGTCAACACTGTAGGCTGAATTGCGAAGGCATTATTAATGACATGGTAATGAATTCGCCCGCTAGATCAGATTACGAGGGTCTGGGGGGGCTTGTTCCAATCTGTCTGCAGGCTTTGGTGGATGTGGCGTGATGGAGCAGGAAACGGAGGGGGGATTAAGACATTTAAATGAGTGCAGCAATCCCAACATCGTACCCCCGGAGGAAAAGCACCACCGACTGCCCTCGTGCAATGGCCCGCAACACATTACGATGAATAAATCACAAAGTACGCTCTTGATCCATATTAACTTTTCTAATCAAAACAATGGGGACCCCAAACGGTTCAGAAAGCGATCACAGAGGAACTGTTCATAGCGATGGGTTTAACTCTCTGGAAATAGCTGAGAGTGAATTCACTCCCATCTCCACAAAATGACAGCTGTAAGCAGACAACAGGTAGGTAGCACACGATAGCAGCGGCTCTGCAGTTACAAGACTTAATTATAAAGAATAACACGTTTATTTATAGAGAGTTATGTTACTTGACTGTGACTTTATTCATTAATATTCGATAGATGTGCGATGTTTGTCTCAGGCATGCTGATTTTGCTGGTGTGGTCACGAGGTGGAAAACTTCAAATGGTCTTGAAAGAACAAAAACCTTTTGAGCTTTTAAAGTGTACAAAATTCTATTGAACGACATCGAAAGCTCAGATTGAATTGTACTGCTTGGGTAATAACTTGTGCATTGTTTTAGTTCATTTTTTTCCTACAGCTCCATGAAAACGCACGAAACACAGAAGAACACAGTGTGCAAGTGTAGTGGTGGTGCTCCGGTATGTGGAGCGTCCGCTACAGAAAGTCACGTGGATAACAGTGTGATTAGTTCCCCAAATTAGGGACTTGAGTCTTTAGCTAAATCGATCTCTTGTCGCGTCGAGATCCTCAGTTCAAAACTCGCTGCGGGCAGAACCAACTCCGTTATATAAGAAAATGGAAAAAATCTACAAATAAATACTGTATGTTAAACGTGTGTAGTACAGACACAGATTAGACTGAACTGAGATTAAGCTGCATTTTACTGCATTTCCTCCATCTCAATCGAAATCCCGATTCACTTTCAATGCAATGTACAAGCCATGAGTTCCAAGTCAAAAAAGGGCAAAGCACGTAATCGTAATAACAATGGCCAACATGGTTGTAAAGGTATGAACATTTTTATTTAAGCGATTTAGATTTTTTTTTTTTTAAACATAATGTCACTTATGTCTGTCTCGTGAGGTGACTGCTTAATTTTGAATGAAACGGAACAGTTCTGTACCCCTTCCAAAACACAGTTTAAAACAAATGATCGTTTACAAGATGAATGGCCACACTGAAGTATAAATTATGTAGCTGCTTATGACCATTAATTGATATAGATTTTTTTCTCCTTCAGGAAATGGGGAAAGGATTGATGGCGTTAGAAGCTAATTTTGGACCCATCTGAAGTGCTGCTGCATAGTACAATTCATGACATCATATTGTAGTTCGGAAATAGTTGTGAGTTGGCAGGCTGGCAGGTGGTACCCTGGACACCATTTTGAAGTGGTGGTGAGGGGGGGGGGGGGGGGGTGTTGTATGCTTCATGAGTTTCCCTGGAAAAGGGATCTTGTCAGGCAAATGGACAATAGAATATTTTAAAAATAACAATGGAATTTAATTTAATTTAAATGTAGCAAAACAATAATGATGGCCCACAGCGCCAAGTTTTATGAATCCTATAAAAAAAGGACAGGACGTTGATTACAGCAAACCTACTCATGTATTTTATGCTAATCACATGAAGACACTCTCAGCCCATAACTTTATGTCTGATCATAAATTCAGGATCTGAAAGGAAGAAACTGAGTGACACTGTAGCATACTGTGCAGGATACTGAGACAGGTGGATTGAAACGGATAATACATTTAAAATGCATTGCCTTATGACGGGCATACATCTTTACATAACCCTCAAAGAGCATTGTCCGAAGATCAAATGTATTCTACATTACATACAGTAAATATGTAAAATAGGTAGTGTTTGGCCCACTAATAATAATAATAATAATCATAATCATAATAATAATAATAGCACATGAATATTAAAAATGTAAGTTTGTGATACAGGGGTTTTGCAGCTTTGAATTTGTACTTTAAAGGAGGGAGGGGGACATCAGGAAATCTGCATCACGTAGCAGTTGTGCTCTTCGGCAAGGGGCAGTCTGATTTATGGGCAGTAGAAACATAAATTGTTTATCTAAACCTGATTACAGCCATTAATAAAATGAAAAAGAAAACAGAAAATACATAGGCCATTTTTCCAACCTACATTAATCAAAGTCAAGGGGTTTTGCCCCAAGGTGAAACTCACAGAGTATTAAAGACGTATAATCAAAACGTAATCCACATCTGTTCAAACACCAAAGCCAGGTGTACACAAGAAATGACTAATTCCTAATGTCCTTCCGAAAGATATATTCCCGCACAATTACCACAATGACCTCCCTGGCAGCAAGGATGTGTAAATATCACATCTTATCAATTCCACCTCCTACCAACGAGCCAAAGGTGCTTGTGGTTATTTTTCAAGTGAAAGGATAAATTTAATGGAAATTGGATGGGTTGCAAAGCACGTAATGAAGTTCAAAGACATTGATTAGCAAACGCACGGATGGAGAGGGTCACAGTTTCTGTACTTGATATCGCTTCATCCCCAGTCCTCCTCTAACTTGCAGTGATGTCAAATGTGAGATTGTGTGTATCACAGCAGCACACTACACACTATTTCATGTGATGTATGAAAGAGCATATGAATAAATCACATAATTAGCTACAGCAAGCTATCTCGCACCAAATTAACATTAAGTGGAAGTACATCACAAACTCCCATCACTGCTGTGATGTCATAATTAACTCAATCTGTTACTGTGGTTACTAGTTGATGGGGCGACCCTTGTGGGTCCCATGGGCTTACCCCATGATTTGGGTCAAAAAATATTGAATTTAATATCGGGTCAGGCGGGTGTGCGTTGAAATGCAAAAGGAAAAGAGCAAAAAGAAAACTAGTTCACAAAATGTAGGCTCAAATTAGTATCGATAGTTCTAGCCTATGGCAGCACTTAAAGAGAGGAGAAGGCTAAAATGATCAGGTATAGGAGAAATGCGCCAAACTTGCCAATGATGGTGAAGAAAGTAAATATTGGCTACGCAATTTGAAGGTAGGCTATGACATTCACAAGACGGGGACTCTAAATAGGCGTATGGCTTGGTAATGTATCCTACAGTGTGTCAGGATGCAATGTTCGAAGGAGTGAAAGAGCTTCACGTTTGAAATGTATTAATAAAGTGTTGTAATGTACATATTATATCATATATTATAATTAATGTATTAATTATACATCTGTGAAGTGATGGGTCAAAAAAAAGAAAGCTAATACTAGTCACTATCGGATACTAGTAATCCGATCGCTGTCAAGGGGCTTGGTTATGAGTGTTTTATGAGGACCCCACCTTAACATTCAACAACGTGATCCAACATCCACCACAGGCTACAATACAGTGGCTTTCTAAACAAACTAGAACATGGAAGCTTGTCCTACATTTTTGTGCCATTACATTATTGATTTACATAAGAAATATAGCAATTTAGCACAATATAAATATGTAACAATTACAGTGATCATAATAATAGCAAGTTTGTGTAAACAACAAGGTTAAACCTAAAGTCCAAAATACGTAATCTATGGA
Source organism: Aldrovandia affinis (assembly GCA_029706075.1). Lineage (NCBI taxonomy): Eukaryota > Metazoa > Chordata > Actinopteri > Notacanthiformes > Halosauridae > Aldrovandia > Aldrovandia affinis. Next base: position 427,295 of record JAINUG010000024.1, read on the forward strand.
ATATGTAACTAAACAAAACATTCTTAAATATACAGATTTTTTTCTGATGAAACCCCAGTTTAGGAATCCCTGGCCTAAACTACCACCTGACAGTCATGCTGTTCAGATGCCATGTGCATGCTGTGCAAGCATGTCTAAAACATGTGTTTTAGGCACAGTATGCAGCTGCCAACAATGATGTCTATTGCTGTACTGCTGCACTGATCTCTTGCGCAAACAATGATTGATCATACCATGTATAAATGCATATCTTGTAAGTCGCTCTGGATAAGAGCGTCTGCTAAATGCTTAAAATGTAAAATGTAAATGTAATGTTTTCATACTCACAAATGCTACCTGATTGATATGTCTTTGTGTTGACCAAGGACTTGTGCAGCTAAATCCAATTAGGCGCATCAACGATCATAGAAACGTCTGAGCTTGGGACATGAAGTGGCTGCATTTCCTTTACCCAAAGATGGCAGGACGTCCTTTTGCACATGCATGCCTATGACTCTTCAGAGCATTCCTCATTTACAGACTCGGTGCGAAAGTCACTTTTTTTGTTTTGTTTATTTATTAATTATACCCTCTATTTATTTCAATTCGCCCTCCCCCACGAGTCCACCACCCATCCTCCGGGTAACGAGACAATTTTTCCGGGCCAGTAGATCCGCCTCCTCCGAGATGGAACCCGACCACGGACGCCTTTCCTGCTCCTCGACGAACTCGTGCCAGTTCCCCCTCCCCCTGGGGCGCACAGCCAAATGCCACCCCCGATCGGGGCTGACGATCAGGGCCGGTCTGATAGAGACGTGGGTTTCGAACCGCGTCCCTGACAGGCGGCGCACACCACTCCGGACCAGCGAAAGTGTGGTGCGTTAGACCGCTACGCTATCCGCCGCCCTTCTGAAAGTCACTTTTAAACTTGGGCACATTTCACGCAGAATGACCCACAACTGTCACAGCTGCGCATTCATGGTGTCCTTGCTCTCTCCCGAATGCATTTTGGCCCTTATCCTTATTTTAGTTTCGCTTGTCATTGCCATAATGAAAGACACACACACACACACACACACACACACACAAATGCGCACGCACACACACAAGTATTATTTTTTACTCGTGTGTCCCACTTATAAAAATGAGCAATCAATAAAAAAAACGCACAAAAACGTAGCCTGCACTTGAATACCACTCGAAACGTCCTCGAGGGTTTCACCCTGACCGTGACTACTTTACTGCCGCTCCTAGTTCCTCGTCTCGCTGAAGTCGTTGCACTTCGGGTAGGAAAAGGTTCACCATTCATTTTTATGTCCCTAATTCAAATCGGCGGTGACAGGTTCTTCCTCAAATTAATGAGATGTCAGGTAGCAAGAGGAGCCAACGATAAAATTGTCTTGAGCGCTCAAGGTCTGGCCATAGCCTGTCTCTCCCCGCAGGTAATTTCACAGCGCTTAGTATCTCGCTGAAAGCCATGATCCAGGGTGATCATCCAAGGTTGTTGTGGGTAAATGTGATTTTTAACAATGTGTGCGTGTGTGTTTGGCCGGGGGGGAGGGGGCATGACTCCCTACACATGACCGTTCCTACATGACAACTTAATAAATATATACTGTGTATATATATATATATATATATATATATTATATTAATAGTTTTTTTTCTAAAATTGCATAATTCATGTGCATAGCAGATATCCTGTTTCCTGTGGCAAGAGTAACCCATGACTCTTTAGAAATGTGGTCCAATAGTCATTTTCTTGCAATTTGGAATGGCCAATTTGTGTGTGTATGTATGTGTGTGTGTGTGTGTGTGTGTGTGTGTGTGTGTGTGTGTGTGTGTGTGTGTGTGTGTGTGTGTGTGTGTGTGTGTGTGTGTCAATCGAGAGAACACGTACAAGCACTCACTCCCCTCCAAATCACATGATTTCAAGCCAATATGCCCAATTATGCGCCACCCTGCAGGGTGGCCGGCCACAGCCAGCACTCACACGGTCCGATTTCGATACCAGACCGCGGGTGGCACGCCCACTCTTTAAAGCACTCATTTTTCCGAGGACAGCCACTGGTGATTAGAGTACTTTCAGAACACCCGATTGACTGCAACCAACTTCCAGTAGTCCTGTCAGTCAAGCAATCAAATCAAATCAATACAGCACTCAAAGCCATTGTGACAGCACACATAGAAAGCATGATATGCACTGATGATGATCTGCACTGCATCACTGTAATGCAATACGTGCAAATCATCATCAGTGCATATCATGCTTTCTATGTGAAATGAATTTTTTTAAAACCAGAAATAATACAATTACTTAAAAAGACCAAGTTAGAGATTGAGAGTAACAAAAACAATGAAACGTGATTGGGCAACAAAGAGAGTCCTGAAACAATATTTTACCGTTTTGCTCTTTAATGAAAATCCCCCCACAAATAAGACGCCCAGCTAGTGTAAATGAGCTAATTGTGAGGAGAGATTTCCCGCTGGTCCCTTACTAACGTTTAGTGTTCCCACTGGGCAAGGTCACTCAGCCCCAGCCCTGGAGGGGCTGCTGTTAAACAGGTTTTCTGGCTCATGTCAAAACCTGTGGCCATCAGATTAGTGAATCAGGCGCCCCAGGGCCGTTGGGGCCGCTCAGGTGGCAAGAAATCGTGGAGGCGAGGGTGCACCATCCAGGACATTGTTGATGGGACACTATGGACCTAAATGCCGCATTCAGCCAACCTAGTCAGTTCATATTTATGTGCGCCACATAAAAGTCGGCCCTTTGGGAGTGAGTATTTCAGCCTACCTCCACAGGAGGGCACGAGAGCAATTACCTGGCCGTAACACTGCCACTATCTTACTGTTAGTGTTGGTCCTGCCCATTAGTGAGGTGAGCAAAGCACCTTACGTTAAAACCCTCCTACCTTCCTCTTCTCTACTGAGAATGAGACTGCCCCACAGCCGACTTCTTCTTCTTTCGTATATCATCAGATGGCCAACTCAGTGTCGTGCAGCCACGCCCTCGTCTCCGGTCCTAAGTCGAAAAGGCCAGCTTCTGAGGGTGGGCTGTATAGGGGGCAGCCGGTGATTATGTGCTCGGCAGTCTGTTCAGGCTCGCCACACTCGCATGCCGCGCTGTCCGATAGGCCCCACATCTTCAGAGATGACTTGAAGCGTCCAACACCAGAGCGACTGAGAAACCCCGATAACCCCATGAGTCCTCGTGAACCTTCCGAACGGAGCGAATGATAACATCAACTGCCGTGATATTGAGCAAGGTTGCCACAAAACAAAAAAAGAGACCTTGATTAAATGAGGCCGTATGCAATTTAAACGGACAAGTTTAATCCAGATTCAATCAAGTTAACCTTATCCTCACAAGGGTCTGCCTTATGGGGACTGAAAATCCAGGAGGCAGGAAAAGGTGTGGCTTGAAATCAGAGGTGACTGGACAGGAGGTTGGAGATTTTATAAAGGGCAACAGAGCTTCTGTTCAAATAATATGTTCGCCTGTCTCCAATTAACTCATGTAGCTGTTTCCCACTTTTATCTCAATGTTTGTGGCGTAGGATATGTGGAAACTAATTTGATGTAAAAATTAATAGGAGGATAATAAACACTGGTAGTTCAAAGTAAGATTTCCAGAGTAAAACTGCTAAAGAAGGCATCATTAAATATATTATGGGTTAGAGTATTACACACTATTAATTGTATTACTATTTAATGTATTTGGCTGAAATATATATATTGACATGTTTATTGATGATTAAGGAGTTTAATTTTAGCACCACAGCATTTTAGCAGATGTTAAACATACATATACAGTACTGTAGCTTGGGCCTGTAACTCTCTGAAGAAGACCACATCAATTGAAACATGTTTCTAAATACTGCGCGGGGCTGAGTGACTGTTCCTTCATTGGACGTCTGCCTAGAGCCGCATGATAATAAACAGACACATCTTTGTTTTGCCTAATGTGGGCTGCTCGCCACGTTTCCGTACGGCATTAAAGCAAAGCAGGCATACAATGTAATGACCTTGGACTGACGATCACTATAATAAGGTATATCATTTAACTTGATTTTCATAATAACACTGCAATGACAGGACGCAGTCAGACAGTGCAGTCCTTGCTGCCAAGTTAACTTGAACTCAAACAGGAACCCCTGCGTGTAGATTAATACAGATTAACAGTAAACTAGCTTGATATGACAGCTGTCCAACCAGATACAGTACCCTACAAAATGATTCACACTCTTGATAAAGACGAGCGAAGAAGGCTGTGTAAAACAAACAATACAGGCAGTGAGCTGTACTTTATGCTCAAAAAAAGGGGGAAATTATATTATTTTACACTAATACAATTGCTCAGAGAAAATTATTTGCTTATTAAGTTATACTTTTTCCCCAAAAAATATATGTCACGATATGTCACAAAAGATATGTTGAGGACAATCAACAAAAATAAGCATCTGGCATGAGAACTCTGATTGGAGCTTTTTGGCCACGCATTAAGTTGAAGAGAACCCAGAAGAAGCCATCTTCCTATGTTGTGTCAGAGACGAGGGCGTCTCACATCTCAAACAGAGATTCCCCTTCCTTCACTCTCCCTAAACGCACATCTACTGGTGTTACGTCACTCAAAGCGGAGGGCGAGAGGGCAGAGGGATATCAAATCGGTATTGGGATGCAACCGATTTCGCAGAAACAAGCATCCCGCTCAACCCATGACAATCATGGGCCCGTCACTCTCGTTGTTTCTCATTGTGTTGTTGTCGCGCGTAAAGACAGACTCAAGGTTAAACAAACCTACACGGGCAGCGTTCCTCTTTCAAAACATGGCAGCACATGCCAAGACTGCTCTCCATCCGTAATCTCTCAGTTTTCACACGTATGTGTACCCTCGCCGTGGAAATGCGGTGAACGCTTAAATCCGAAATCACATGCTTTGTCAGGCTATTAAGGACCCGTTAATTAAGCGACCGCTGTAACAACAAGAAATGTGTATTTTGGGAGAAGGTTGTTTGCATAAATCATACAGATCATTTGCAGACGTACATTTGAAACAATGGAACACTTTGCAAAGAGAAGAGGGTGCTTTTTTATTTATATATATTTTTGGTTGCCTTAGTGATGAGACTGGGGATGGTGTTCCACTGGAGCGAGACGGCTCCTTGTACCAATTTTTTACACCTTCTGAAAATTCTTTAAGGGATGTGGCCCAGTGTATTAGTGTGGAAATAGACATTCTGCACTGTAATAGAGCACAAAAACCCCTGTTATGAACCGGAAACATCCTGTAGCTCAGAAAGCGAGTGAACTCACCCACTGTTAGCTGTCCTGTCAGCTGGCCGAGGTCGTTCCTGGCGTTAACCGTCACATTCCTGTCTGACTGCAGAACCAGGGAGCTGTCCTGGAACCAGAAGAGAAGGAGAGAAATAGGAGAATAGAGAGGCAGAGTGTGGGAGAAAGAGGGGGAAAAGGCAGAGAGGGGAGGATGATAGAAACAGGAGTTCAGCGGGGGGGAGATAGAGAGGGAAGTAGGGGTAGACAGAGAGAGGGAGGGAGAGGGAAAAAGAAAGCGAGGGATACAGACAGGTGTAGGGAGAGACAGAGGGAGGAATAAGAGAGGGAAAGAGAATGGTTAAGAGGGAGAGAAAGACAAACGAAAAGACAAAAAAGACAGACAGGGAGGTGGAGAGAGATGGAGAGAATGAGAGAAGAGGAGGGAGAGAGAGTGGGAGAGAGGCAGAGAGATAGGGAGAGAAGGAGAAGGAAAGACAAAGAGGGATACAAACAGATGCAGGGAGTGAGAGACAAAGAAAGTATTGGGACAAGACAGAGAGACAGAGGGAGACGAAAAGAGAAAGAGACAGATATGGACAGCGAGGGAGAGAAGGAGAGAGAGGTGGGGGAGAGCAAGAGGCGGAGAAGGAGAAAGTTGAGGTCGAGGGAGACGGGAGGGATAAAAAAGAGGTGGAAATGGGGAAGAGAAGGGGAGAGAGGGGGATGAATACATTTGTTAAATTCAATATCATGGCAGTGATATTCTAACAAGTGTCACCTCTAATGCAGCGGTGGCCGTGAGCAGATTACTGTTGCGGTTATTCTCTCAAATTCAAATTCAAATTCAAATCAGCTTAATTGCCACGACAGATACTTATTCTTTGGCTATATAATCGTCTTTACCTTATACAGCCAAAGAGCATAAATAACGACAGCAGCAAATGGGAATAATACTTAAAATAGCAGGGGTAGGGGCACTCATAAATCAATAAATACAATTAAAACAGTCATAATAATAATTGTAATTAGTCGCCTACTCACTGTCCCTCAGTCTATGGCATTGAACATACATTGAACAACACATTGAACACTCCATTAAACTATACTTTACATCAAATTTGGAATCAGTGTGAATAAAATGACAGTAAAGAGTAAATACAAATAAAATAAAAATAACAAATAAAATATATTTTCTGGCATCTCATTGTTTTCTTCCATTCTCTCTCTCTCTCTCTCTCTCTCTCTCTCTCTCTCTCTCTATCCTTCCCTTTCTCTCTCCCTACCATTCTCTTTCAATCTACCTCTCTCTCTCCATCTCTTCTTTTAAAAAAGGTTGTAGGTTAAGCACGTGTCACAAATTTGCCAAGACAGAAGAAAAAAAAACCCTGCCTCTGTCAGTCACACACGCACACTAAAGCAACACGCACATTAATTCAGGAGGAGAGACACTTAAATGAGGGCAGTGGTGGCAGGGGTCAAAGGTCAGGAAGACGCGGATATGATGGGCTTCAAGTGTTGAAAATGTGCAGGTGATGAGATACCTTTTACTGCATGGCAACAGAAGTGGCCCTGGGAGAAAATAAAAGCCCAGTGAAGTGCTTTGTTGGATTGTGGCACACATTTAGAGAGCAGACCTACTGAAGGTGGAAGGTTGACCTGGAGGAACATCAGCGGCAGCCAGCTGAATGTTTTCCTGAGACTCATTTTCTAACGCTCATTGATGTCTCCTTATTTCCAAGCTGCAAATTAGGCAAATTACAAACAAGCCCTGACGGCCTTTTAAAAGGCTTCTTCAACCTATTTCTGACAACAATGCCTGCAAAGGCAGCAATTTTTTTTTTTTATTGGCACCCTGAGACAGAGACAGCTGAGACAGCATCTCAAAGCCCTTGTCCTCCGCTCACCAGTTATAAGACATGACCACTGTGTGTGAATCAGTCAATGAAGCCACTCACACAAGCAGGGCCCTGCAGTTGCAGGTTTGAGTCTGGGGTGTATCGTGAGCCGAATGTGAGCAGCCGCTCCCCGTGGTCTCCCACCTTTTCAGACTCCACTACCACTGAATTCTGTACATCTAGCCTATTGTCATCATCACTGCCGACTTGCTCAACACCTCTTGTATAAGTATCCCTGCCTTCTCATTCAGTAAATAAAAAAATTACTAACCTTTTCCTTCCCAGTGTTACAGGTATGGTATGCAGCTGCCTACAACAATGTCTATCGCTGTATTACTGCACTGACCTTGTGCGCAAACTACCATGTATTAATGCACATCTTGTAAGTCACAATGTAAAATGTAAAATGTAAAATGTAAAATGGAATGGAATCCGCAGCGGTGGGACACAGCTGGCCTCACCCTGCCAGGGGTAAGGCCGGCTTAAATGTAGCATAATGGTTAAGGGAACTTGTAATGCAAAGGTTGCAGATTCGATTCCCAGGTGGGGCGCTGCCGTTGTACACTGGAGCTTGTGCACGGGGGGAGCTGAAATGGTGGCCGATCGTGGGTTCTCTCAGTGATTGCATGGTCTGAACGGTGCTCTTCTTCTACATTTTACATTTTACATTGACATTTTAAGCATTTAGCAGACACTCTTATCCAGAGCGACTTACAAGATGTGCATTAATACATGGTAGGAACAATCATAGTTTGCGCACAAGGTCAGTGCAGTAATACAGCAATAGACATTGTTGTAGGCAGCTGCATACCATACCTGTAACACTGGGAAGAAAAAGGTTAGTAATTTTTTTATTTATTAAATGAGAAGGCAGGGATACATATACAAGAAGTGCTGAGCAAGCCGGAAGTGGTGATGACAATAGGCTAGATGTACAGAATTCAGTGGTAGTGGAGTCTGAAAAGGTGGGTTTTGATTCCGCGGTCCTGACCGATTGCGGAAGGTCGTTCCACCACCGAGAGGACAGAGAAGAGACAAGACCGCGAGGAGCGGTTCCAGGTGCCTGGAGGGATGGGACAGTCAGTTTGCCAGAGGAGGGGCTGAGCGGAGGGGTCTGGCCGGGGTGTAGGGTGTGATGAGTAGAGATGAGCTCTTCTTTTAAAAATGCACGCCTTCTTCCTCTCCAAACCAAACGCCGTCAATGAACCCGTGGCGGTCGGGTGATTGATTGACCCCTTGCGCATCTGGTAGACTCTCGCACCGTGAAATACGAGTAGGGGATCACCGCTTGACCAGCGGAAGAGGAAAGAACAGCACACAGTCAACAACGGCCCTCGAGGGTTTACGGTTGAGAAGGAGAGAAACAACATGGGCTTTAAGGATGGAGGGAATAAGCTGTGAGCGTGCGATGCTGTACGTTCTGCCAAGGGTGCCGACGGGGGGTTGTCGAGGGAGGGAGAGCCGGATCGTGATCCGACGTACCCAACATCCCAGACTCTCTTTCTCTCGTTCTTTCTCTCTCTCTCTCTCTCTCTCTCTCCCCTTTCATACGTCTGAAGTGATGCTTTTCAAAGTGAGCTGAGCGCACGACTCCCTGGGCTCGGCTGCTGTTTTGCATCACTCTCCTCGCCGGCTCTGTTGTGATCGCAGGTCTCATTAGAGACACAAAGTCCTTGTTGCTCTTTGCCAAGGTCAAATTGAGACCAAAGAGTGAAACACTTAAGAGCCGAGTGGCAGGGGCGGGGGATGTTTCTCTTTCAGAAAAGCTTTTCAATTTCGATCCATTCATAGTCTCTGTGAAATCTCTGAGATGCGTAGACCACATAAAATGAACTCAGACTAACATTCTTATTCATTTAGTCGTGCATGACTAAGGCCACCATTTTTACTTCTTTGCTTCATTTCTATACATGGCTCTGCTTCGCGTATGTACTTCAGTCATACGCCAACAAGAGGTTGATGGTGCCAATTATTTATTTTTTAAGTGAAACAATTATAAAGGGGCACCACCCCAATCATCTACGTTGATAAATTAATCGCCACCTATTAAGCACAGATTATGATTGACAGCAATGTCTATATATCTATATATGTCACGTGTTGAATCGTGGACATGTGTCAGTATTTTGAAATGTTCTTTGAAGCTGTTGGGACGCACACTACTCACATTAAAAAAGAGAAATTGGCAATAGCTGAAGAAGAAGCACCTCATTATACTGCAACTATGTCTACTTCAAACAATGTACTCACCACTGGGTAGACTGCTGAGGATTCAATGAAACTTTCTCTTTGAATCAACAACGAAATAATTATTTTTTTTATTTTCAGAGAAACAAGTTTAATAGCATAGATGATGTCCACCAAAAGAGAGGGGAGACAGGGGACACCGTATGTTTTCAGATAGGGGAAAGAAAGAATTCCTAAATGTCAAAGAAGCCCAAGGCGGGCAGGAACAAAGGGAGGGAAGTGTATTTGAGAGGAGCGTTGACCCAGGCCTGTTGTATTTGTGGCCACGTGAGCACGGAACCGGAACCGAGCCAAGTATCCATGCCCCATCCTACCTTCCTATCGCAGGCCCTTTACCCACAGTCCACCTCTTCAAGCCGAGTGCAGGAAGGCAGGGGCATTTTTGTAGGTCCTTTGGTGCGATTCAGCCGGGGACTGAACCCCTAACCTTCTGGGGTAAGGGCAAACGCTCTTAACGCAAGGCCCAGTGAGGAAGGCGTAGGACCTTCAGACCCGAGAGACACACCCTCTGGGATGTACGGCTGGGGGAAAACCAAACCGCTTGGTCAAGGTGAGTCAATGTCAAAGCACTCATACCTAACGGACTGAAAATTCCCCTCACCTTCCAGCCCTCCTTTTATCAACAGCTTATTTAGGTTTAAGAAAGACAAGGGCAAAATGAAACATGCAGCTGGCCTGGTTTTTCTCCTCGATTTCCCTCGCTTAATATACCTGTTTTGGGTGAATCAAAACTATAATCAAAGAAAAGCGATGTTGATCAAGCACAGCTGAGCCGCATTTGCACCTGAGCACCTGCTGTTCATCATCTCCGCTTCCATTCTTTTCCCCCTCCATTTTCTCTTTCTCCCTCCCCCATGTTTATTAAAGCAAGGAGAAAAAAAAACTTTAATAAGCCACACCTGCTTGCCCCTAATTTTAGAATATCGGATCTCTCCAGTGACATTTCAAACACGCGCCAATGCGAAATTTTTCCACCGCGGATCCATTCCAATTAATCTCTTTATTTACCACTTATGATGTGGTGCAATATTGTTCTGTTTACAATCACAATTAAGCTGCAGAAGGTTGACTGAAACACGTCTTTTCACTTCAACCTTCCTTCGCAAGCCTTTGAATGCTCGTGCATTTAATGCATCCATAAACCGGCAGTCTGGTGTGCTCTGTGGCCTGAATGCTAATGAGCTCAACTAAATACACAAATGGGATTTATTTATGACATTGCAGAAATAATTTACGGCATTACAGACAGCGCTATTAAAATGCTGATGCATTAACGGTTTTTCTTTTCGGTTCTTCAACAGGACTGCTTCCACATGCAGGCATGTTGCAAAGTGGACCAGAAAATTTGGCAACGCCATTAAATATTACATCGATCATGTCAGAATGAGTTTCTTTTTTTCTTCTTAATGAGATGATTCTTTTTTCAAAAAGTTGTAAAAGTTTTATATATATATAAAATTCAATGTCAATTCCTTTTCGTGAGAGACTGCTAAGAAGTCTTTGGATGTTGTTACTTTAATTATAATTATTGAAATGAGGAACACCATTTGAACGCAGGATTTAATTAGCAGATTAATAAGCAGAGGACTGTGGATTGCCACTTATCTTTATTTCAACATCACCTCCTCAGTGAATATCAATGTTCAGGAAAAAAGAGAGAGAAGGAGTCTGAGGCAGCTTCATTTCCCGAGTGTTGGAATTTAACTGGGAGCCAAACATGTGGAAAATACATATTTGCCGGACCTCGTGGAGTGCACAGCAGCAGATGCTATCGAAGCCATTAATCAGAGTGAGCACTTGAGGGTTCCCCCCAGCCATGGCCTCATATCTATCTACACTTCCCCCAGAGTGGCGGGGGGGAGAGAGAGTTCAGCAAGCCCATGGGAGTGTGCAGTTGGACTTAGGCAAGCCACACAGCGATCCGCTGGAAATCGCCAGGCAGGTTTATAAATTCCCTGGGTTTGGCTTTTTCTCACAGAATGACACTGGGGAGCATATTCAATACACAGCAGCAAGGGAGGCTGTGAGTGTACAGGGCTCAAACTCAAACTGCCATACTGGCCTTTATTACTGACTGAATGAAAGCCACAATGCAATGCAATACAGCAAGCTGTTATACAGCACTCTTCATGTGAACATTGACAGCAGGGGTTGCAGTGAGCAGTGTGAAAAAGGGGAAAAGATTTCATAAATAAATCAAAGAAAATAATTCTGAATTACTTTATAGTCCAAACTATGAGCAATAGGCACATGCGAACAGGTAAGTCTAAAGACCTGATTTAAAAGAACCAATTATAGCTGCACCTCTGACACAGCTGGGAATGGAATCCCAGAGACGAGGTGCAGAACAACTAAAAGATCTTCCGCCTTACTGCATTTAAAAGACTGTGAGGGAACACTAAGATTTCAGGAACTGTTGAAAGCAGAGGACACCTGGGAACATAAAGGTCTAATCAGATCCCGCAAGTAGGAAGTGTGCGAGAACACGGAAGCTACGGCGTCAACCGCAATGCTCCCGTTCGGACTGTAACACACTCTGCCCTTTCTGAGGAGTAAGACGGCCGCCATGACAGCCTCTGCTTCATTCTGCTGCAGCACGGATCCCTGCAACTATCAATAATACATATCTCATAATACATCGAGGTATTTCGATGATACCGAGTAGCCGGCGGATATGTCTGGGTTGATTTGTGCAGATAAGAGACAGGTAACCTGCGCTCTGAGATGGTTTCCCCACTGGCCCAGGGTATTGCCCCTGGAAAAGGGATGCGGGCAGAAGTTTGTCCCTGAATTTCCCTCTCTTTTATATTCAGACATTGTTGGTTTAGTATCAGGTGTATTATATAAACGTTTTGCCATCTCACGTACTTACACTCACTCGCACTTGGTATAATTCCCCCCTCCCTTCCCCTCCCCTCCCCCTCATATTAAATTAATTTACATTTTACATTACATTTTAGGCATTTAGCAGACGCTCTTATCCAGAGCAACTGGATATTTTTTACTGAAGCAATTCAGGTTAAGTACCTCGCTCAAGGGTACACCCAGCAGTGCCCCACCTGGGAATTTAACCTGCAACCTCTGAGTTACAAGCCCAGCTCCTTAACCAGTACACTACACTGCCAGCCTAATTCTAATTCTAATATGTTGAACATTTTTGACAGCAGAGGTACTACCGTGAGCAAAACTGAATAAACGATTTGTTACCGGAGCGGGTCAAAATAAAAGGCGTGATTTCTGATGCAATTGCAAAAATAAAACCAAGGAAATATGTAAAAATCAATAGCACATTTAAAAAGTCTCACACAATCTTCTTTGTTTTATTTCCGTGTGCGGAAAAAGAAAGAAAGATGTTGCGCAGGCCCGCTGACGCAGTGCTTTGCAGATAGATTAAATACACCCCTAGGTGTCTGTCAATGTATAAACACGAACGCAATGTTTATTGCCTGATGTTTTCAATGAGCATGCATTTAAGTGCTACAGAATAGTATATACGTATATTAAGATTTTCCCCCTGTGGAGAGAATGCCTGAGTGGAATAACTTACAATAATATAAAACTCACATTTTAGTGAGAGGAAACGGCGAGCCTGGGATAGGTGACAGAAATTCAATTTGTTACGTGAACCGTTCTCCTTTTTCTAATTCATACGGGCAATGTTCACTTGACACCCACTGCCAAGACAATATCAGAATTTGGCAGAAAGAGATAAATGTGAGCTGGATCATTGGAAATAAACACGATGACGCACAAAGATTACCCCATTCTTGTCCCAAAACTTGTGAGCTTTACATCATCACAATTTCTTTCTTACTTCTCCCTCAGTATTTATAACCACAGGCAGGGAAATTCTGGGTTAAATATATCTGGGAATTCCATTAACATGGAACCACCATGCCAAAAACATTCTACCCTGTGAAAGGCTGAATAAAACTCTCAGGGCCAGATTTACCAAGGAAATAGTCGCAGCGCCAAAAATAGCAGCTATAAAGCGGCTCAGACGCTGACAGATTAACGACCAATTTGCTAAGAGAGATTTTAAACAAGCAATCAAAGAAATGAAACACCCCCATTCACAATTTTGCAAAATAGCCCCAAGGTTAGCGATGGAAGTCGTGTTGGTGGGTCAGTAGGGGCACTCTTCCCTCTGGACCAAGCAGAAAAGCCAGTGCCCCAGTACAGTAATGGAGACACTATGCTGTAAGAGCATCTGTCTTTCAGATGAGAGATTAAACCAAGGTCCTGACTGTGGTTATTAATACACTTTCCGCAAAGACTTATTCTGGCCAAGTTCCCAATCAGACCTGGACAATCTCGCCATCTATTCCTCCCCCGTTTTCATTGGCTAAACTAATCCAACCTCAGCTGATGTGTGATAAGCATTGGTGCAAAATGGCCTTCATCCATCACCCTGGTGGGTGCTGCACATTGGTGGCGGCTGAGGCGGCTGAGGTGAGGCCCTCCCCACTTCGCTGTAAAGCAGGGTGAAGTCCTGCGATTATTGGTATATATACTGTACAGTATAATGCAATCCAGTATAATAATATTCATAATGTATTGTTATTATTATTATTATTATTATTATGATTCATACCTTGCAGTGAAGTGCTGAATTGGTGGACAGCAAGGACCAGATAAAAACAGTAGTAATAAATACTGTAAAACAAATATTCACTTCATGTCTGTTATCTTTGGAGCTCCTGCAGTGTGAGCACTGTCACTAAGATGAAATCACGCCACTGATGCCATGACACCACTGGGCCGAACAATGATGAGGTCCCCACTCCCCTAAGCCCCAGAATGCACATTCATATTCATACATTCATATCGTCACACTAAGGGAGGATTTTCCATATGTACACAATATAGAGCGATAAATCATACATTTGGACAAGGTCATTGCTTCGCTGTTCCTGTCCAAACACCAACTATATTGCAATGTGTCCTTAAGTTTAAGAAGATAAAATAAAACGAAGCAAGTTTTTTTTGTGTGTGTGTGTGTGTGTGTCATTATTTTTGTATTTTGTATTTATAGTTTCTCATTTTTCCCCGTTTTTTTCCCAATTTGGTTGCCAATTATACCCTCTATTTATCTTAATTCACCCTCCCCCACGAGCCACCCATCCTCTGGGTAACGAGACAATCTTTCTGAGCCGGTTGATCCGCCTCCTCGAGACGGAACCTGACCACGGACGCCCTTCCTGCTCCTCGACGAACTCGTGCCGGCTCACCCTCCCCCTGGGGCGGACAGCCAAAAGCTGCCCCTGATCCGGGCTGACGACCAGGGCCGGTCTGGTAGAGACGGGTTTCAAACTGCCGCGTCCCTGACAGGCAGCGCACACCGTATCAGACCAGGCAAAATATGCTTGGCAGTCACTCAAATTACTAAAACATGTTTTGTGAGAAATGTTGCTTTAGCCTACACTGTATTAGTGCAGTACTAAGTGCAGTGCAGACTGGTTCTGGGCCTTAACTTCATATCTGCCGTCTGTCTGCTGAGAAAAATCCCTACCTGGATATCAGTACGTATTGTCAGGAGACTCACGGCAACTGTTGCTATGCAATACCGGTGTACCTGTTAATATGAACAAGATACGTGAAATGACTGACCAATGGGAGAGGATCTGGCTCACTGCTCGTCTCCTTGGTGATACTGACCACCCAACACTTGCTCAATAATATATGTCAGCTGCTCCCTATCACTATCTGGGTAAATCTAGACAGTGCCAAGTTATGTACAGTACTTCTACAAACTACAGTGAAGTCCTGCTCCCTCTGTATCTGAGCCATGCAAATTCCCTGTCAGCCTTCTCCCCATGTCACAGTGAGCTATACTTATTTTAGGGGACTGCAGTGCCCCTCGATCCACCCCCTTTCCTTTGTGATATTCGTCCCCGTCCTAAAACAGTGTAATTGTCTTTGCACTCACCAGCCCGCTGTACTATTAAAAATCCTTGGAATTAATGGCGCTGCGCTACGCCGAGCGGCCCTGCCTGTCTTTGAGCTTTGAGGGTGGCGAGGTAGCACTTATTATAATCTGCTGACAGGAGCATAATGGAGGATGTGGTGGGAGTGAGGCTTTCTGTTGCGAATGCGCTACTGAGCGTCTGACACGGTGGAGTCGGGAGGATTCGCCTGATTCATCATCCGAGTGAAGACATCAACGTGCCCCACCCATCGACGGCATTCCACCATCACTCTCGCAACCACCGTAGGCCTGGAGCGTCCTGCGTCTTGCTTATTGAATCGGTCGTGTCAGTCAGAATCAGAATGGGGGACACGCCAGACAGATGCTCTGTGTCTACCAGTGATAGTCCAGACACGATCACTGTTACGCAATCATACTTTTTATTACTGCAAAGTTTGGCTGAATTTATGATTTAGGGTGTTTTCACTTGTAATTAGGCCTAAATCATAAACTCAGCCAAACTTTGGCTATGAGTATGAAGTACAGTGATTTTGCATTTAGGGGTAATGGGTGAGGTCAAGGTTCTAGTATGTTCACATTAGCTCTTATTAATAAGCATAACAAAGCACTTGTATATTTTCATTTTCCATCCGTCATTGGTCATAAACAGTTGCCTGTGTGCTCCTGAAGCATAGCCAATGTAACCAATGTCCAACACCTTTCCAACATTATGCTAACATTAAAGCTGATTTGACCACTTCTTGCTGTGAGGCTACTGGCTCAAAGGGCTCTCGTTTTGTTGTCAAAGTGCAATTTGCAAATGGTAATTGAAAATGCAGATGGTGGAACATTAAGGCTTGTCCAATTCCACTCCGGTGGTTTCGTGACAAGAGGCAGTAGTGCACCTGCAGCGGAGCTGTAATGGGGTTGGTTTAAGAAGAACAAATGACCTGTGGGTGTGGTGAGTGCTTGGTTCCATTATGGCCAATCAGATCATCCGTTCTTTCCCTTTAATACCAGTGCCATAGTGAAATGGCAATTTTGTCACGTCTGATGAAGAGCAAGCTCCATGGCTGGCTAAGCGCGAAGTTAAGAGACTTGCTTTCATTACAATAAAATGGAGTATATAATTTGACGCGCCAATACCCTTAGCAATTGCGAAGGTTGGACTGGTGACTAGTTGTCCCGGGCATTTTGACTTGTGGTCCCCCTCCCCCCCAAACAATAGCACGTCAATGAATGTGTTTGGTTTCTCTCGCTTCATTATTTTAGACTGTTTGGACAGTTGAACCTTATGTGGCACACGTTCGTTTGGTTTCATTTTGTTCGTTTGCAAAGCCACTAATTCTAAAACATGTTTATTAGCTACATTTCATTCATGCACTCTCCAACTTCTGCAATCGCTCAGGGCATTGCCTCATGATACGCCAATTTTGTACTCCATTTTATTACAGTTAACTTATCAAAAAAACAGTGCTCATACATACATTTTTTTTTTTTAAACACATATCTTTACAATTGGACTGGTGTACAGACGACCTCTAGTATTCAAGTGCATTGAACCACTCCTTAAAAGTGCAAAGCATAGATACTTTAAACTACTTACCAGATTGCATTTCCTATAGCCTAGTCATTCACTGAACGATTTGCCTCAGAGTGACGTAAAACACAGAACATACACAACATACGGGAACATACAAATCTACAAAACACAGAACATACAGGATTTCCTCCTCGTCTGCCCTATCTGTTCATATGTGCACATTATCAACGTCCCCAAACTAGCACATAATGACAGCATTTGAGATAAGAGGTGGTCTGGGTGGATGAAATTCTCTCTGGATAAGTGCCGGCTAATGACACAGAGATGTCAGAGCTGTGCTGGTTGGACGACACCAACGCCTCTATTCACCAGCCCTCGATCGGAGGCTTCAACCTGACACCAGGAGATTACAGGTTCAGTCCCCAGCCGGGATTCAACTGAAATGGCCTGCACTCAGCTGATACATATTTATGAATTAAATACATTTATTCTATTATAAACAGTTCGCAGTTGGGCCCGTGAAAGCCTTTTAGGAAACGATAACCGCCGCCTCTCAGCGCGGCACTCAGTGTCAGAAGAGGTGGATTGTGGTTAACAGCCCTGCGGTAGACTACAAAACAGCTCCTTTAATGCCACAGACATCCGGATGGGCACCGACTCTATGAGTTAACCTCCCTGAGACACCTGTTCTATTATTGATTACTATTGAATCTCTCGAGTGCCGAACACAGCTCTGCTTTGATTGGGACACATCCAAAAGCCTGGTTGGAGATTAATACACATAAGGGTCTACATGAAGGAGCAATGGCTATTTCCCCTTCTCTCTCAGGAATCCTTTCTTTCTGATCTAATTCAAATGATTCAGGAATAAAAAAATCTAAGTTCAAAAAGTTATTGTACATCCTGAATTTGCACTTCTCCCTCTCTTTGGCTTCATGATCTCTTCCCCTTCAACAGCGTGTCATGTCAAATTGGTGAAAACAAATAAATAAATAAGCAAAATGAAATAAATATGCTGTTTCTGCAGTCTTGGGCATCATAGATAATTCAGTGATTCAGCTTGATTATACAATAGCTTGTACCGGGAATGTGAAATTATGATCTTTTGCCATGCATACCAATCAACGAAAGGAGTTTTTTTTTCATTTTAATGACCCGTTTATGAATTATTAACACACTGCACAGCCCCTCAGTCTCCGTATGAATGTTTTATTTGTGATATATTCCCTTAATACAGGCTATAAAATAAAAACACACCAAACTAAATTATTATACTCATTGAGTATGGTGGAGGACCATGTGCTGTGCCAATGAATGATGCCTGCAATATATGTGTAACAGATGTGCATAGTGCTTACACATATATTACTTTCTAAATCAAAGTACTTTATACAGACATTATCATACAGCCTGCATTTAAATACCACTGCATCCAAATAATAACTATTTTGAAAGATTTTGCAATATCCACCGACAAAGTTTGTGCTAAATGCATTGTTTTAGGATGACCTCTCACTGTGAGCTTCTTTTTGCATAAACCATTTAAATTACACGCACACACACACACACACACACACACACACACACAAGCACATATACACATATATATAAACTTGAACACATATCCCGTATATAAACGTACAAGAGACTTTAACACACAGAAACTTCACAATGTGTATTGCAGACCAGCTGATTGAAGGGAGATTTATTTAGCGTTCATAGCGACTGAAATGGAGGCTACACCACAACTAATTGGCAGAGATCTCCAGATCTCTAGATTCACATCTCTTGGAGAGAGGCCATGGCCGGGGTAGAGCTAGCAAAGATGTCTGCTTCTGAGGAAACGGGGGCTGACTGCTAACCGGCAGGGCAGCCAATAGAGGGCGCTATCCAAGTCAAACTGAACTGTGCTATGGGCCCTGGGCACTGCACCTGGCAGATCTGGTCTTACCCCTTCACTGGAACATGGATACATTTCCACTTCCAAAAAGAGCGCCAAAGAACAAAGATGATATTGATTCCCAGCACGAAACATAATAGAACACGCAGGTGCTCGTGTTTTTTCTTTTCTTCTTGTTCTCCGTTTGACGTACGGCGGCTATGAATCCAGACTTTCAGACACTCCGCTCTCCCCAGACCTATGCCGTCACCTTTGGAATTTGCCTTCGAAATGCTGTACCATTGAGGAGAGCCTGCGCAAACATAAGGTGTGTGCACACCATTTACACAGGACGTGCAACACGGATCTAAATGTCACCGGTAGAGACAGTGGATAAATCAAAGGAATTGATGCCATTTGAGGGGCAGGTACAAATGTAATGTCAGCTTGTGGCTTGGTTTAATTAAATATCCTGTCTTAATTACTTTGCGTGAGTGAACGGTATCGGCGTACAGTGTGACTCTGACTCTGAATGCCAAAGCATTCGTTTGAGTCAGGGGCAACGGCGGGATGATGACATCGTGTCAAAGTCATGCAAATCACCCTGATGTGGAGGATATTGAAAATGATTCGAATAAATGAAATACGACAGTGGAAATACATTCTTCATTACAGGCCGTGAGTACGCGACCAAGAGACTGCCACTGTCACCCTGGACTCTGACCCGCCGAAGCCACACATGATCAGGGACATATCGTCATCGCATCGGCTCCAGGCGGACCTGCTGCGGGCGATTTTGATTGATTTATGATATCTTGCAAGGCTGGAATGAAACACTGCCTGCCTCGGCATTTCAATATCTACCCATGTATCCATTTTCAAACATTCGTCCGGCGACTGTGAAGGTCGCTAGATCGGTGGTATCCGTTGCTATCCAATCACACTGAAGTGCTTTCGCTTGCTTTATTGGATTGACCATTATCAGGAACCTTCATCCGGACACTCGACGTAAAATACTCGCAGCCGAGTGATTGCTTATTTTTCCTTGTCGCTGTTGTTTCGTCCTCCCAATTCATAAGGTACCATGAGGACTCGATCATTTACAAAGTTGGAGAGAGAAAAAATACACATTTGAAATTTCTGTACATCTTGGCTGAATTGCATCATAAAATGTGTACTTAAGACTGCTTTACATTGTAAAGTTGTTCGTCTAATTTACATGGGCGTGATGAATGTCTTGACATAAACCTTGCTTAAAAAATGTTTCAAAGCTGGCTCAGCTTTTGCAATTAAAATGGCAGTTGTGACATGGAGAGAAATGCTGAGGCTGGGACATTAAAGCCCAGAGCTTTAGCCCTTCCAAAGCCGATCCCTGAAGCTCCTCACTTCACAGATAAGATATTAATATTATGTTTTATTTTGATATTTAAGGCCACTTTGAGTGATTTGAATGAAAAATCTTTTGGAATGTTAATAGCTCCAATTTTACTTAGGTCACATTGGTGCTGCTCCTGTGTCTGGTCTGGTCAGAATATATCATCTAAAAGAGGCACATTTCTACAACTTTAACCAGCACATATTCCCACTGTAAATCACTGTAAATCACTGCGAATCACTTACGGCCTCCTTTATTTTCCAGCCGAACGCTTTCATAAGTGTCTGACATTGCATGGAATGGTATATAATCACTTCTCTTAGCGACAAATCCATAACCGATCAGCATGGCGCATATGTCAATAGACGAATGTTAATAGACTCCAGAGCGTTATTGCCAAGTCGGTCGGATTCAATCCGATTTAATGCTCTACATCCCTACAGCTATGTATCGAATTTAAGCGGATTTTTGTTTGTTTTTTGTTTTCCTTTTCCTGTGTTCCTTTTATGGACTGCTCAAACTGAGAGCGGTGTGTGAGCGCGAAACGAAAGAGAAACTTTTCCGGGCAGATTGGTGCTCTGATTAAAGGACAAAGTGCACTGCGGTTAGACCGGAATTCGATTCCGAGCTTAAACAGCAGTCATTGTGGCCGGTCAACGGTTGGTGACATTCAAATCTCGCATGGCACAACTAGATTCCAGTTGACATTTTGATCCCATATTTCTTAAAAGGAAAATAAAAAATGAAAGAAATAAAGAAAAATACAATAAAGGCAAGACAGTCATGTAGCCCCTTCAACCGAGACTCATAAATCACCAAGCACCCAAGTAGGTAGGAGAGAGATAAATAGATCGAGAAAAAAATAATACAGATGTCTAGGGAGCGCTTGAGTTTTCTCTTTTTTTTGAAGAAAAGTCCCTACTCAGGCATTCTTAACTTTGTCACCTGGGATTACTGTGTTGCAGGGAGCGGGCAATAAAAGAGAAAAAGTCACTGGGTTCGCCGAGCGGCAGACTCTCAGCGACTCCCAAGAGGAACAATTATAAAAGTCAGCTCCGGGAGAGAGGCCACTAGTCTGTCACTTGCGGCGCACAGCGGAGCGCGGAGCGGCGACAGTGGCTCGCGGATGAGACCCCGACGCACCAAACATGCTCAGGGTTTAATGACCTATGCGGTTTGAGATGGTCTCTCCATTAGCTGAAGTGGAGGCAATGTGGCGTAATTAGTCCGGGAAATTAAAAGAGGGGACGAAAAGGTGAGGCGGTGTGGGGTCAGCCTGGGACAAAGCCTGGGGCAAAGCCACGTACGGCAAACACCTGGACTCATTTGTTTTTAGAACCGGGAACGAACGTACATTTAGGTTGTTCGCTCGCTGCATGTAAAATAATGTAAAAAAGATATATATATGACTATCCAGTAATATTCATATGCGCATGAATATTACGTTATGTAAGAATGCAAATGGCAAGCAATGCTATATCTGGATCTGTGGGGTGCATATGGATGGAGTTTATTTTGGTTTATGCGTCCGTGTGCTTTTGCTAATCAAGCTGTAAAGCCATGGGTTTCGGATTGTAAGTAATAGCAAAGAATGTTGAAAATAAGCGCTGTGATGACACTCTGATCAGTTCATTTAAGATCATAAGAGTTACACAAGCCCACAAGGGGTGTTGGTTTTGCAATAGGTTGTCAAAACATTATATCCACTCTGAAAGCCAATGACATTAAGAGGGGGCAGGTGGGGTGTGATATTGAGGGTTGAGCTGGAGGAGAGAGAGGGGAGAGATAAACAGAGGGGCGGTGGGTTGGGGGCGGTATTGGGGGACACATCCATCACAGTTATAAATGACACCACATTGCAATAAAGCTGTCCTCTAAAAGGGGGGAAGGGGGGTGGTGTGGTGGGTGGATTTGTTGAGTGCCCCCCCAAAAAAAAACAACAACACAAAACAAACACATTGGGGTAATGTAGCGAACTGTGCTGTGGCTAATTTGCATAAGCCACGGCTGTTTCTTAAAATACATTTTAATGTTTAATTTCATAATTCACTAAATATCCCTTGCGTTCAAAGTGATTGGAGTACGTCCAAAAGCAGGTGTACTGGCCCTCTCAGAAGGGCCAGTACACAGCTGTAAATATGCGGTAGCCTGCACTCAGTTATAGAAGCAGAAAGGAATGAGGCCACTGTAGGAACACACTCAACCAGTAAATGATCATCATGTCCTTGTTTACCTTCATTCCTACTCCTGACATGGGTCAGTGGCAATTAAACACAGTACTCATAAAAGTGGAATATTTGTATATTATATTGTTATAAATCACATAATGTTCATACAGAATATAAAAAAATGTATACCAATGGCAGAAACACTCCACTTTTCAATATAAAATTAGATTTGAAAATTAATTATATTTATGGTTCAACTTGATTACCTTCATTACAAATATATTAAATGGAGCATAAATGTGTTGATTTAGTGATTAATGTGTTTTCTTTCTGAGATTCCTGGACTGTAATGGGTTTGACGAGCCTGTTCTAAGCAGATGGAGGTCACCTGTTGCCTGTAAAAGGCAAACTACAGAAACTTCTGGCATCAGAAAGCGAGGCTGCTTACACTGAAACTTATTCGACTCAGCACCATGCATCCTTTGTAAAATAAAGAGCCGTTATGT
Source organism: Aldrovandia affinis (assembly GCA_029706075.1). Taxonomy (NCBI): domain Eukaryota; kingdom Metazoa; phylum Chordata; class Actinopteri; order Notacanthiformes; family Halosauridae; genus Aldrovandia; species Aldrovandia affinis. Next base: position 450,069 of record JAINUG010000024.1, read on the forward strand.
AATGTAATGTACATTATTTTTCCGTTTTTGGTAACCTAAACTTTTTTTTTTAACCTCTGGCAGTTTACCTTTGTACCATTTCAGGTTATTCACTGGACTTGAACGGCTTACATTTCTGTAAAAACTGGAAAATGGGGGTGTTCTAAAACTTTTGACCGGTAGTGTATATGTACCATATATATGTTGAATTTCAGCAATGATATTGGATACAACTTTTGAGGTGTGGTACTACCTTCTCATAAAGATTATCCTTGATGATCATTAGTGTTCACTTCATGGTAAGCACTAACAACAATGTAGATGTATCTTGTTAACACTACAATGTTAATCTTAAGACTATGTGGCAAGCTCTGCAGTAAAAAAATAAAAAATAAAATTAACAAATCACTGGGGTTTTGTTTTCGGTTCATAAGCTCTCTGACTGACTGAAGTGAAGTCACTTAAGATGTTCCTCAATGGGGCCCAGTGCTGGGCGGGTGTGGATCACCCCAAGCTTTAGATGGAGGGGGCTAAAAAAAAAATGGACACACCTTTACATACAATCAGAGGGGGAAAAAATCATGAATTCAAAATGTTCTGGAATCGAATTAATTAATTAATTATTGCTTATACATTCTGTTATTCAATGGAATTTCAATCAATTTTATTTGTATAGTGCTTTCTTACAGAACACTGTCACAAAGACACTTTACAGAAGACAGAAAATATGAAAACACAAAAACGCCAAGCCTGAACCCCAAAACAGCCTGAAATTGAGGCAATAAACTCCTTGCGGGACGAGAAAAACACTCCAACAGTGGCAAGAAAAAACTACCCAGTGAGAATAAATCTCAAGAGGAACCCATCTTAGTGGGAGAGCCCATCCTCTACTGCAGTGTTTCTCAAATAGTGGGGCGCAAAACTTAAGAAAACGTTAAAAAAACAACATTTTGGACCGGTTCCGAGGGGTGCAATTTTTTTTTTGCGTAGCACCCCCCCCCCCCGGTCCGCAAAATACATAAACTGGTCTCAGCTTTTTTTTCGCGAAATGTTTTCTTCTTCCTAGGGGGGGCGTAACAGAAAATAATTGAGAAGCACTGCTCTACTGGCTGGCCCAGGTATCAATAGTGGTAGATAGGCTAAATGTCCTTAGAAGGTGATAAGGTGGGAATAAACAATTATGGTGAAGTTGAGAGAGGTTATTTGCCTTTAAAAATGTAAAGCCTGTATCTTGGCTAGTCCGAAACGAGTGTGAGCTGCCTACCAGGGACGCGGTTCAAAACCCGTCTCTGCCATTCCGGCCCTGGCCATTAGCCCCGATCGGGAGTGCCGTTTGGCTGTCCGCCCCAGGGGGAGGCTGAGCCGGCTCGAGTTTGCCGTGAAGCACGTAAGGGTTAGCAGAACGTGGGTGGGCGAATTCTGTCTCGAAGGAAGCGGAGCGCTGCCCTCGGAGAATTAGCTTGCCTCGTAGAGACGAGTGGTGATCTCGTGTGGGGAGGGCAAATATAAATAAATAGAGGGTATAATTGGCCACTAAATTGGGAGAAAAACGTGAAATAATCAGAAACAATTATTATTATTATTATTTTTATTTTTTAAATACAACATTTATGTAAAGGCTGAGTCCTACACCATGTGGCAATGCACTATGGGATTGCTGTCTCTGGCTCTAATGTCTCCCTTTCTGAGGGGGTGATGACTGTTCTCTATCCAGGGGAGAGGTTTTAAAGGTTGTTGATTTTACAGTAATATGTTTGTATTCAACGGAATGCCTGCCTGCCTCTGTATGAAGCATGTGTGTCCTGGTAGTATCACGCACGACTAAGTGCATTTGACTGAAGAGAAGAATGACTCATGAACACTTGTTAACTAGAATAGAATAGAATGTTCTAGAATGTGGAAGGGCTTATTTTCATATCTGTGTCTCTTGCATTTTAAGAGCACAAATCCCATTTTTGTAGCTACGTTTTCTGACAGACATCAACAATGTCAGTTGCTGCTTGGCGCTTTGTTGATTGCCATAATGAATGGGATGTGTTTCTGAATTACACTGGATGAATCACTAAGGCAAATGTCTTGAAAAACCTAGGTAGCAAAGCTTTTTTAGAGTGGATTTCTCCATGATCATAGTAATTGTCATGGTTGAAAAGACTTGAAAAAGAAGCCCATTACTGCACAGAATGAGTCATTCTCATTTGATAGACCGCAGCAGGTCACTGTAAACACACACAGCAGCAGGTTTCTGAACACCCCTCTGGGTGTTAAGACTCAATCACTCCTGGTTGGAGAAATGATGTAGCACTCTGGGTGAGACCAGAGGGTCATGAGTTCAAACCCTGGATGTGCTGTTGCTCCTGGACAAGGCTGCCCTGATTAAAAACACGAAAGGAATAGCAATAGCTGTGTGCCTTTATAGGATATGAAAGATTGAGTTAAGTTGCCTGTGGCTAATGAGCAACGCAGTTATGAAAAGGTCTTCAGGAGTGACCTGATGTTTCAGTATATTTGTACAAAAAAGACACTCCAAAAATAGAAGAATAAACTTCAACCAGCCTATTTATAAATAGCAATATTTAATTCGGCAAAATGATGAAGGTGCAAAAAAGGTACGCTTTTTGTCATTTTCAAAATATTTACAACTGGGCGGTTTGAAGTTTATTCTTCTGGGAGTGTGAATATTTCCTGCTTTTTCATTTGATTCATTTGTAACTTATGCACTGTTTCAGCTAGCCTTACCAACGCGCAGACTACTCACCATTTCTGTATATTTTTACAAGCATCAAGTGTCCAAAAATGATAAACACGTCCGTGCAGTATCCTGCGAAGCGTTCTGTAATGGTTTCTGCGGGTGCTCAGCATGCCTACCCTAGGCAGAGCGTGACAGCTGCATGAGCCCCCATCACCATTTCTTTCTCATTCAGGGCCATCGCCGGCAGCAGGGCACCCAGCGTTTGGCCTAGTCAATTACCGTGACATTTGTACGGTGTCAAGTTCTTGTGAGCAGGGTCTGCAGAGATCTGTGAAATCCGTCGATATTGCTATGCAGGTCATCTCAACCACGCTCTTACGTATTATTATATAAACTCTTACGCCTCCTCTGACTACACTTTCGTATGTTCTGTCTTTGCATTCATAATGGCCATCAACTCACAGTGTGAGACATACGTTGTTGGGGATTTGAAGGGCTCTCTATTGAAGTAAATAAAATGTCTTTTGTTGTCTGATTTTCCATATCAGGGCTTAATCCACTCTGAGGATTATATGATTACCGATTTAATAATGTCATTTGCATAACACTACTGAGTTATTATCTGCACAATGATACAAAAGGAAATATAGATTATTACCCCGGGACCACAAACTGTATGCAAATATGGCTTTGCTCTGTGTTTTTGCAAAATGCATAATCCGAACTAATCAGAAAAGATTTAAAGCGCTGCGGCAGTCTCCAACTGAGTAATGGATTGACTGAATTAGCCCCCCCCACCGCGAGGCTGATATCAGGATCAAGTTTTTTGTCAACATGGTCATAACTGTCACTCAATTATAAAAGACACAAAGCACTTCAATCATTGCAAAATAATATAGGTTCAAATACAAATTGTTATGTGTAAGGATATTACATGTTCATATATATACGATATGTGCGACTGCACGATACAAAATGCATGTCTATATACGTGTTTGTATACCTAATATATGCACTGTGCTGTGTACCAACATATATTCCACAATATATTATAGAATTACATGGATGTGAAATAATTTGAGTCATACTTACAGAATATACAGAACATTACAATTGGTAATATTTTACCATTAACATGCACATGTTCTTCAGAATGGAATGCATTATGAAGTCAGTGTATGTGACACAATATAATGTACATTCCTGCCCAGATGCTTTGCTGTAAAATAATAAATCTCCAGGTCCTTACCTTTCTCGATTGTATTTCTTTGACATACAGAGGGAGGAGGAACTCAGACACACCCTCCAGTCTCACTCCCTCTTTGGTTATGCGGAGATCGCCCATTCCATCCTTCCAATCAGAAAAAAACAGATAAAAAACCAGGTCAAACAAGTGTGGAAGGGAACATTTAAGAAAATAGGAAAAAATAGCCTTTATATCACTGTTCAAACTGTTTCCACAAAGGGAAATTATCTTTGAAATGGTAAGCTAACCTATTAAACAGCAACTATGCGTTGATGTGTCAGTGCCCCCAAAACATAGTAGATAAGGTGAAATTGTATGTATTATTGTGGACTGTAAGGACAATGTAACGTGAGTAAATAATTATAGTATATCCTCTGATCTCCTCTTTCCCTGGCATTTTGAAAGACAGATTCCGGATTGGTCACAGGTCTTATTACCATGGGTTTGGACACCGGTGCTGTGACATTGCTTTCAATGATGATGGAATAAAATAAAATAAACTTATATTCATTCCATTACACCTAGCGTGATATTAATACATACAGTGTATAATAGGATTATTTGTAACATAATGATAATGGTTTAGCACACCAATGAACAGTAGTATACAAGTGCATAAAATATAGGCCTACATAAATCATTACGTATTTGGACCCACGTTGACTCATAACCTTAGGGCCAAATCATGCTTTACGCAACAAGTGTAACACGACACGTCGCAGGACAAAAGTGATGTCAAAACGACAGAAATGTGTCACAGAGGAGCGTCGCAGAGGGTATCGCGGACCTTCAGAAAAATGAAAGGTGGCAGACGCCGTCATAAAATGTCCCGTAATCTGATTAGTTGGAATGACAAGGTAAACTCCATTGCCATGGAGATTACTACTTTGATGTTATTGCAATAGGTAGTTTACAGTCATGTGACTGTGCTGACACGCCCTCCCTCAGTTGGTGGTCAAGAAATGAAATCATGGAAGGGGGCAACGAGCAGTAGTCGGTGTATGTAAACAGTTTAGATGCTAATGTTCGAGAGAGATATCAATTAAAGATCGAAAAATGTGATGGAAGAGATCCGTATTGTATGAAAAGGAATGATTTCTCACAATAAATGAAAGATTTGCCCGCTGTCGAGTCTGTGGATATAGCTAACTATTTGTTTTACAGACATTGTTTTTCTCAATCCACCACCAAATATCGAAGCACCATTTCATTTTTTGGGCTTATTGTGTTTATGTTACGTATTGATTAGTTACGGATGCAAACCCTAAAGTGGTCATACATGGGAGCCTCGCTGTGACAGTTGTGACAGTTGTCACTTGCAGCTGTCACGGAACTGGGATTTGTGAAATTAACGTAACATGAATTGAAGTTAAATACAGATTGTGAGCAGTTGTAATATGTAGACCATCTACTACCACATATTTATATGTTCAGTTTATAAGTTCCCATTAATGTTCTAGCGACATAAAAACCAATGCTAGCATATGAAATTTGAGTATCACATTGCAGTGAGCTGACCGAAAAGCAAATGAAACAAAACAATATTGCTTACATAGAAAGAAAAATAACAAATCTATCAAGAGAGTAAATTAAAACGCATTTAGCCATAGGGATCGCAAAACGCTTTGTGAGATTAGTAAAATCATACTACCATATACAACGCAAGCATACGGTTTTCGTTACGTGGCAGTCTATCATCTCCTTCTCTGTAGAAGTAGATTCAAAACTTCCCCTAACTCCGCCAAATCCAACTCATCTTCCTCATACATTGTAACGTCGTTAATATTAGCCATGTTCGTTTTTGTCAACGTAAATACATGTCAGTTTGCTCAGTCTGGTTACCATAGAGATGGTGCGACGCTGTCGCTGAAAGTATGAATGCGCAAAATGTTGTCTGACGTGTAACGGGATACTTGTTGCGTAAAGCATACATTGGCCTCTAGTTGCGTCAGATCTGTTGTAAACTGGTTAGTGTAATAATGGGGTTGATTCATACTCAGAATTGCCTTACATGTGGGCAAGACGGTTACTCTAATATGCATGTATTATCTCCTATCTAAGAAAGGAAGGCTTTCTTCATATTATGAAAAGGCTTGCCGACATTGTGCAAGTATAGGAAAGACTATTATGCCAGATGGAACAAGAATCCAAGTGTGACTTAACTATAAGACCTTACAGGATTTTTTGAAAGGCCTCTGGTGCTCCTTTGTGTCAGCACTGTGCAGTGTGCTGCCAGAAGTGGCAGACTGGATTTTAACCTCTGTCTCAGACAGGTTTACATTCAATTTCAAAATGTAAACATGAGGTTTATGGCTATTTATTCCCGGCACTAACGTTTCACCTGAAAGGGGGCAGAGGCTATGCTAATGCATACGTAGCACCCAAAAGGCATTAAATTAAGACTATGAAACACAAGGTTTGAGCCTTAAAACCCATTTATTTCTGTGGCTAAGCCTCAAGACTACAACAGCCAGAGCTTCTCTCAGATCAGACAGATGGAGAAACATTGTTCTAATGGTGTTGTAGGCCTGTTTTCACCAGGAGCGATAAATATAACTATATTTATACATATGACTAGAACTACAATTATACGCAATAAATCATTGGAGATAGTGTGTTCTAAAAATAGCACAGAGAAAGATCTGAAGGATGTCTATTGTTATTGCCCTAGCTCATATTTACACTTATTCTTGTGCATTGTCTTTCATTTGATTTGGAATCATTTTTATAATTCTATAGTTATTGTTATAGTTAAAGTTATCATTCTAGGTGAAAACTGGCCTTAATTCTGAGGCTATGTATCATTCATTGGCATGACAGTCCTTGTGAACTGTGCAGTTAAACCAGCATGAAAATATGCAAGTGTGACACCTTGTTTTAGTGCACATTGTGTCCGTTAAATGGACCCTTCTAAAATCTGTGAACATCAGAGTAGATTTAAAATAATCTGTCCCATTCGGCAGCAGTGTGGTGTAGTGGAACTGAGTTGGTAAACAAAGGTTGCAAGTATTATTCCTAGGACGCCAGCTTATTCGTTTATTTGGATCCCCATTAGCTGCTACTAAGGTAGCGGCAAGGTAGGCTCTGTGGAATTTAAAGACTTCAGTCAAACTTAGGCAGAGCTTCGCACAACCCCACACCCTTTTGACCTGCTTTACACTTAATACTGCCTTTTTCTCCTTCACTGAACTGAAATTGAGGTGACGCTGAAGCGTCCAACTGTCACGCTTCCAGCTTGTAATTCTGGCCTTACGGCGTTCAAAATTTAGCATGCGTGGCCTCACCTCCCATTTCTTAAACACGCCACTGTCAGCAGGAAGCATGAGGCGGTGGGACGAGACATGCGCTTCTGACGCCTCGTCAGTTAACCTCGGCAATATGGTGAGTGACAGTGCGTTTAAAGTGGCCTGCACTGAGGCGCTGCTCTTGTGGGCAAACGGAAGAGCTGCTCTCCTGCTTTATCTTTATGAGAGAGGCAGCAGCATGGATCAGTGGTGAGGGAAGTGTTGGAATTCTCCTGTTTACCCAGGTGGAACCAGTGGGTGTGCAGTACATGGGCTCCAGATGATTATGAATTATGGCTTTGGACTGATCGTCTCTACAGCGCGTATTAATAATCATAACGCGGCAGCAGCCAGCTCTGGGCCTCGCTTGAAACCTCCAGCTGTTCGATTACAGCGCCATGTGTTTGTATTGACCATGGCGCAGACGGAGACAAAAATATGTTTTGCGGTTCTGTTTCGTTTCTTTTTTCCTTGAACAACAGGTTGTTTTGTATTTTACTGTGGTCGTGGTTCTGGTCTGTGAGTTGAGGAGCCTATGTTGGGCTGTTCACAGCAAACTACAAGGCCTAGAGGAGAGTAGCAAGAACCAGAACCATATTACATTTTAAGGAAATGACATGTTTGCCAGGTTATTTTAGGAATAAAAAATAAGTAAGGATGTTCTAAGAGAAACTAAAAACACTGAGAAACATTTTCTTTGGACGACCAAACATTCATACACCAGCCATTTATATAATATGTGCCAATGATGTAACTGCCACTGAAGACTCAGTCGTATTTGGCTAATGGCATAGCCCAGGCTCAAGCTCAAGGTGTCACAGCTACAGGGCTCACCCTACACTGTAGAGAGAACACTTTTACCGACTGAGCCACTGGGGAGCCAATAACAATAATAATAATAATACATTTATTTGTATAGCACCTTTCATAGAAAATGCAGCTCAAAGTGCTTTTACATTTCAGCACGAGACGGCATTTCAGCCAAGACATTGACAAGACAATGGTAAATGCAGGATGCAGACATGACTAATGGAATTACTCTACATCCCAGTTCTGGGAAAGTCAATTACTGTCAGTGCATTTTCTCAAAAAAAGTCGGTATATCCCCTTGTAGATTCAAACATCGGGCAATAAATTATGTGCAATATATTACAGTTTGTCCGAGACACACATAAACAAATAAAAATGGTGTTGCAAACTGAATACTGATTCGCTGCACCTTCAGCTAAAACATTTGTGCATTTATGAAAAGGTCTTCATCTGCTTTTGCGTGAACTCTAGAAAATAAATATCTAGAAAATAAATATGAAAAAAGATAATAATCATGACAGCCATGCTGTTTTTAGTTTTTCCTTCCCTCAGCACTAAAATGTTTACATTAGTGCATGTTTATATTTTATTTATTTTAAAGCAGGTAGCAGAAAAAAAGCTATTTCATGCCAAGTAGAAATCACCTCATGGAGTTCTGCCCAACAATGAGCCCTTGGATCGGCAATAAAATATAAATAACTTCCACATCTCTCCAAATGCACTTGTGACGCATGAGTGACGTTTTGAGCTACTTGTCTTAAAGAAGGTCAAGTAGGCCGAAATGCCACTCATTTCGGCTCAGCCCCATGTGATTGCTTGCTCTTAGAGTGCTAGCTCTGGAACTGCCTTCAAGGAGTTCATTTCGTAGAAGATGAGCTTTTTAATTAGGTGAAACACTCATACACACCCTGCACTGCAGTTTTAACATTATGAAGCTCCTCAACTGAAATGCAGTGATCTCAGCTTGGTCCCTGTCTTCAGAAACCCATACAATTAGCACGGCTTTTGTGGGATTGAGTCAATCTTTTTTCCCCTCTGATCTCACGTCATCTCACGTCTGGACTACAGCAATTCCTTGCTGGCAGGCCTTCCGGCCTGTGCCATCAAGCCACTGCAACTAGCCGAAGTTCACCCACGTCACCCCTCTACTCTCCTCTCTGCACTGGCTCCCCATCGCAGCACGCATCAGATTCAAGTCACTGGTGCTTGCTTTTCAAGCAGCCAGAGGTACTGCTCCCCCATACCTCCAGTCACTCATCACTCCCTACACCCCGCCCAGACCCCTCCGCTCCACCTCCTCTGGCAAACTGACTGACCCATCCCTCCAGGCGCCTGGCAGCCGCTCCTCGCGGTCTCGCCTCTTCTCTGTCCTGATCCTCGCTGGTGGAACGACCTCCCATAATCGGTCAGGACCGCGGAATCACTTGCAATCTTCCGCAAGAGACTCAAAACCCACCTCTTCAGACTCCACTACCACTGAACACTGTCCATCTAGTCAATCTGTCGTCACCACTGTTTACTTGTTCTACACTATAAAAAAAACAAAAAACAAAAAAACAAAAACACACTAACCTTTTCTTTCCCAGTGTTACAGGTATGATACGCAGACGCCTGCAATGATGTCTATTGCTGTATTACTGCACTGATCTTGTGCGCTAACTATGATTGTTCTTACCTTGTATTAATGCACATCTTGTAAGTCGCTATGGATAAGAGCGTCTGCTAAATGCTTAAAATGTAAATGTAAAATGTATTTTTTTTGCTGTAGTTCTCTCTCTGCCTTGACGATAAAAAACTGAAACTGGTGAACAAACAAAGATATTGATTTGAAAAAATAATTTAAAAAATCTCTGAGCGCCACAGTGTTTGCTTGTGCCAATAAAGGAAACACTTGAGCAAATGAGGGATACTGATGGCTCTGTTATTGTATGGGATGCATTTTCTTACCATGGTTTATGTCCACCGTGCCCTCTAATCCCTTGGTAAATGCCAATAAATACAAAGCCATTCTGAGTGGTCATCCTATTGTGAAGAATTTCTATCCGGATGGGAATGATCTCTTTCAGGATGATAATGCCCCCATTCACAGGGCACGAGTGGTTACTGGATGGTTTGATGAGCATGAAAATGATGTAAACCATGTTCCATGGCCATCTCAGTCACCAGATCTCAACTCAATTGAACACTTATAGGAGATTCTGGGGCAGCGCTTCAGACAGCATTTTCCACCACCATCAATAAAGAACAGAATAATGGAATGTCCCATGGAAGAATGGTATTGCCAAGGTGCATTGAAGCTGTTCTGGCAATTCGTGGTGGCCCAACACCCTATGAAGACACTTTATTTTGGTGTTTCCTTTTTTTACTTATATATATATATATATATATATGCACAGTGTTTACTGTACATAGCTAATTATAATGAGATTACAAAATAAATAAAACAGAAAAAAAGAAAAAGTGCCTAACACACAATATCTCATTAAACCTATGACTTTCTGAAGCCTGAGCTGTGACTCCAACCATCATAATAGCTCCATAATAACTCCAAAACCAGTGCCAATCCCACTCATAATATTACTACATAATATTATGCATTTACACAGCACTTCCACTGTACTCCACCGTACAAATGCCATTTTGCGTTTGCACAGTGAGCTTCTTTGGTGACCAAAAAGTAAACCAAACAACTCTCAACTTGTCAATATTAAAGTTAAGTGTTAAATGTTTTCTCACTTTCTCTGTTTTGATGGTCGTACGGACCTCAACTCTTTTCTCCATCTTCTTCACAAAAGGAGTTGAGCATGGAGCATCTTAAAACGCACAGTCAGACATACCAAAAAAAGGAAATAACGTAAAAGCACATAACGTATAAGTGGTGCAATGCGGTCGCCATTCATTTAATCAACTGAGGTCTGCTAGCCTGCTAATCAATTGAGGCAGAAATGTAATATCTTAAATACCAATAAACAACTTTGGAGGTGGCACGCAATTTAAAAAAAAGAAAAGGAATTCAAAAAAATTGAATTGATGGAATTAAAGTGATGGAATTAAAATCCACTTGGGCGCCACGGCCACAACATTAACAGGGAATATTGTGATACATGATTACTCTAACAAGGCAAATTGCCTTGACTTAATCCTTGCTGACAAATACAATAGTAGAACACTGCAGTAGATCAGCTCGGGCCAGGAAACAATCAGTCCTCAGGAGAAAACTGAATTGGGTAAATACCTTGAAGAGGTTGTATTACGAATAATTATTCCCCATCCCCCCCCAATTTTGAACAATTAAGTTTGATTTCCTGTGTTTTAAAAGGCACCGCAGGAATGCCATTGGCACAGCTTTAATTATGACCTAACTGAAGGTCACACCACCATTTGTCTAGTTTATAGCTTTTTTCAACAACGTGCCCTTGTAAAGCCAACATGCTGGATCAATTCATTATTGAATTTTAACAAACTTCAATAGATGTCGCTTTTAAAAATTAATTCAGCTGAATATTTGATAATATGCTCCAGAATAGATTTTTTTTTTCACATTTTCTTCTACACAGCTAGGAGCAATTTTTGAGCACCAGAACCTAGGCTTATCTTTTGTATTGATTTTCACAGTACTGTACATGCAAAAAAAGGCAATAAACCTTTTTATGTGAGAAAGTTTCAATCATGTTAATTGTTCCAACTATGTCTTTCTTTGAGGTGGTTTGCAACTCCCTGTTGTTTATTTGGAATTTACAGGTATCAGAAAAATTGTTTGTGAAATTGTTGTGTTGTATAATTTACTTGTTGCATGTTGAATGGATACAGTACCTTTGTGTTTCTTTGTTTTTTTTAAACGCAAGATAGTATTAGCAAAGCATTGCATTGTTGGACACTGGGGCGCACACAGCTGAAAATGTGAATATCCCAATCAATACTTCATGTTTTATTATGCAAAGTTTAGAAAGCACTGCCCTCTGGAAAGTATTGTCACTACTCAGTCATGCTCAATTCCCAGGGTGTAACCACATATGAAATATTGGGGGTGACATAATGAAAGGGAATGTTTTATTTCTACAAATTGTTGGGGGGGACTGATATGACTGTTTTAAATATTAGGGGGACATGTCCCGCCTCCCCACTCATTACGCTTGTGCTCAATTCTGATTGTGTGTCCTGATTGAATATTGATCAATAAATAAATGATACAGTATAAATAATACAAATAACTCAGAGAGGGGCCATCTTTGTTGTTTGGAAGACTTGTACTTGTACCAAGGCTTGTACAGCAATAGCAATAATATTTTAGAACCTGTATCCCCCACAGGGTCTATGGGTGGGCTGAAGTTAGAAAAAAACTTGTAACTTCACTCTTGTCTGGCATCTGGCCAAAAAGGAGTTGTCTGTTCCTGGTATTTTTTCTGATAATTCCTATGAGGTGCTGCACGATAACAGCTAAACTGAGCTCAGGATGATTTCTCTGCTCAAGGTCTCTTTCTCACTTCAGGTTGATGTGCCAGGTCACAGCTCAAAGTGGAAATAAAACATTTACAAATGTTAAGCATTTTTTAACTTGGCATGCCTAGCAAGTCTGACAAGGTGGGCAACAGCCTTGTTTCAGTTGGCATGGAAGGACACATACACAAACCAGTATTCCACAGTGTGGCATGGTGGTTGGTGGTTTGGAAAGCTGCAGGTTTGAACCACGGGGTGCTCTTGTACCCATGAGCAAGGCACTTAACCTGAATCTCTTCCGTAAACATGCAGTTGTGTAACAAATGGGAGCTATGTAAATCTATCTGAATCAGGGCATTTGTTGAGCAAATAAACATTGTACTGAATGCTAATGGTTTCCTGCAGCTCCTCGTTCTTGTAAGCTCGATGTTCCTCTGTCGGCAGCCCTCAAGTGTTGACTGAAAGAGTAGAGAAGCAGCTCTCAGAAAAATGTGACAAGCACACACTTTAAAATTAAAAAATGAAGTTTTTGTGCTTCAGCGGTAGTCTGGGGGAGGGTCGGGTCACGGGGGGCGTCGATGAGGGAGAGCTGTAGTTCGATCCGACCAGCCCCGAACAGAGGTAAGGTCATTCCACCTCACAACTCCCCAACCTCACGTCCACGGCAAACACCAACACAATTCTCTCAAAAACAGAATATGTTATGTATTCATACATACATTTGGATATGAATACAGTAGTGTAGTATAGGTAAATGACAAGCCTAGATGGAATAAATGGCTTATAATTATTTTTAAAAATATGTTCTTCTTATAATCTTAATCAAGTTATAGGGTTCATTTATTTTTTTAATGTTAAGTAATGTTAAACCGTTACTATTCAACTCTACTCTGTGTGAGGTTTTTTCCCAGTTGCCTTTCCCACGCACAATGACAAAAGGCCATCGAGTAGCATTGCAATAGAAGGTATTTTCACACAATTTCAAGTGCCAAGTTACCTTGACTTTCCGCATGAATGGCCACCGCGCACCCATTTTTAACTGCTGCAGCACATTTATTTATATACCGCACAGCGCTGGGTACATCTGCCTCTATTTCTCAGGTCATTTCCTCCTTGACCGACCATAGCTCCACACTTAACTCCTGCATTAGCAGTGATTCACTCTGAGGGCCAGATTAAATTAAACAGCATCTTCACAATCATTTACCATACAGACAGAGGGTACATTCTAACAATTAGAGGGGGGGGGGTTATATTTCAGTTGATCTTTTCTTTAATCCTGGGTAAGTAACCATTAGTTTAGACTTTGTGTTTATGGTACCAAATCATAGAACAGCTACAATGTCTAGAAATAAGAGACAGTAAGTGGGTTGTTACCTCATAGTGTCACCGCAGGAAGGAGAGATTTAGTCCGCAGGTTTCCCCCACCTCAATGTACAACAGTTGGTAAAATGGAGATGTGAAGGCTTATTCACAACTAGAACATATTGCTTTTACATAAGCTTATATTATAGTTCTGCCCACCTCCACACATTTTTGATGCATTTGAGCGGGGGTAGAGAGCAATAGCAAAAAAGACAGGCTATGACAGCAAGCCAGAGTGAGAGAGAGAGAGAGAGAGATTTTTTAAACTTTTGATGTTCCTTTATGGAACACACCAAAAGCTTTCCACCATTACATAAAAGAGAAACCGTATTCCATTTTAACCTACGCAGCCCCCACTCAAACTCAAAAGGAGTGAAAAACAAAAACAACGCAAACAAATCCCTCAAACTAACACAGAGCACTCAACCCAAATACATCTCCAGCCCTTCATTACCTGTCACACAAACTGCCTCCCCAATGCACAACATTCTTTTAAAAGTTTCTACATTTTGCATAATTTTGTAAGATTCAAACTCCACTTTAAGGCGCGCAGAGACATACCCCCTAAAAACCAATAGGGCGTCTGTGGACCCGCAACCCCCAAAGTCTGTTCCTTCTTGTAACCTATATAGCCAGTTTTGCCTGACCATACAGAAACTTCCTAAAAACCACTTTGTGCCACTGCTGGAAGCTATACCTTGGCCCAAACACAAACTCCCCAGGAAAACGAAAACCACTCCCAGCTGCAAACAAAAAGTTCCCAATGAACATAAAATGGGCTCTAGCCTCTCACAACCAACAAACAAGTGCTGTACCATTTCTGGAAAATCACAGAAGGGACACCCTTCCCCCACCCCAGGGTCAACACGGACCAGCTACACATTGGTAGCTAATGCTACATGCAGTATCCTCCACTGTAGGTCCCCTGACCTCTTTGGTATTGGGAGCTTATACAGCAACCACCACCTGAACCCCAACATTTCTTGAGTCCCCTGTTCCTCCCGCCACTGGTGTTCCTTGACCGCCCGCAATCCCCTCATATTCCTCACCCTCGTACCCACCTGATACAACTCATTCCCCTTCATGTCCTGAAAGCTACCCAGTGCTGGAGAGCTGAATGACAATGTCTGCCCTACCCCCTCCTGCCACTCACCCACTGCCGCTGTCCCCTTCACGAGAGGGAAAGGAGGAGACCCCCCGAGGTGGCTGGTCCTCTCCTCCAACACCCGGCCCCAGCAGAGCCCGCTGCACATCCCCCAGCACCTTGAGGGAGTGCACACCTGTGGGTTCCACCAGCTCCTGGGGTGTGACTGCACTCCCCTGGCTGTTGCAGGTGAGCCAGCCTACAGACTATCGCCACGATGAACCGGCTTTGCAGGGTGGCCGGCCCTAAAGGCTCTGACTCGATCAATGGGTTCTGGAAAATCGGCTCCTCCAAAAACCCTGGCCTTCTCTCAAGACTCCCCTCACGGCAAGGTCTCAATAGCCATCATGCTCTCAACACCGCCCGATAGAAGTCTGTGAGACCCACAGTGTTAAGGTTCTCAGTCTTCATCAGGAACAGCTGCTAATCGAGCCCCATGCCACCTGCCCCTCTATGCAGAGCACATGCTTGTTCTCTCCAAAATAGCTCTGGATGGTATAAAAGCCTGTGGGCCACCTGCAGCCTAAAGGCCGCCACCCTAGTCTACTAACCCCTGCCCTCCCTCATGTACAGGGAGGTACAGTTCCAGTACCCAGAACCATTGGTGACCTGACCTGAAAATAAGTCCACTGGATCTCATTCAGCAAACCACCAGGGGGGTTCAGTACTGCCAGCCGATGCCACAGGGAAGATGCCACCAGATTATTAATAACCAGCATTTCTGTGACCCCCTCCCAATTCTTCCCCCCAAACGCTCAGTTCCTAAGTACACTCCCTACACTTTTAAGCCTGACTACCCCCACTGGACCCCTCCCAGCAGCAGAGGCAGTGATCCCTCCCTCCAAGACCCATAAGCTAATGCCTCACTCTTGCTCCAGTTGACCTTCGCCGTGGAGGCACTCTCATAAACCCGGAGGCTCTCCTCCAATGTGTGTACATCCTCCCTATCCTTCACTATTACAGTCATGTCAGCGACATACGCCGACAAACTGCTTGGGAATGAATGACCCCTGGAATGCCCACCCCCCTTAGTCACTGAGGTAGAAGGCACAGAAATAGCTTAATCACCAAAGCATACAGCTGGCCTGACAACGGACAACCCTGCTACATCCCTGTCTCCACCCATACTGGCTTACTCAACCCCCCCAAATTGACCAGACACGATGTTCCTGCATACAGAAGCTTCACCGAAAGAACGAAAGAAAGTGTCCCCCAAACCCAAAAGCATTCAAAGTGCTGTACAAATACTCATGGTCAACTCGGTTGAACACCTTCTCTTAGTCTGATGAGATGAAACCAAACCCCACTTCATCATGATTTCAAAACAAGTTGTCCACAATAGTGCGGCCTGGAACACAATTAAGATTGGTCCTTGTGAACCAAGAAAGCCAGATGGGTCCTCAGCCGGTTGCTGAGGCCCTTGGACAGAATCTTATAGTTTGTACAGAGCAGTGCCACCGGCCTCCAGTTCTTCAGGGAACACAGGTCTCCTTTCTTTGGTAGCAAAGCTGTTAATGCAGGGAGGACCTCTGATGAAGCACCTCCACACACAGGGCATCACTGACGTCTGCCCTATAGGGCCATGAATAAATATCCATCGCGACCTCCCTCATCTCCCTGGGATTGGATGTTAAACGCCCACCTGGGAGCTGGAGACAGTGCATCTGTTTCACCTAGCCCTTCTGTTTCTCCAAGTTAAAGAAAAAAGCTATTTGAGCATCTCTTTCACTCTATTGCTCTCTCACAAAGAAACAAGGAAAATGTAGCTCGCACAAGAGCACCTTCTGCCTTTTCCTACAGGAACGAACACAAATCCCTTTGCAACTCCTGCAACTTATAATTTAACCCCACCTGATTTGGGCCCACCAGCTCAGCCTCAACTACCCTGATCCTACTCTCAAAGTTTCCAATCACCCTTTTTTTCTCCCATGACGCAAGCGCCATATGTTGCTGGCAAGAAATTCTTATGTGGGTTTTGCCAAACTCCCACCACTGTCTGAGGGACTCAAAATCTCTCTTCTTCTTTCTCCACCTACTCCAAAACTCTAAAAAAAAAAGCAGCATAAAAGGAGGCATCATGTAGAAGCTTTATATTTAACTTCCAGTATGATGGTTTCTGCAGTCCTGAAGAAAGTGTCACTAGGTGCCATAACTAGGTGATGATCCAAAAAAACAGCAAAAAAACACCCGAACCAGCCTGTTGTTGCACTGCACCTGCATATACAACCTGTCAAGCCTGGCCGCACTGACTCACTGACCAGCCACTTTCACCCAGGTGTCCTGTCTGCTGTCAGGATGCTTGACCCACAGACCCCATCTATTAATTTGAAACACTTCAAAGTGTTTACCTAAAACACCCACTGGCATCAGATGAGGCTCCTCCTCATTCCTATCCATATTAAAATCTAAAGTATAATTCCAGCAACCCCCCAGAATCAAGAAGCAATCCTGAGGCAATTGTTACAGCTAACAGAAATCCTCTACCGAAATAACATTAACTCCAAGACACTGCCACCCCAGCACTCAAATTAGTGCCATGGCTCAAAACATGTTCCCCCTTCCACCAGACCCCCCCAGTCAACCTCAGTACTCTGGTCAGAATGCGAGAAATAAAATATTCACTCCCTTCTGCCACACATACTCACAGAGCAGGCCCCTTTTCATCCTGTCTCTGGTGCCATTAATGTTAACAGAGCCAATACGCCAGGACTCCATAGCTATGAGAAAAGAAAATACCAAGCTGGAAAACCGCGAAAAGAATGTTAGGAAAAAATGTGCTACAATAAAGCTATACATACCACACCTTACAATAATGTCTTACAAATGTAGCCCATTTCCTAAGTCTCTTCTTCTTCGACGACAACGTACTTCAGCGGTTTTAATGATCCAACAGTGCTACCGTATTTCCTTTCATTTCTGTTAAACATTTAACTATCTCTTTGGGAGTACAATTAAGGACCCATCTTCCATCTGGCTAGTCGTAATGTCCAACACGGACGACAAGTCCAAGAACACCCCATCATCCTTCTCTACCGTCATAACCCCAGCCTCGTCCATCCCCCCTGCACCACCCAACCCAATTCCCCTGCCACAGGTGCTGCCGCCAGGCACAAAGAGGCTAAATCAACCCCTACACCTCCCATTTCTGTCTGCTCCCCCCGATGCAATCTTCCTCAGTACACCCTTTTTCCCCACTGTGCCCTCATCATTAAAACCTCTCTTCATCAACCTTCTAGTTTTCCCCCCGACTGAGCCCAAAGCTGATACACCACCAGGTGGAGCGTCATCCCCAACCACCTCAATACTCACCCCAGGCACCTCTAACATTTCCCCCGTAGCCTGCCTCTCCCCCTTATTATCACTCGCATAGCTCCTTCCCCGCTTGCTTTATCCGTCTCGGGCCTCGCCTCCTGGGGTTCCCCAGCAGAACCCCCCTCCTGGGGCTGAGCCCTGTGCGGGCAGGCGAACCTTTTGCACCCAATATCCCTGCACTCAAAACAACGCAAAATGGAAAACGGAAAGTGGACTGATCAGCATTGTTTAAAAACATAAAAACTTGTCTTCTAAAAGAAGATTTTACAGCTAAAAAGAAGCTGGCTTTTACAAGCCAGAGGAATTCTTTGTAGGGAGCTGGCGAATTTCCCCAACCGTGACAATTCTCTTTCTATCACCTCTTTCTTTATAAACAGAGGTACGTTCAAAACCACCACTTTTGTAGCCGGCACTGACAGGGGGGGGAAAAAGTCCCTTCACCCAGATCACACTATAATTTTACTAACTAAACTTTCCCTGTTAAGGAAAACTACCACTGCCTTGTTCATTCTCGAGGCCGAGTAGATGTGCCCACAGCCCACCTGGACACGACCGCGAGCAACACGTCCTCCACTGTCGCACCGCTGTCCGGCACGCACCTGAACCCATGACTGAGAGGCCATCCTGGCCTAAATCTACTCTTCACCAAACCAAACCAAAATCCCAACCACTCTATAACTATATAAATCAGTTTATATAATCTCTCTAAATCAATGTACAGTTCAAAGGAAAAATAGAAAAGGTGCCAAAGAAGCCCTCCACATGTCCTCTCAGCTCAGAGAGAGAGAGATTTAGAGTGTGAGAGAGCTGTAGGGTGAGAATGAGAAAAACCGGAGAGAGAGAAGTGAGAAGAAAAGGTGTGAGATAGCAAGAGAGTGAGAAAGAGAAAGCAAGAGTGTTGAGTGAGAGAAAGAGAGGGGAGAGAGTGAGAGAGCTTTAGAGTCTGAAAGAGGACAACAGGAGAGAGAGGGAAGTGATATGAAGAAGGTACATGAAGTGAGAAGAAAAGGTGTGAGAGAGCAGGGAGAAAGGGGAAAGACAGAGAGAGAGAGAGAAAGCCCCACTGAACCGCTTTAATCCCTGCTTCCACCCCTGCAAGCGAACAGGGCATAATCACCCAGGTAATTTCATGATTCATTATGCTAAGAGACTGAGGCAGGAAGTCGCACAAAGATGCAACTCAATCAGCAGCAAGCGGCTTGTTTTCCAGAATGAGACGCCGTGTGCCTTGGTCCAGCTTTTCACAGATTCACTGCAGGGACAGACGCTCTAATCCCTAGTGCGCCCACACTCCTGCCAACCTGAGATTCAACGTTTTAGAAAAGTCCATAAAAGAGCTTTGAATCAATCCCTTAAGTGCATAATCTGTATGTTAAAGGATTGCTGTGATCCTGGGGAGTCGACAGAATGTCAATCTTTGCGTTGCAGCTTATCAATTGATAGAGAAGGGCTTTCGTCTGCACCCACTTTTTTAACCAAAATGCATTCTTGCTTTCTCTTCTCCCAATTTGGAACACCCAATAGTATTCGTAGGCCCGTCCCATCGCTGCGACGTCCTCTGTCGATTCGGGGAAGTGCAAACGAGCTGCAAACTGGAACTTACTTTCGCCCTACAGGCCGCCGGCTGAGCTGCACAGAGGACTGCACTTCATGCGCAGTCGGCGCAGGCAGGCGCCTGATTGAGGAGAGGAGTTGTTAGAACCCAATGAGCTGGGTTGTACTCTGCTGACGGAAACTTTACCGGGTGATGCTTCAGCCAATTATGGGGCTCCCAGAGGGGCTGCCAGCAACAGTCGGCAGACTCGGCGCGGTCTGGGTTTGATACTCAGGCACCACGTGTGTACATAATCATGTGGGTGTGTGTGTGTGTGTGTGTGTGTGTGTGTGTGTGTGTGTGTGTGTTTGTGTGTGTGTTTGTGTGTGAGTGTATGTGTGCGTTTAGGGGGTGGAGGCTGTTATCAAACACCTCTGGTTGCACTGCAGAATAAGTATTTCGCATCCAAGGGACAGATCCTATACACAGCACCGCTGCATGTACCGGGAGGCACACAGGACGGATTATCTCTGCGCTCCCGAGTGGTGATTAAGATCGCACACGTCAGCATTCGCCCTCAGACATATCTTCAGCGTTAACCCTTACAACATATTTCACAGCTTCTGTGTGCTCAGCGGAAAAAAAAGGACTACCGCTGGAGGAAATGGGAGTTCAGGTATTAGCTGACCACATTAGTTCCAAACCACAAGACTCCACTTTGCAGTCTACCAAACAGAGAGATATCTCACAGTCGAGAGAGAGAGAGAGAGAGAGAGAGAGAGAGAGAGAGAGAGAGAGAGAGAGAGAGAGAGAGAGAGAGAGAGAGAGAGAGAGAGAGAGAGAGAGAGAGAGAGAGAGAGAGAGAGAGAGAGTGTATGTGTGTGCATATATGTCTGATATTTAATGTTGGCTTTTCAGTGCAAACGACTAGTTCAGTTTGTACCTAACATACAGCTTTTTACCCTTTTTTCTGTTCTTTCTTCTCATAGTTTGTGGCTGACATAATATTATGGAGTCATATTAAGTAATAATAGTGGGGGGGAAGAGTTGCACCACTCTTCTAAAGTTATAAAGCTGGGGTTCTCACTCCTGGTCCTGGGGGACCCCTGTGTATGCTGATTTTTGTTACAGCCAATCTCTTGATCAATTAAGGTTGTTGACAACTTGTGTTTAAGTTCTTTCATAATTTTTCTTTAAAATTGACATGAAAAATAGAGGGTGTAATTACCTACTCAATTGGGAGAAAATGGAATAAAATCACAAACAAAATTTAAAACATAAAATAAATATTAATTCAACGTGTTGGTCATTGCCATTTGCATTGTCTTTGAATTCTTCACTTTCAACAAATTATTTAGTTTCAGTGACCAGGTGTCCACACTTTCAGCAATTAGGACCATACTGATTTTAATTTAATACAGGCAATTTAATCAATTGTAACCCCTTTGTAAAGGCATTGCTTTCCATGTAGAACATTACAGAAAATTAAAGCATTAGTTGATCTGACGGAGTCCTGGGATGTGAATACTAAA
Source organism: Aldrovandia affinis (assembly GCA_029706075.1). Classification (NCBI taxonomy): domain Eukaryota; kingdom Metazoa; phylum Chordata; class Actinopteri; order Notacanthiformes; family Halosauridae; genus Aldrovandia; species Aldrovandia affinis. Next base: position 471,401 of record JAINUG010000024.1, read on the forward strand.
GGACAACTATTCTTCAAGGCATGCATAGTTATTTCTGACATGATGTGGCCTTAAGAAGGTAAACCATCCTTCAATATATTAAAAACATGTCTAATTAAGAACAATCAACAGCTTGTTACAATTAGGGGGTTGCAACTGTGGTTGGAACAAAAACCAACATACACAGGGTCCCCCAGGACCAGGATTGAGAACCACTGTTATAAAGTATCTATTTATGAATTCCAGAGAGGTTCCCGGGAATTTGGGTGGATAATTAAATATTTGGGGGTGTGGGTGGGGAATTGTTTTAGTGTCCCTGGAGGGTTATATAAGGTGGTTATATAAAGAAGAGGGATTGCGTTATTTTATAGACACACTAATGATGACTTAATCTAAAATCTAGTTCAACAGGCGCCAGACATCAACAAATTCCCATGCAAACTTTACACCCACTGAAGACAGCACACAACTTTAGAAACTGTACAGGTGCCTGTGAGTATGTGTGTGAGTGTGTGTGTTGGTGTGAGTGTGCATGACAGTGTGCATGTGTGTATGTGCATGTTTGTTTGTGCGTGCCTGCCAGCCTGCAAGCATGTATGTGTGTGCATGCGTGTGTTTGCATGTGCATGCGTGCATCTGTGCGTGTGTGTGTAGGGGGTGTGGTCAGGGAAAACACTCTACACATACCAATCTAATACAGCACAATGCCTTTAAACACCCATTTCTCAAACGCCCACCTCTGCCACCGCCATTGCTAATGTCCTTAAATCACACAGGAATTGCAAGTGCCATGATGTCAAGCATCTGTTATAGCAGTGCTACCTTGGGATTTCACCCTCCAACTGCCATCTCTGCCAATGGCAAAACCCCCATACCTCAAATCTGTCCAAGTCCTTATTAATCACCCACCTGTGTTTTACTTTCATATCATTTACCAGAGATTTGCATGGATATATTTGTCACGGTCTTTTTACCAGACACTAAGATCAATACAAGTGGCCATCAAGCCAGGTACTGTCAGCATTTTAGCTGTGATCCTTCAAAGGAAGGTGTGATTGATATGACGGCTGATTCGCATCCCTTGGCTCTCTATCACCCTCACTTTGCTGTGACCTCCATGTAAAGTCATGTGACTTGTGCTAATTGGGATAGTGCTTCAGGAATGGCACCTTGATTTAAATAATCTGGAATTAGAATCACTTCATGACAAAGAAGGCAATTAGTGCAATGATTAACACTCTCCCGTGGACTGCGGCAGGACCTCTTTAAATGTGTCTTGTGCTCGTGTTGTGTTCAATTTGTATTCATGACCGAGTACGGTCACATCCTTTTCCCTCAAAAGCAGAGGGTGTGGTTCTCTGTGGCTCAGTTGGTAGAGCACAGCGTTGGCAACGCTTAGGTTGTGGGTTCAATCCCCACTGGGGCCACATACACTGAAAATGTATGCATTCACTACTGTAAGTCGCTTTGGATAAAAGCGTCTGCTAAATGGCGTATATTATTATTATTAAGAGGGGGCAGAGGGGGTGATTCAAGTGTTGGTATTAGGTCTGGGGTAAGTTTATTCCAAAGAGAACACATGACTGCATTATTAGAAAAAATCATTTTCAGCTGTATTCCAATGTGTTCTTATCAGGTAATTACACAATAATTATAACAAAACCTGTGTGTGTGTGTGTGTGTCTGTGTGTGGTATGTTTATATGTGGTGTGTCTGTATATGAGTAAGCTGTGTGTGTGTGCTCTGCTTATTTCAGCGGATGGTTATATAAAGCTCCTGGCTGATGCAGAAGCATTCTGTCAGTAAACGAGACACCCACCGATAATGAGTGCTTGGACATCGTGTCACACCGAGCTGACAGCTTTGCCTGCCACAAACAGTACGAGAGAAGCACGATTCTGAGAACCACGCCACCGTGGCCACGGCACGCGGCCAAACGCCGCACAACACACAGCACCTCCTTTACAGCGTGTCCAAACCACACTGTCCTGCAATTCAACTCTGCACATTAACCACATCGAGATTGGCAGCCTCTTGGAGACATTCAAGCACAAGCAACGACAGATTGATCACAGCCTCATTCCAAAACAGAAGGACCAGCCAAGTGAGACATTCAGGAAAGCATGTTGAAAAGCAATCTCCCAACACAGGATAGCCCCAATATTAGGCTAGGTTACAATTCCATTGTAATATATATATATATGCCATTTAGCAGACGCTTTTATCCAAAGCGACTTACAGTAGTGAATGCATACATTTTCAGTATATGTGGCCCCAGTGGGGATTGAACCCACAACCTAAGCGTTGCCAACGCCATGCTCCACCTACTGAGCCACAGGGAACCACTACCTCAGCTTCAAGTGCTGTTAATGAATGAAATAGTTCATTAATGGGTGAAACAATGCATTGAACCATGCATTTTATTGTAAAAAGGAAGGTGCCATTGTTTTTGTTTCATTAAAAAAATTATTTTAGATTGATTCTAACCATGAGCCTGCTCTTCATGGCATAATTAAACTATTATGAAAGCAGTGGCCAAGAGATTAGGGCATCAGCAACAAACAAAACAACAAAAAACAACAACAAAAGGCACTCACCTTTAATATTAACACAGAAATAAAATCATATTATACTTAATATTACAATAAAGTACCAAATTATTAATTTGGCCCAAATAGAACACATTTCAGTCTATGGAAATTCACTCCTCAGAGGTTTCAAATTTATACACACATATGTAAAACAAGAATTAATATTTAAAAAATTATAATAATAGATAGTAAGAAAGACAATATATTTTCTTTTGCTTGCTTGTTTGGACTGCATGTGTAATAATTTGACAGATAAAAATGAACAGCAGAAAGCTGGACAAGTACTAATGCACAAGCTTGGCTCTCTAGTGCTGAGCAATTTCCCCCAATATTTACTGTGCATGGTGATCCCTCTTTCAAAGCAGTACCAGTTCGGCAGTCAGATGCATATGGCTCTGAGTGCCAGCTGAATCGCAGACCGCTCCAGGAAAAAAAACATATTTTAGCAGGCTGCTTATGTGGGCTGTGTTTTCAACTGAAAAGCATACTGTGAATAGAATTAAGAACGCACGTGATGATGGACGCACACACACACATATGCACGCTTGCACACACACAAGTGCACCCACTGTCATACGCACACCACACACACACACACACACACACACACACACCCAAGTGCACCCACTGTCATGTACACACACCTACACACACACACACACAAGTGCACGCACTGTCATGTACACACACCTACACACACACACACACACACACACACACACACACACACACACACACACACACACACACACACACAGGCAATGCTGAGAATTGAGCCGAGGAGTTAATCCAGTAGCACATGGCTGTTTCTCGCAGGCAGTGATTCATTCCTCCTGCTCAACAAGGTGGGGGGATAACAGGCTGCAGGGGTGCACTGTACCTGATAGAGGCATTGCCACCAGTCCTGCTATTAAATGGAGAAATATCTATTTTTAAATGCTGCTCTGAGGCTGCCACAGAGACAAAGGGACAAACCATTTGAGGTAAATTTGATTCTCGCTGTTAAGATCTTCTCACTGTGCAAGATCATTTTCTCCACACGTCAGCCGCAATACATGAGGAAAAGGCAGTGGAACTGTCTGCATACTGCGTACAAACTGGGTGTGTGATGCAGCCATCACCATCACACAGAGCATTCCACAGCACTGTGCCCAGGCTCACAGACACAGCATGCTTCTCATTCCCGAGCATTTCACAGCACTGACACAGTCTCCCTCTCATTCCGGAGCATTCCATACCAGTGACACAGCATCCTCCTCATTATGAGGCATTTCACAGTACTGACACAACCTTCTCATTCCAGAGCATTTCACAGTACTGACACTGCCTCCTTCTCATTCCAGTGTTCCACAGAACTGACACAGGGTTTGTCTCATTCCAGACCATTTCCCAGTACAGACAAAATATCTTCCTCATTCGGGAAAGTTTCACAGCTTTGACGCAGTATCCTTTTCATTCTGGAGCATTTCACTGACACAGCCTCCTTCTTATCCCATACAGTTTCATAGCACGGACACAGCATCCTTCTCATTCCAGAGCATTTCATAGCACTGACACAGTGTATTTCCCATTCCAGAGCATTTCACAGTGCTGTCACAGCACTGACACAGCATCCTTCTCATTAGAGAACATTTCACAATAAAGACGCAGGGTCCTTCTCATTCCAGAGCGCTTTGCAGTACTGACACAACCTCTTCTTATTCCAGACCATTTTGCAGCACTGACATAAGCTCTTCTTATTCCAGAGAGTTTTGCAGCACTGACACAACCCCTTCTTATTCCAGAGTGTTTCACAGCACTGACACAAGCTCTTCTTATTCCAGAGCGTTTTACAGCACTGAGCTCAGCCTCACTGACACACCCACTAGTTTAACAGAGACCGACAGGTTGGAGAGGTCATTTCGCCACCTCTGCACACAAACTGTTTCTGGGACAGACGCAAAATGAAAGATTAGGAAAGGTAAATGCCACTGTGAGGCTGGTGAAACACATCTGCCATCACAGGAGGATAACGGTCCCATTCCAGTCTCTTGTCACGAAACTACCGGAATGCAGTTCGACATGCCTTAATCCACCATCATCCTGGATTAACACCACCGTCTGCACATTGTGCTTTGACGACGAAACTAGATCCCTATGTATCTAATTCAAAGGTAGCTCTAAGTTATATCCAACAGTGTACCGTAATGTTAAGGGAACTGTACTTGTAACTTAGAGGTTCGATTCCCCGGCACTACCGCTGTACCTTTGAGCAAGGTACTTAACCTGAATTGCTTCAGTAAATATCCAGCTGTCCGAGTGGATTTCATGTAAAGGAATGTGTAAATCGCCTGCTAAATGCCTGCTAAATGCCTAAAATGTACAAGTACTTGATGAGGTGAACAGCCTCATCTAGCTTTTTCCTTTTGCCTACAGTCTAGGGCACAGATGTCAAACTCATTCCATCGAGGGCCGAGTGTATGCAGGTTTTTGTTGCAACCAATGCACTACACCAGGTGATTTCACTAATTAGCTCACTTCTTCAACTAAGGAGGGAACCTAATTGAAATCACCTGGTGTAATGCATTGGTTACAACAGAAACCTGCATACACTCGGCCCTCGATGGAATGAGTTTGACACCCCTGGTCTAGGGAGTATCCAGCACTGTCTCAAGCCTGGACTTGAACACCCCAAGGCTCTCTGCTTCTATTACATAAGCTGCATCTCCTTCATGGCAAGCAGGTCCACACATTAACAACTCTATGTGAAAAAAGCACCTCCTGCTATGGGTGTGATAATGCTTTTTGTGTCTGCTGCAGGGCTGTAGACAGCTGTTACCTGGGAAAAGAAGTGTGAGCCTGCTACGCCTCCACAAAGGACATGGAATCACGTACGGATCCTTCCATCTCGTTTACGGTCTTGTTGCGGTCACTTATTGATCCAGCCGGGAGTCAGCAGAATACAGAGGCTTTGTTAATGGCATGTGGATATTTTTACCCAGGGTTCACTGATCAAGGAGCAATTCTCTTTAAAGGAGCCTCCAGCTACTCCTTCTCTGTGGAAGAAAACGAACCATAACTGCTATTATTAATAACAATAATGTTCTTCAGTAATGGATGTGCAACACATTTATCTAGTGTAATTCTGGCTGTTCTGTACAGCCGGCTGCATATTATTTTTGTTGTTTCTCCCATAGTATGTATTTAAGGTTGCATCATATTAGCCATGGAGGATAAGTGACATAAGTAAATAAATGATCATTTATAGAGGTTGTATGGGGCTCGCTATGTGTGCGGTAGAGTGCATTCAACAGCATATTTTTTTCTTTTTCCCAGAAAATGAAAATGATAGATTTCATTTCCCAAGTAGATATGACTGAAAAAACGAGCAATTGCCTATATGAAAATGTCAATTTTGAGTAGAAATAGACCTGGGTCAAATAGTTGTTTGATATACTGTAATCCTTTAGACACCAGTAAAATCCCAGCAGAATACTGACAATTTAAAAAGAAATAAGCACTGTAAGTTTCTGCCACACATGAAATCGTCCGCTTGTTGAGAACAGGGTGAAGGATGACTCATCTGAGCATATTACTTTTTCCACTTCTCTGTAGACCACCACCCTGTGTTCTTTACTCAAAAACATGATAAAAAAATATATATATGTGTTTCTGATTTTAGCCCATTTTAGTAGCCAAATAGACCTGCTATTTTATGTCAATCCCCCCCTAGTAATGGGAGTTCGCTGCTGTAGTCCTGCGACCAGTAGTGTCGAAGGCAAAGCATTGTCTCCTCTGAAACGGCACTCACCAGGCCGTTTAACGTAACCCGGCACTACAGGGCCACTCTTATGCGCAGTGAACGTCCTGTCGGCTTCCCTCCCCCCTCCCTGGGGCGGACAGCCAATCGCTGCCCCTGGTGGCACTCCCGGCCAGAGCCTACTTTGGCGGGACGGAGAATCGAACCCCGGTCTCCATGGCCAGTGTCGAACATTGTAACCACTGGACCATGTGGGAGGCCCCCAAAACTGTGCATTTTTAGTTGTAATAAGTGGTTTATGCACTGCAAGCTGACCATAGTATCCCTCTCTGTGAAGTTCTGACAGACTGCTCTTGACGAAACTGCATGCTCATGCCCTAGATTGATATTTATAGCCAACTGATGCAGAGTTGCTCACCTGTCTTGCCTTTCATCTCAAACCAATGCACAGACATCACAGTTGAGGAGTATGCGCCTTCGACCACAGTTGCCCCTAGTTTCCCTCAGACTTCCATGCCAACATAACCTTAGCCACTGTTCCTCATGAAACATCAACACATTGAGCAGTCTTCATCACTGAAGCTCCTGCCAAACGTGCCCCAACAATAACCCCTCTTTCAAAGTCACTGAGATCTCTCCTTCTAGTCATGGTAGCCACAATGATGGGCAACTGGGCCTGCCCAGCATTTTTATACATAACCCTAAGCATGATGGGATGTTAACTGCTTAATTACTCAGGAATTACACCTGTATGGAAGAACCTGATTTCTATATGCATTGTATCCCTCATTTACTGAAGTGTTTCCTTTATTTTGTCAGTTACCTGTTACCTGAGCCTTTGACTAAAGAATTCCCTTTGTTCCTCTGCGATCTGCTGGCGGTGCCTTTGTGCTCGCTCATCGGCCAAACCTGCAGCACAGACTGATGCATTCTGGGCCAGTTCTGAGGCAATAAGGCCCCTAATTCAGAGATGCTGGTATTAATAAGCCAGAGGGATTTACCGGTCGGTTATTAATATGGCAGGGATATTGTGGATCACCATGGGTAAACATGTTAAAAATTCACCAGCAGAACTGAATGGAGGGCCAGGGACTGCGAGTCCCCAGGGAATGGGTCTGGTCTCCTTGAGATGTGTGTGATATATTTGCTTCCTGATTCTTTGTTAGATTTACCGTATGTCCAATTGTTCAAGTTATTTATGGAAACAGAAGGCGAAGTGGGCAGGTCACGTGATCACATTCTTTTACATATATATAGCTTGGATCAGCTGCCTGCTGGGGAATTTTAAGGGTCCAAATTCAATCTAATACAATGCACTTTAAACAATGAAATGACCTGTAAGCAATTTATTGCAAATGCCCTTTTTTCACACTGAATTTGGTGGTTTTTAAAATGAACAAATGTTATTGAAAATGAAATAATACATTTAAAAAAATAATAATACATTTTTTTTTAAAAACACTCATATTGGTATTGGAAGTTAAGGGTAAAGTCCACAGTGGCCAAATTCAATCTGGCCAATCTTTTCCCCCCAATGCTGGGGAAGTGTTTTCTAATATGTGAACAGCCCAGCCACCCAACCACATTAATATATTTAGCCATTATACGGCTGCATTTCTATTAAAGTTATTGAGGTTCAAGTATATTAAATACATATATCATATTTTTAAGTGCCATGAATCAAGGGTATGTCAACCATTTCAAACTGGAACCCCCTTTAAAGGCAAAATACAGTTCCCTAACCTTTACACCACACTGCCAACCTGGATCTGATAGCATGAATTAGATGCACAAGTGGCTTCCCAGTGGCTGTGGCAGAAAAACCGTAGAGAACGCTTTAAGGGTAAAGTCATCGTCTGCCGCTGTACATTCTGAGACACCATGAACACCACGGTCTTGAGTGATGGGAGGATGTAACTGCTCTTACCACGGTGAAGTTCATGACCTTGAGAATCCATATAGTCAAGGCCAGGTTGACGATCATGGTGACCAGCAGCAGCAGGACGAAGAAGTAGAGGCAGCGCTTCCTCCAGCCGTATATTCCCACAGGGTAGGCCTGGGCACAGGTGGGCCTCTGGAGCTGGCTGGGCTGGGCAGCCAGCATGTACTGCTCCTGGGTCATCTGGAGGAGAGGACAGAGGGGACAGTACAATTTAGACCACAAAAAGGGGTGAGAGAGAGAGAGAGAGAGAGAGAGAGAGAGAGGGGAGGGGGGCATGGAATCGCCTGGAATCGCCTTATTCCAGTTTTTTTTCCTGATGTGTTTATTTTTGTTGTTTTGCATTTCTCTTTGTCGGCTTCCTGGGGTGTAGCTTCTCACCGACACAAAATTAGATTTGTGTATGAAAATAAAGGCTATTTATATGTGATTATGGTAATATACAATTATTGCTGCATTCTCATTTGCTTAATTTATCATTGATCATTACCATACACATTTGGTTATTAACATCGAAAAAAAGAGGTTTAATTCATAAAAAATGAAAGAAAACGTGTGCATTCCAATGAGAGAAGAACAACATGGAGCGGAGTGGCCGTCATTTGGAAACCGTTCCTCCTGACACGCGCATAGGGCTTTGCCCTTTATGAACAAGTCTTGTTGTGATTTCTTGAGCAGCCATTGTGACTGGATTTAATTCAAGCTGTGCCCAACAGGTTGGAGTGCTATTGTGGCCCGAAGGCTCCATGCACTGTAAATAAGATAAGAAAGCACACAGTGACCAAACATGTGACACATGGGTCTGACACCGCACCTCCCTGATCCAGAGTCTCAGACAAGCAGTGTAGTGTAGGGCAGCAGTGCAGTGTAATGGTTAGGGAGCTGGGCTTGTAACTCAGAAGTTGCTGGTTCAATTCCCAGGTGGAGCACTGCCGTTGTACCCTTGAACAAGGTACTTAACCTGAATTGCTTCAGTAAAATATCCAGCTGTATAAATGGATTGTATGTAAAGAAATGTAAAACTGTGTAAGTCGCTCTGGATAAGAGCGTCTGCTACATGCCTAAAATGTCAAATGTCAAATGTTGCTGGCCCGTTGGTCCCAAACCGTGGTTGAAAGTGGGGGCGATCTCACCGCGAATGTGGATTAGGGTCGGTGGGGGGGGGTGAAACAGGTCGATGACAGCTGTTCCCTGCTTGTCCTGTTCTGAGAGAGGGGAGACTGCTCAACCACCCACCCCCCACTGCGCCCTCTCAGGCTTGTGCTTGTGCTGAAAATGTCAACAGGGGCCCTCGCTGAGAGCTCTCTGAGAGCGGCTGAAGAAGACGGTGAGGTAAGACGGGGGCTCAAGCTGGCTAACCTAGCAGTGTGACAGGGATGCCATCTCTCTCCGAAAAGAGCTTCTCCTTCGCTGTTCGCATGCTGCGCACTACACAAAGTGCCTTTGTACCGAGCCTGGGTCCCAGGCTCCCCACTGCGTGCACAGTGGCCTTCACTCCGAGCCCAGCTCTTGGCTGTTTGAGATAATCGAAAACGTGCACTTAAGGGCTTCCGCGATATGTGTCTTTAAACTTATTTTAAGCAGAAAGCAAGTTGGTTTCAGCGTTTAGGCCCCCCAGCGTGATTCTCCCTTTCAAAATGAGCTGTCAGTCAGTCAAAGCAAAATGCAACCCTCTTTCTCTGAGCGTGTCGGAGAAAATGCCAAGAGTTATCTGAGAACTGATCTGATTGATTAGCAAGCCCCAGAGTGAATGGGCTACACATACATAACTGGCCTCAGAGGGCAGATCATTTCATTCACACCAGAGATCAATTAATACTGTAGGTAGGGGGGAATTTTCATTTTTTGTTGGGAGAAAGATGTAGGTTTGCAGGGGGTCCCAGAATTGATTATGGGAAACCTGTTTTATAATATGTAGGAAAAACCCTATATTTTCAGACCCCTTTCTCTGTAAGAGGCTGTGGCTTGCCGGCCATGCCTGGCACCAGGGAGGAGCAGGCAAAAGGGGGAGAATAGTCCTTTAACCCCTACCACCCACCCTGTGGGGTGCATAAAGAAAACAAAGAAACGACAGAAAATGCTCTGAAATTGAAATATATCCTCTCTCCACAGGGCACAGCAAACTGTGAGTTTATACACAGGCCTGATGACGCAACACCTGGGCGGATTACCAATCAACCTCATGCCTGTGGGTGAGGCCGCAGCTGTCCGTGGTCCTAAAGGCCTCCCAGGCTTTGGGAGGCTGCAGGAACCTCTGACAGCTGCCTCAAAGGAGAAGAGGCCCTCTACTCCTCCTCAAACCCTATCAGCATCACAGAAACACAATTAATTAGTGAATTGGAGGAGTAGACAGTGATATTGTCAGACAAGAATTGTACTCAGCCGGGCTGTAACTCATTATCCATGAGTTGACCCGATGTGCACAGCCCTTAAACTCCTTAAACCACTGAATCCCGAAAGCAGAGGACATCTTCAGAATACTGAAAGTTAATGAAGCTCGCTGACAAGGCAACGTCAGGTTGAGCTATAAGAAAGCCCAAAAACAAATGTAAAGCAGTCTGACATGCAAGGCATTTATATAGGTATTTTATTCATTAATAGCTTTAGGCCCAACAACATACTACATCCAGTTCCTCCAGGACCTCATTTGGGAACACTGGTTCTTTCAGGAAAATGTCCATCTCATTTCAATAAGACATTGGGCATAGGCTACATGTTAAATTTTGGTTACAAGAACCCAGAAAGTATTCTTTAATTGGAGGTGTATCTGCAACATTCTCCCCACAGAGAAATGCTTGCGCACAATGCTTTCAAATGCATAGCTACTTTACAAGAAGCGTCTGCGATCGTCAGGTGTAATCAAATCCTACGGCAGCAGAGTGTTTCAGGCGATCAATTTTCCACCGATATTGCTTTAATTTCATGATATGACATTCCTGAATGTCAACACACACTCTAAGTTGTATTAACAAATCGATACCCTTTTAAAGGTCATCTCAGGGGTTAAGGTGATCTAGCATTACTGGCGAGATGTTCCAGATTTGCGTTAATTAAATGTTGACATTACTGAAGGAGCGCGGCGCGTTGTCGAAGGTGTGTCATGGAGACGCCTTGATTGACAGCTCCCTCCTGCACATCGTCTTACATAAGCCCTACTGTGCTGACAGTTTATGAATCATCCTACACTTCATTTGAAAATAGTCAGGTCTCATAATATCTGTCAGCTAATGCCTGGTCAAGGGCACCTTTGTTTGTTTTCTGAAGGGGAAAAAATACGAAAAGAACAATTCTTTGCCATCATTATTTGACTTACATAAATAATTGGAGCAAGATTGGTTTTTAATCCCTCTCTGGGGAAATTCTTTTTTTTTTTTTAAAGCTGGCTTTTAGAAATTGGATTCAGGGAATGAATTTTATTGTTAGGATGTACCTTATCAGACACACACATACACACACACACACACACACACACACACACACACACACACACGCACACACAAAAATAGACCTCCGTAAGGGCTGGGCTGAATAATGCTTGTCGCGTTCTAACCAAGCGCTTACGCTGCTTAACGTTTCTGTTTGGAGAGAGCCCCTTTCAGACAGCCTTGAATACGCATTCACTGGCTCGGTAATTCCATGAATAAGAGCACTCTCACGCATTCTCCTTTTGAATTCCCACTGGAGGGTGAATACCAGCTCGGCTCTCGCTGTCTAACATGTGAAACTAAAACCCGCACTGTGGAGAGATGAATCCTGGAGTGCTGGGCTATGCTGGATCCTGTACAGTAATTCAATACTGAAGCCAATTTTTCCAGATGCCAAGGAATTCATTCCCCTAACATATTCCTAGAAATTTCCCATCTTCAATGAGCTCCCTTACAAATTGTCCAAGCCTTTTCCACTTTACCTTCTTTTAAAAGTCCTCATCTATCACTGAATCCCATATATCTTTACTTCGAAAATTCCCCATTAATTTCCCCAAATTATCCAGTATATCTGGGGGATATTCCCTAGGCTGGCATCCCTGACTAGAGCGGGAGGTCCTGCGACCCCATACGTCGGAATCCCAAAGAATTGTTAGCCTGTCGGAATTAGCTACGAGTGATAAATGTGATCTCCCGTAACATCTCCCAGGTGAGCTTGTTTATTACCTGCGGAGCCACAGTGCCGCCGATATCAAGCCTGATGATACGTCACATAGGGTAGCGCCTCTGATCGTGTGAATACATCATCGCCCAAAGTACATTGAGGTGACAATGAAGCGGCACTCGTTGTCAGCATACTATTCCGAAAACGAATATTTGCGAGGACTGTGTGATTGCCTCTCATTTTTTAAATGCAGCGATTGACCATTATTCATCCTTCTCTATCCTTTGAGGGAGAAAGCAGGAAGTCAGGGGGGTTATGGGAGAGGCTCTCTCTGGTCACAGGTGCATTCTGGGTGGGTAAAAGGGCAGAACTAGTGGGGCAAGCAAAGTAGGACATGGAGAAAAACATGAGCTGTTTGGGGAGATGAAAGTGCTGAGGGTAATTGGAGGCTATGCACAGAAGCACTGAGATTTGATGAAAGCTCGCTGAACAACTTGGTGAGGTGAATGGTTTCATAAGAGATGCTGATCAGCACAGAACAAGAGAAGGTACAACATATCACTGGCATAATACATAAATGCAGGCGGGTGGGCAGGTGGGTTGGGGATTTTCAAAAATCTGTTCTGCTGACGTAAAAGGAATTTGGATCAGGTATCACACTGCCTCTACCCACATTCTGGCACCGTTGAGATTTTCCGCTCTGAAAGTAAAGCTTGGTGTTGCTTCGTCACTAGCGAAAAGGTACAGTACTATAGAAAAGACCTCACTGTGAAAATACTCTTATTTGATTCAATTCAAAACCCCTATCTTCCCATTTTCTCCCTATTTGGAATGCCACAGTCATATTCATAATCCCATCTCATCCCTGCAATGTCCTCTGTCTCCGTTTGGTAAACTGCAAACAAGCAGGGGTTCTCATCTGAAGCATGTGCTGGGCTGTGCAGTCATTGTGTCAGAGGAGCGCACTTAGTGCCCACCGGACTACAGGAGTTGCTCTTGCGCGATGAAGCAGGGACAACCCCGTCAACTGAAAGCCGGGGCGATGCCACGTCCAATCTGCAAATTAGCTGCACTTCGGCCAATGTTGGCACTGGAATGGTCCAGATTACATCCCGCTGCACTGAAAACCAGAGCTCTAGCAGGACGCGCCACTCAAGAGTCGCCGCAAGCACTCTTTTAAACACTGTTAGAGGCCGCGCATATCAGCGAATGAGTGGCCCCCGGGATGAGAGCAGGACACTTCCCCACGCTTTAATCAAAAAGCCTTTCCCTCAGGACGTCACACTGACTGATCTTAATGGCAGACAGTCCCTTCCCTATTCATGTCCTTTTATTTGCTTAGTCTCTGCTTTTATTACGCTTTAAATGCTCCCCGCCGCAACAATTCAGTTTAAATACCCCACCCAAGGCTATAACGCCACTGCTCTCTATAACACTGCCTGGGATTTGAACCAGCCCATTCTTTCAGCCAAAACATGCGACAGAAATATCCAGAGAAATGTTGTTCCTTTAATCTCTATGCCCAAATGGAAGGGACAAGCTGCTGCTGGAAACGGTGGATGGTGGGTCAGTAGCAGGCAGTCACTGTGGTGATCAAAGATCCCATGCCACTTATCGCAAGGAATAGGGGGGTTCCCTGGTATCCTGACCCAATCTGGTTCTCACAATCTGGCCGCCTATTTATCCCTCGGTTTAATTAGCTAAATTAATCTCACCCCAGCCGATGCGTGTTAAATGCGCTCCTGCAAAATGTGCGACGTCCATCACTCAGGCGGGGGGCCACACTTTGATGGTGGCCAAGGTAAGTTCCCCCATGGGGTAAGTACTTTGAGATCCATAAATGAAAGACCCTATATAAATGCAATCCAAGATTATTATTATTAGTAGTAGTATTACGAGGAGATTTCTGCCACTTTTTGTAGGCGGCCGTTCTCACTGCCCTTGCAGCTCAGCAGATCGGCGGCAGGCATTTACTCAGCAGGGCTTTAAAGGGCCGAGCGGAGTGTGTTCCAGAACAGATGCGCTCGGGCAAGGAGAGACAGAAGGGACGTGACGATGGCCCTCAAACAGAGCAATGATCCGCCCTGCCACAGAACCCCGGCGCAATCGAGCGGACCGTAATGGAAGAGATTTACTTGGCAAGAGAGCCCTCCATAATGGATGCTGGCCACCCCCCACCTGAAAACGCGCCACCTTCCCGACCGACGATGAACGTGGAGGCTCTTAAATCAAAACCCCGGCGTAAAAATGATCGCCTTTCACACTCGGAGGTTCCCCCCCACGCGTCTGTGGAGAAGAAAAGCAATCTCTCTCACTGCCAAGATTTCTCCGGTTGATTTCCACTATTTTTTTTTTGGTGCATTAATGCATAGGTAACTGCCAAAATAAAGGAAACACTTGAGGAAATTAAGGGCTCTGTTTTCTGGCAGCTCTGTTATGTTATGGGTGCATTTTTATGACATGGTTTATGTCCACTCAACCCCTTAGAGAGCAAGATAAATGCCAATAAATACAAAGCCATTCTGAGTGATCACCTTCATCCTATCGTGAAGCATTTCTCTCATGATGGGATCTTCCAGGAAGACAATGCCCCCATCCACAGGGCATGAGTGGTCACTGAATGTTCGATATGCATGACAACAATATAAACCATATGCCGTAGCTGTCTTAGTCACCAGATCTCAACCCAATTGAACACTAATTGGAGATTCTGGAGTGCTTTCCACCACCATCAACAAAACACCAAATGATATAATTCTCATGGAGGAATGGTGCTGCATCCCTCAAATAGAATTCCAGATACTTGTAGTGTGCATTTAAGCTGTTCTGGTGGCTCGTGGTGGCCCGATGCCCTATTAAGACACTTTATCTTGGTGTTTTGCTCATTTTGGCAGTTACCTGTACGCATTTTTTGCAGGTGATTTTCCTGGGCCTCGGCAGGGCCCCAGTGCCTGCTTATTTCAAATATAATGTATGCGTTGACTGGGAGCCAGAGCGGAGGAAGTTAATTAGAATGTAATTTAGAGCCGCGTGCAGTGGGAGATGGGCTCTGGTAAACAGTTCAGCAGGTGAAAGCTTTGGCTAAATTAGGCACACGGGACCATCTCTGCTCTGGGGGTTGGCTGTCAAAACCTTCTGTATTGGTCGCCAAACATCAGAAAATTACATCTAGCGCTTCACAGAAACCCTTTCCTCTCTGTAGCAGTGAGTGCTGCATCACTGCTGCAGAACGCCCTCCTATAATAATATAATATAATACAGTATATGCCATTTAGTAGACGCTTTTATCCAAAGCAACTTACAGTAATGAATGCTTACATTTTTCAGTATATGTGGCCCCAATGGGAATCAAACCCACAACCTAAGCGTTGTCAGCGCCATGCTCTACCTACTGAGCCACACAGAACCACAGAACTCCTCCATTCTGCACCTGTACAAAGTGCCAAAGCTCAACAGTGACAGGCAGAAAGAGCTTTATTCCATCACCCATCAGGCTCCTCATCCTGGGAGACATACAGGATATAGGGCACAATAAGTTACATGGCATAAGGGGAAGGGTGGGTTTCAGACTAAGCTGCATTAGTCCTTTCCTTCTTCTTCGGGTGTGCATCACTGACGGACCTTGGTCTGCCAGCTACAGAATTTGGCGTGGATAAGAGTGTGATTAGTTGCAGGGGAGTTAAAGACTTGAGTCTTCACAGCACACTCATACCTACGGGCAATTTAGACTCTCCAATTAGCCTCGTGCATGTCGGGAGGAAACCGGAGTACCGGAGGAAACCCACGCTGTGGGGAGAACCAACTCCACACAGATTGGTGCCGCCTGACTCGGATCATACAACTTCTGGTAATCCGTTGCTACCCACTGCACCACCGTGCCAGCCCAGTCCTTTCCAATGTAGCGGGTGTGCTGGTTGCGTCCACTACACGTGGATAAGAGTGATTAGTTCCCGGAGTTAAAGACTTGAGTCTTTAGGGGAGCTAAATCGCTCTCTTGTCACGCCGAGTGGGTGTGCGGGCAGCTACATTGGTGCCGTGACGGATCATACAACTGTTGGTAAGCTACAGGAGTTTAGAGGAGAGAAAAGTGAGCGTACAGAAAGTGACGTGGATAAGAGTGTGATTAGTTCCCGGAGTTAAAGACTTGAGTCTTTAGCTCAGCAAGCTAAATCGGTCTCTTAATAATATATAATATACGCCATTTAGCAGACGCTTTTATCCAAAGCGACTTACAGTAGTGAATGCATACACTTTCAGTATATGTGGCCCCAGTGGGGATTGAACCCACAACCTAAGCGTTGCCAATGCTGTGCTCTACCAACTGAGCCACAGAGAACCTCTCTTGTCGCGTCGAGATCCCTCGGTTCGAAACTCGCTGCAGACAGAACCAACTCCGTTACACCAAGACATCAGATGTCTCACCGGATATCAGATAGTCATCTGTGAGCGACACTCCTTTCTGTGCCAGCTCGATCCTGTAGTACTGTGTGCTCAGTTAGGGTGTAAAATAGGCTCTAGCTCGTAGATGAGTGCTTTGGAGGAGTGCACACGCTTCAGCTGCACTTCTCCTGGTGTGCAGGTGGCACAGCAGTGACTCCAAATAGAAAAAAGGGGAACACTTACTCACACAAAAAAACAACAACCAGCAAACGCAGTGTGACCATTGCCTTCAGAGTGAATGGCACTAATGAACAGGAGTGACTACAAGGATGATCTCCATGCCAGGGGAGGCGCAGGATTCAGGCTCCAGGCCAGCTTTTCCACTTCCAGTAAATGTCTTTTTTTTAAATGTCAAAGTTCACCAAACAACTGGGGTATAAATAAAAGAAAACGGCTGACAGCACTTTGAGTAAAAAAAAAAAATTAAATATAAAAAAATCGAGTGATTTAGTTTTGACTTTCTGAAAAGGACAAATGTGTGCATTTCCAATTCCCTTCCCTGAAAGAGCAGTAAATAACCGTTCCGAGAATTTCTACAGACGAGGCGTACCCTGTGCCCAGTTGGCACGGCACGGTAGTATTTCTCCTATCTCTTTATCCTACCTTACATCCGTAACCACAATCAAGTCTACCCACGTATTGGCGACCTTGAATCGAGCCTTAATCTCCCAGGCCAAGAATTTTCAAATGATGACAGCCGTGGTGGTGGCAGTACCGGGTTCAGATCTAATCGTTTTAGAGACGGGGGCCAGCGCTCTAATCTGGGAGTGAAAGAGGACAAATCGATGGGGACGGTGTTGTGGCGGCAGGAATCTGGCACAGTGCCATGGAAACGGAGGGAGGTCCGCGCAGAGCCGTGGTTGGGCGGGTGAGGGCCGAAACTGGGCAGATCTTAGGACTGATGGCCACGCCTGACAGGACCTGGATTCAGCCCTCTCCCCAGGGCAGCTTCATATCTCCAGCATTCAATGGAAATGCTCACCCACCCACCAGTGAAAAAATAGGTAAGAATCGGTAATCCCGTAAAGCACTTTCCTTAGTGCCTGGAATAAGCTAATCAGGCAGATTACTATCCTTAGTTTATGATTTCTTTTTTAACTAGTTGCTTAATTCCTAGTGAATCCTCGCTCGAGCTACCCGCCTGCAGTTGAATAGCCAGCGTGCCCACTTCGGAATCACATTCAGATTGTAAAGTACAGAGTTTATTTCACCCCTTGTTATGCACGTTTACTTGTTTGTTTATTATTTTTATTTTTTTACAATCTAT
The DNA here is from genome assembly GCA_029706075.1 of Aldrovandia affinis. NCBI lineage: Eukaryota > Metazoa > Chordata > Actinopteri > Notacanthiformes > Halosauridae > Aldrovandia > Aldrovandia affinis. The sequence goes on from JAINUG010000024.1 coordinate 489,445, forward strand.
TTGGAGGAGCTATCCCAAAGCTGATGGGCCAGATCAAAAGCTATCTGCTTTATGAAGCGCCGTGTGGGTTCCTGGAAGTGGCGGGGTGGTTCCTGGCACACCCACAGAGGGCCCTGCGATACATCACACGGCCGTTTCCCACGGCAACGCAGCGGCTACACATCAAGCAACTGTTTACACTAATCCCAAATGGAAAACAGCCTCATTCAGCTGTCACGTTAGATATGGCTGACAGAAAAGTGTAACAGTAGGGCTTTACTGCCTGTACCGTACGCTAGCATTCAGGGCAACACTGTAACATGATGTTTCAGAGCCACACTTGTACCATGAGGTGATTGGTTTGAATCCTCACTGTGAGACCAGTGACAGATCTTTAAAGGCAGGCACTCAACCCAAGCTTCTTCAGTAAATACACAGCAGTGTAAATACATCATATTATGTGAAAGAATGCGATGCAATGCGTCGCCCTGCATAAGGACAGGCCACTAAGTAAATCAATTGATGCAGGGGTGCTGCAATTCGGGATGGATACATGTTCCATCCCGCTGCATTCTACAGTGATGAGCACTCCAACAACATTAAAATATCTCTTTAGCTACGGGAGGCCCAATGGGAGCTCATGTCCAAAACAACTCTTTGGCTCCCACTTTGAAACATCATTCAAAATATTGAAATCATCCCAAAAATTATTATCAATCAATCCATCCTTATCACTGAATCAGCCAATATGGAAAAATCCCAATTTCGCAATAAAGAACAAGCCACTCAATTGACCCAAATGAGCTTGACAAGCTCAAGGATCTAATTCATAGTGATACTTCCCGGACCTCCTCACCAAGCTTCCAAAAAAAACATTTACGCCATTTCAAAACATTTTCAACACTACAGAACATCACTCATTTGACATTTTTTCTAAATGCTGGAAAAATACATAAATGTTCCCCCAGATTGTCTCAAATGGTCAAGCACTGGCAAAAATGCACGACAACCCTTCAGGTCCACATATAGCAAACACATCCAATTAAAAAATACTGAATAGGTTACACTGCACTCTGGAAAACACTTTTTAAAGGTTTATCCATATTAGTGATACCTGTTCCAAATGCACAACCCACAAAGGCTGACTATTACACATGTGCTATGGGAATGTGATTATATTCAACAGGGGCAGTCATGCTAAAACAGTCATTCGATTCAACCTCACCATCCTTCAGAGAATGGGTGAATGTTTTTAACACATAATACCAATTGTGTTCAGTTTTTTAGAAGAAAAAAATGGTGCAGCCAGACAGCCACTGCCATAGGTGTAAAGGTTTGAGTTTTATTTTGAATTTTTATTTTATTTAATTGTTTTGATTGGGGGGGGAGGGGGCACTGTTGCTTCAACTTTATGCATACAGTGGGGAGGAAATATAGTAAGGGCCACGACAGTACCATGATTCAACAGAATGGATTTAATGTAGTCTGGTGCCTCGCACGGAAGGTTCAATGTAGTCCAGTGCATCGTCCCCAAACCCAAAGGATGCGCTGTAGCTTACTGCCCACACATTGTTATGATATCGTCGATTAATTACCTTCACACTTGATCACCTCCCTGAGGAAATATGCTGGTGAATGAGTATAGCTTTCAGCCTCAACAGCAAAAATTACCCCTTACCTATTCAATTCAACAGCAGCCAATTTACCTTCAAAGTTCAGCTCGACAGCCTTATCTATAAAAAACACCCTTTACTGTTAATGCTAACCTTTCGTAAACAAAACAGCCGTGCATAATAACAGCAAATAATATATTTAAAACACAAAGGCTATACTTACAATACATGACTGATTACTTCATCCAAATATTATTCAGCTTTAACCACTTTCTCTCACAATACACAAATAATTATATGGTAATGTGGATACACTCTATTATAATGCTCTATTTATAATTTTACAAAATAACACATTTATGGCCCATTTACTGACCTATTCCATCTCTCACATTAAACCCATTCTTAAAAACATCCGCTCGCTCCCAGTGAGAACCACAATTGAGTATTACTATACAATTCTACTTACTTACCTATAAAGCCATATCTAGTCTTGCCCCCACACAGACACCTATCTCTCTGACCGACTGCTCCCCTACCAAGCCCCCATGCACTAGAGGTTTCATGCAACATTGAGTTTTCTCAACGACAATGAATGAGAAAAGACTAAATGGCCCGCTGAAGTGAAGATACACAGTGAGGCCGAGTCACCCGCGGACCCGACTCACGCCCATTCTGCCTGGCTATCCAATCACACCACTGACCAGTGACAAACGGGTTAACAACAGATCATGGAAGGCCTTTCATAAACACATTTTGTGTGCGTGACACAACACACACACACACACACACACACACTCTCCCATGTACACAGATCAGGAGGGTTCAAAGGGACTCAAAGGAATCACAACTGAACACTGCCCAGTAAAAAAAGGAAAGATCAATGTGGAGACACCCTTAAAAATGGATGAGTCATGACACCCCTGGCTTTGGCATTAAAAATAAAAGCAGAGCTGCTCTGGACTCCCCCTGTAATGCACAGCCGGATGTTCAGCTTTAATCTTTTTCAACTCACAGAGCCCCGCTGGTAACAGTGTCCAAACTAAACTGTCAAGACTCAAGATTTCGAACACAAAAAAGAAACTAAAAGTACAGGCTTCTGTATGTACTCGTTTCAGGGACACATTCTTGGGTGCTTCAGCCTGCTCTCACTAGCAGTTCTGCATGACCTGAATACCTGTCCTAAGAATGAAGGCTGGGATGAGTCATGGGAAATGTAGATTCGTGATTGCATTGTAACGAGGGTAGGTCTGCTGCGGGTTTAAAACCACAGCCCCCACCATCCACACAGCACGAGTGACACAAATCTCTTGCTGGACTAAAGACCAAAGGACCTTGGTGAGGGAAACAATCACACCTTTATTCAGCTGTAGGTGGAGATGCCACGCTCTGTAGCAGACACTCGCGTGCTCACTCACGTCTCTGAACCTCTCAACAGTGGCATGAGAAGCTACTTTCCAGCCTCCAAAGGGCACCTTAAAGCCGATGGGGCAACATCGCTGCAGTGTGGAGTTGGAGATTATGGTCCAGTTCCACGCTCTGAGCAGAACTGTGAGCTCCCCCATGTCTATCTGCAATCACAGCCACTCAGAACATAAATCTACTGGAAAACGTTACGTTGCACATTATGTATATTATGCCATTTAATATAATACAGCAGAACCTTTTATAATGCAATGTTGAATGCATACATTTTGCATATACGATTGAACCCTTTGCTCATCTTTATCAAGGGTGTGAATACATTTGTATATGCAAGGGTCTTTGCTATCTTTATAAGGGTGTGAATAATTTGGGGGTGCACATTGTATTATTGTAGTCTGTTTGGAAAAATTGCCCAGCAAACATAACAATTGAACCTGGCGATTGATTCAATATAATGAGTTGTGTCCTCAGCTTTTAATAACGCATTTCTGCAAATATAAGCTTTTTGTGTTTCTTATACATTACGAGTTTGTCTGAGTGTGAAATTAACAGGAAATTGCTCCGTAAAAAGCATACGCTCATTTAAATTTGTTCAGACAAACTTCAGGACTATAATGCATGGATTAGGGGGTAGAATGGATCTGGGCCTGAATGCAAATAAGTGAGGTATTGAGCAACAGTGCTGCAGGACTAGTGCAGGGATTTAGTATGGAATTGTATTGATTATGATGAAATTCAAGTGCCAAAGAGTGCCAAAGAAATAAAACCCAACATGAGTACTGTGGACCTCCGTGGACACTAACCCACAATTACAAATCCAGTGTGTCCTGCCTCAGTTCCCAGTGGTAAAATCTCAAAAACGGGCCATGTGTTTGATACAGCAAATCATCCTCAATATGAGGGACGGAGATTAAACCCGACCGATGAGGCTGGATGCAACTTTCCCCTAAAGGCCAAACAAAGAATAGATATTTTTTAAAGGAGGAATGGGGGAGGGGAGTGATGTGGTTCCCACAGTAATGGACAGCAATAAGAGACGTGGAGGAAAGGTCCAAAGCAGCAGCCCGCGGACAATTTGGATGGGTGGTCGTGAATCTTGGACACGCGTGGGGCAGAATCAAACGGTATCCACGGCCACCTCCGTTTCAAGCATCAGCGAAAAGGAGTTGCGGGACCAGCGGGACCTCTCTCTGATGGCAGCAAGCAACATTTCTGACCGCTTTATGCTGCTAGTACCACTACTACTACTGCTGCTGTTTCTTCCTCTCTTAACTACTGCTGCAGTTACTACTAATGCTACTGCTATGGCCAAAATGAACTGCTACTACTACAGCCTCCACTTCTAGTAACACAACTACTGCGGCTGCTGCTACCATTACTGCTCTAAGGCACAATTATATGCTCTTTCTGGGTTTTTCATTTGGGTTTATATTCCTGGTCTCACATTTGGTTGAACGTTTCCATCGCAGGGATTTGCAATTTAGACTCTCCAATTAGAGCATGTCTTTGGACTGTGGGAGGAAACTACCCGGAGGAAACCCACGCGGACACGGGAGAACATGCAAACTCCCGTTTGTCTACCATTGCCACTACTACTACTACTACTGCTGCTGCTGCTGCTACTACTAATAACAATAATAATAACTACAACAATAATAATAATAATAATAATAAATATGAAAATATATATTATAATAATAATGGATCGGATTTATATAGCATAGAACACAATAGAACACAATGGAAAGCACCTTAATTACCGCCAATGTATTGCCCCCATATGGATAGTGCATGATTGCAGTAGGTTGGGGCCAGAACGCTTGCCACACGAATCATCTGAGGTGAGAGAGGCAGATTGAGAGAGGCAGGTTGGGAGTTTGCCCAGAACACAGAGGAACCCCTGACTTTTTGCAATAATTAAGGTGGATGGGCGAAGAAGATCAGGCAGGTCTGTCTGTTTGACAGGCTCTACTGGAGTAGCCTAAACCATAAATAGAGAGAAAATGTGAAATGGAACACATGACTCATTGTTGCTAGTGAGAGAACTGCTCTGAGACAGAAGCATTGCTGATATTAGCTGGCTAGCTCAGAAGCAATTTAACAGATGCTAGCTGTGGAGAAAGGAAGATGGCTAACTACATGACTATCCGAGCTCAAGCGATCGATCAAAACGGACAAACAGTCTAATTTTAGCTGGCTCACTATTACACATTTTTGAAGAGCTGTAGGAATATAAAGCTAAGTGAAGTAAACGACTATACCTGAGAACATGTTTATTGATCAATGCCTACTTCTGCTACAGTTTGCTTGTTAGCCACAGAAGAAGATACTTCACTTACAGATACAGAAAATAGCCTAATTAAAGAGCCCAATTAAAAAGCCTCATTTAGATTTGTTTATTTCTGATGGGGGGCATGCACACATACACACACACATACAAATATGCACATGGGGGTGCACACCCACACACACACACACACACACACACACACACACACACACACACACACACACACACACACACACACATACACACACATAGATACACACACACACACACACACACACACACAGATATGCACACACACACACACACACACACACACAGGTGTAAGCCCACACAGAATTACCGTACCTATGGGATTGACTGCACAAGGTTTCTCCACACCCTGGTAATCATGTGTCCTAGTGAGCTTCCGTCTGGGTATAAAGTGCCGGTAAGCACAGGTCCAGGATCAGTTTGATCCTTACTCTCATGGAAACCATGGTGAGCACTGGGAGTGGATTAGCTGATCCTTGTGACAGACTTGAGTTTCTTCAAAGCCTGGAGCCACAAAAAACTCTCAAAATTTTAAGGTGGCTCATATTTTGACGGACATGTGAAAACATGATTTTGTTTTATCTATTTATTTATTTATTTGACCTCAGTTTTTATGTCTGGAAAAAAAAGTTGGCTCTTCAGCATCTTTACTAATGACATTTGGAGGTTGTCAAGGTTTCTTTGACAGGTCAACAGGCTTTATCGCATGTTTTTCTTTCGGTTTTCCCCCGATGCTATCACCCTGCACGAGAAGGTGCATCCATCTAAAAATAAGCACTTTTAAAATTGTATCATTTTAAAAAGTTGCAGGGACCTATTCATTAAAAATAATTGTGGCCAAACTTTATGAGGCAAGACTTTGCTTGACCTGCGTAACTTGAGCAGTTTCACTTTTATCACAAGTCTAATTAAACCAGAACAGAACCCGGTGAACCATGAGAAAATCGATTCATTGACTCAATAACACCTCACTTACATAACCAGGGGACATGGCACAGGTATATTTTAAGCGATGAGGCAGGAGTATCATTAAAACTCCCATGCCTGGGATGACAATGAAGATAACAATCATTGCCTTGTCATTTACTGTATCTGCTCAGCAGGGTTGTCTGGGGGAGACTAACAGTAATAGCAAATATAATATATTAACAAAACTGCATATTTTCTAATGTTATTCTTATGGAGCACAGTACCTTGCTGAAGGGTATAACAGCCTGAAGCTTGTGAAAGGATCACTAGTTCATCGATGCACTGAATTTCAAAAATCATCACTGCACAAAACAGAAACATTGATATATTCCATGGACCTGGAATGTGTGCTCGGCTATGCTCAATGGAAAAAAATCTATCTTTAAATCAGCACCCCTGAAGAAGCATATTCTTTGTTTTCAATGGCCTTTCTTCCTTAACCTTTGTAACATGTAAACCAAACAAGACAGAGAACTGCAGTAAACATTATTAGCATATCAACAGCTGGCCTTTTCAAGTCAGGAAGGTGGAGATAAAGACAGACAAAGGAAGTTCATCTGAATTTTGTATTAATTTATATAATTTGTTTATAATTTGCCACATTTTTTCTCCCCAATTTCGAATTGCCTATTTTGCCTCTCGGATCCGAGATTAAAGTGGATGGGCATATAATGTATGTACAAAAACGTACGTTATGAAACTGTCCAATAGAAAAGGTTTATATAATGAACTATTACAGACTATTTGTCATTATGAAGGCTTAATCGTTTGCACACATTTCAGAGGAGGCACATATTAAGCAGTGATAGCACAACCCATATGGCTGCGATTATGCATTCCAATGCGAGGAGAATGGTGGGGAAAAATGTGCAACCGTTGACGAATGTGAAAAAGAGGACCTCGCCATTTGTTCTCCAACTCTTAACATCTGTGCCACTGCGTGCAGTACAGGTCAATGCATGAGGCTCATGTGCTGTATAAATTGACGACCGATTTCAATTAACGGGAAAAAGAAATTGGAGAGAGAAAGGCGAGCAATGCCAATCGATCCAAACCCCCCGACCTCCAAACCCATCGCCAGTGAAGTTACACGCTCAGCTGTGCATTTAAAGTAACATTCACGTAACAGTTGCATTCGGTGCGGTCTCACTTCTTTCAAAAAAACCCGTCAACCAGTTCCTGAACTGTACAAGATAATATAATTAAGCATGTTTCTAGCTGGGATTTAACATCATGACTGTTATGACTGGCTAATGCTCTGCATGTGAACCAACCAGTCTGATAAATCATAGTGGTTTTTGCCGGTACATATTTTTGTTCTAATAGGCCACGGTTTTCCACAATTTCACCTGCTATTCCTCATTATCCTCCTGAATGGTTCTGAATGGAATACCACAAATTATTCATAGTTTGCTGGAATTTATGTTATGCTGGAATATAATCTACATTCAAGATTTTTTTTCATGTGATATTTTTTGGAAACAACTCTGAATTGTTTAGGTCGACCCGGTAAGGGATTCTGCATCATCCACCATGACACTAAGTACAGATCTTATAGGAGAGATACAATAAACACTTTACACTATCTTTACTGCAGACTTTTGAGAAGAGTAATAAAACTGGGGTTTTTCTGTGAAATTGATATTGTTTGTTGTAATGCTCTCTGGTTAATGGATTGCCAGTACTAAACCTTTAGATGATAGAGTATTTTCAAATAAAAAAAGAAAGAAAAAAGAGCAATCTGTTTCCACGGATAAAGAGAGATATACTGTAGAACTGGAGAGAGGTGCATATTGTATACTATCTTGCCAGTGGTGTAGTATGGAAGGTCATAATATGCTGTGATACTATCTGGCAGCTCACAGGAAGGTACGTGTATGAACAAAAAAATTGAAACACATCAGTATTCTAACAGTGAATGGTTTAATTGGGTCACAAAAGTCTATTCTATCTGGAATTTTGCAGGAGGAATACAACATCATTCTTCCACGAGAAAGTCAATCAAAGCATGTTTGCTTGATGGAAATAGAAAACTGATATCGAAGAGCATGAGTTCATCCAAAACATGCCAGGAAAAAGCACCCCACACCATTATGGAACCACCAGAACCCCTTTGTTATCATTTATTTGTTTACTACCTGTATATGTGTGGGGGAAAAATCATTAGATACACCATACAACTTCTCTAGATATCATATCAGCAATATCCTGGTCAGTACCCATCACACCCAAAAAGAGATAGGGAATGGAATTTACTCTACAGCCTGTTTGGAGAGCCCGAGTGCAACCTCATGACATGTCCCATGGGTCTCATAATATGTGGACGTAGTTGTCTTAGACCATATTATGCCATTTAAATCGCAATGGCGCCACCCATATTTTATATAAAATTTTACACAAGACAGTGATCCATTATCCAGACTTTTTCTTTCTTTTTCTTTTATTCAGTTGCAGGCATGAGAGAAAGAAATGCATTGTGGGAGATTTTTGTTTCATTAAACTGAATAGGAAGTAGCTTGTAGCTTGAAACATTGAATAATTCTGCAAAAAGAAAATATATATTATATATAAGCTGTAAAATATTTTTTTCTAGGATCGTCAAAGTGCGATGTTACTAGAAGGCTTTTTAAAATAATTTTATTTCATTACATCGCAGCCTAATTTCATCACTGCTTATTTATCAAAGAAAATACTGTTGGGTATGGCTTTATTTATGAATGAAGGACACAACGAATAGCCTACCGTACTTCAATTAAAAAAGAAAACAGTTCCACTCTGGCAAATATCTGGATAGAAACATGGCAGGTCCATAACTTCTGCATTGCGTAACAACCTCCTCGTAACTCATGCGCTAACAACGGCATTGGAAAGGGAGGCACGGCGATGGCCTGTGTAGGAGAATCACATCGCATGCAGTCATTGCTCTTTGCAGTGAGAAGTCTTTCATAAGGGCAAGAGCGCGTTCTGCAGATAACAATATATGATCATAAATGTCACATCAACGCAAGCTGAATTGCACAGAATGTGCCCCTAATTCACAGACAAAGACTTGACGCTTATCTCATCATACATATAAGAGGATTCATAATATCAATTCTTTCTGTTATGGTTTTTATTTAGCACAGTTTTTCAGCCCGATGACTGTAATTCCACAGCGGTTCTGTTATGTTACTGTTGATTCTGAACCTCTCGTGACAGGTATGTAATGTTAGAATGGCACGTGAGCCTTGTTAGTCACTGGGTAATTTCACAAGCCGCAAAAACGTCAAACATTTCTACTGTCATTACGAGTAACAATGCACATGTACGGAGGCTGGTTGCATTCGACTATGTGCTCTCCTGAATAGATGGAGGATGTTGCAGCAATGTGATTGGCCTACACTTTGGCACTGCATATTAGGGAATAAAGAAAAATGGGGATGAAAAGTTGTTGAAAAACATGCAGTCATCTGTTAAAGTAACCACAAATAGCTATGCTGAGTGTGAGGGGTAGCCCTGAAGTCTCACAAGGTCAGGGTTCACTGTGTCTGTTAAGTGAAGTTCATTAATGATAGCAACATTTAACATCATTTTTGCTACTATTACATTTTTTTACAATATTATTGACATTTTTATCAGTTTTAACATGACCCAATATTATTGTAATAGAACGGAAGTTAACTCAATTAATTTCCTTAACCCTATGGGGTCAACATTTCACATACAGACTTGAAGCTGAAAGAGTCGTTAAACGTGACAAAAGCAAAGCACTGTTCAGTGAATTCACATCTTCACTACAGAAGTAGGAGACAATTCCACTCCGTGAGGTTAAAAACACAGAGAGCTCAGGGGAAAAGATGTATGCACATCACAGAGACGGCTGTACACACGGCTCGCCGCGCGGAGAAATGGCTGCGCACAGCCGAGGGAACAGAGCACTGCCGTGCCGACACAATACAGCCTCTGTTGCTAGGAGAGCAAGCGCAGCAACAAGTACTGTATCTCTGGCTTTCTCAACTCCCCCCCACTCTCTCTCTCTCTCTCACACACACACACACACAAACACACTCAAAAACACACACACACACATATATGCTTGCTCGCACACACACACACATAGGCACGCATACACTCACACTAAGGCACACATGCATACCCACCCACACACACACACACAAGAACACACTCACACGCACACACAGGTCCTTTTCAGTGACCTGTTAACTTTTGGCCTCTTTTGTGAATTTTTTTTTTTTTTTTTTTAAACAAACACTGATGACATTCCCTTGTCTAATATCCAATTTTAATAGTATTTCCACTTTTGCCTTTTTTTATCAATTTCCATTACATGCTCACTCAGTAATATTAACAATGATAATACTGTACATGTCTATGATAATAAGACATTTAATGAGGCGTAATTGCATATGCTACTTCCATTGTCAAATCCATTTGGTCAGAGGTTTGTATCTTTAAGGCTTATATATATTTATATGTATTTATTATATTCTAAATTGCTTTTTATTGTACATTCCACTTTTTCTCAACACGCAGTAAGTGAAATGGGCAACATTACTATGCAGGCAGCAATCGTTGCATATGTTTTTTTCAACCCCTATTTACAGCTATTAATTTTGTTCCTGCACACACCTCCAAATGACGGTACAAGGCCCCGCCAATCTCCCGGATAATTGAATCATTTCCGACGAGGGGTGTACACACACGGGAGCGGAAACATGCTAAGGTCAGCGGCGTGGCTGGGGTCCTATGTAAATGATCACCTGACGCAGCACATAAACAGTTCCTCAGCTGTCGAGGCCTGGCGTAGTGGCAGCTGGTGCCCAGGTTAAGCATGCCATTGAGGGCTGGGGGAGGGGGGGGGGCAAGAGGTGCACACATGGGTGACGGGGGGCGGGGGGTGTGTGCAGGGGAAGCAGGTGGCAAGCCTTCCCTTTGGAAGCAGACCGTCATACATACTAATGTGGGAGGGGAAAAGGGCACTACGGCCTCCGACGAAAACGTTACTGCATGTGGAAGTCGGCGGACATCTTCTCACAATCTGCGAGCCATGCTGCGACTGGATAAGGACCGCAGCTGAACTCACCTGAACTTTCCTTTCCCCCATGACACTGTCCTGGACTTACTTATATATACACATGTTATTATGCTGCAGGCATACAACCAGCCAAGCAAAATGTGAGGCTCGTTCAAAGCGTTAGAGGACCGTGTGCAATATCAACCAGCAGCCATGTTTAACAAGAGCCCAGAGAAATAGTTTGTTTAGAAGTACCAGCCACATTGAAACCAGCATTATAATTTAGTGTACGGTATGGCCTTTCCCTGAGGTAACTATTTTTATAGAGCTTATTTTTACAGAATGTCTCGAAGTGTCCTTTACTGCAGTCAGGTCAACCACATTATGTTTTATTTGGCATAAATCAGCTGTAAAATGTCAGGTCTTTTTTGCTTTTAGTTGCAGGATTTCCTTTTTGTCTTTCCCTCGCTCTCTTCTGTCTTCTTTATTCTCACTCAAAATTATTCCTGACAAATTCCTGGCATCTACCCTCATAAGATCAACCATCAAACATGCCTCAAAGATATGACGCTGGTCATAAATACATCTGACAGACTGGCTGGTAGACCAATCCAAGGGGCCTTGAGACTTGTGGCAGAATAAGTCTGGACACCCTCAATATTGGTCAGTGCCACTGGACAGCATTCATATCCAACAAGGCAAATATCAGGCTGAGGTGTTTGCCTTACTAATCACAACATGGGCTCACCGGGGAGATACCATTGCATGTAGTGAATATTTATTAAAGCACAACCTTCCAGGAATACCAGAAGATTAAACCAAAAAAAGAAACCTGTTGCCAGACAAAACCATCGCGCCATGCTCTGATGACTTAGCTTTGAGTGGCAGACAGTGTAGCAGTGCAAGCAGTAAATCGCCACATACATACATTTTCCTGAGTGTGTTATGAATCGCAGGATGTGGCAGAACCTGCTAATGTTGTTAGCTCGGAAAGAGTACAACCTTCACCACGTCTTCCAGAAACGGCGTGCCAGCAGCCGCCAAACTGCGATTGCTGCAATCATAAAAAAATATTTGCAGCTAAAACACTGTTAACGTTTGTTAATTAGAGGCTGCGTTGTCATACACAACAAAACCTGAAATCCCATTGAAAAGAACAGCCTATGACTCGTTCAGGTGATTAATAACCAACTAAAGAAACAATGCCAAACACATATGGCCCAGACCGTCACATGGCATGGTGACACTTTGAGTCACTAGGGAGTGCTTACCTCAGCTGAGAGTGATATTCTTCCTCACTTTCACGCTGAAAGCCTGGGCAAAACTGACCAGTCTGTTATGAAAACCGCCTCAGACAGTGAGAGGCATTAAGCAGGCTGCTGCTCCTCCGCGCACACTGCAAACCAGGACCATTTGACATCACCATAAAATACGAGCTGATAATTAAAAGCTGCAGGCTGTGATATTTCCAGGGGAAGGATTTTTCTCTGCATTTCATCATTAGACGAAAAGTTTTGAGCTGAATAAGCATCACAGAGGAGAACAGGAAAACAAACAGTTTGCCCCCCTCTCCCAGCACATGAGCCACATGAGCCACACATAAGGATGTCGAGTAATAAGTGCTTTTAAAAACAGCAACAAAAACACATAAAATCTGATGTGCCTAGCAGGTTAAACACCTTTGTTGTGGCCGCTCTCTTTTTGAGAGAACAAAGAACAACATGTACAACACCATTTACAGATACTGTACTACTACAGGCTCACTAGAGTGGCATTTTGAGAAATCCTTTTCCCCCCGCCTCCCACCACCACACCATCTGTAAAAATGCCTAGACTTACACAAAAAAAGGATTCTTATGCTCCAGATCCCATAACTGCATTGTCTAGGATTCTGCATTTCCATGATCAAATTGATCAGTAGAAATACATAGCAGGTCAGGCCAAACTGCTGTGGGGTGATGGCTGCTGTCCCTATAATCATCTTCCTGGATTCAATGAACATTTGACCCACAATTAAATGTAAGGATAATCGTCCATTTTTGTCTTCACTAAGACAGTTGGCCAAGTTCAGCAAGCACAACACAAAGCCGCCAAATTGTATTTGTGAGTGAAAAGTTTTCACTTGCATTCATTTGTAAGTGAAGGACAAATGCTAAATAAATCCAGGCCCATGATTCCTTTCTAAGGCCTCCAAGAGCTGTTAAAATTAAAAGCTCAGGTGAGTAATGAACCGAGTCATCAAATACTCTCTGCAAGAATCTCAAGGTCAAATAAAGACAGAGACTGAATCCTTAAATTCTTAATGCCCCTCGCCTAAAGGCTTCAACGCAGCAGGGGTGTCTTTGAGATGATGCCGTTTCAGTTCTTTAAAGAGTGAATCTCTCAGCGGATTCTTTTGGTTGTTGTTTAGTTTTTTTAAGACAATATTTGCAAGGCAACTGAAATTGCAATGCATATTTAATTGCTGAAGAGTCAACTTAAGTCAAATTAATGTCCTAAGGTCATATACATGGTGACACATACACCTATGCCACAATTACATTATTCATGTGCTGAGAAGGCACCGAGTTGGATATGTACGGTACGACAGCATTGTCACAACAAGAAAAAAAACAAAATAGCAATACGTGAAGCAGACTCTAATAAGACCCAGGTCAGCTACCTACTGACAAAGCTTCAGGAGCTATGGTGCGTTGAATAGTAAGTTGGTTTGTACGGCTACTGTGCAAACAGACTGAAAACAAGCTACCCTTAACGGCGGGGAATTTTCAATGATTATCGCTACATCTGCGCATCAAAGAGTAGGCATTCCTTCCAGAAGAGAGTCCTCTTTCCATTGAGAGATTTTATCATACGTCTACAGCTATCAATGAAAAGGTCCAGACATAACTATATACAATGTATGTATAATCAAATGTAAGTGCGGGCTATACGATTACGGTACTTTACATCCTAAATGACATACAAGCAAAATGGAAGACATCAGGAAGTGTGGAGAACAGAGCCGCGATTTAAATGCAAGTGCCTGAGACACCATCTTCCTTTTGAAACTGGTGACATTACAGTGGAGGGAGGATACGTGGTGATTATATCTCTGGCATCCATTGAATGTTTGGATTTGGATATTCTGTACAGGACATTGAAGCGTCCCACTCTGGGTGCAATGGTCAGAATGGATCTGAGAGGACATTCAGTCCTGGTGGGCCTGGTGATGGGATGCCCCAGTTCTGGATTCTTAAAAAATCTGGGTAACCACAAACAGTGACTGTTAGCTCTGTCACCGTTTGACCCGATGCCAGAAACAGTGAGGCCATTGTGTTGCTGAGTTTGTCGAAGCAACTAAGCCTTTAATCATTGTTTATAAATAATGAGTGAGTTTCTCTAATGGCAGGGCTATTAGTTATACATGCATCGATTCGGTGGGGAATTTACTGCTGAAATGGGAGCTGTCTGCAGACTAAGACTCTACCATAAAGAACTGCTGTCTGAGTGAAAGTGTGTATTAAAACTCTAGACAAGGAGCCAGGAGACCACGCAGGACTAGCCGCTGCTAACAATGGATTAAAGGGGTCTAACCTAACATCCCGCACGATTTACAATTGAGTTATTTGGCAGACAATTCTATCCAAAGAGACTTACAAGAGTGCATTCATATGGCTAGAGATCATCGCTAGAGCTATCGAACAGTACGTTACACTCTAAACACAAGCCACAAGCCACACAAACAGCTTGGACATAACGAAGCAAGAGTTTATTATTCAAAATGCACCAGCTTTCACAGGACTGGCCTGCGCGCACGCACGTGCACATACATACACAGAGAGGCACAGACACTGCATCACTAATGGGTATGTACAGAATGCATTTATGAAAAAGGATATTTGAATATTAATCTACAATATTTATTCCCAATGTCTAAAAGTTTGGCTTGTATGCTCGGTAGAAGGAAAGCTTTGAATACGAATGAATTTTCCTGATCGTCAGCATTCTCAAAAGCCCGATATCAGCATTTCTGATGCAAACGGAGAGCAATGCTATGTTCCCAAAATAACTTTTTTCCCCTCACATACTTCCCCACTGGACTGAGGAGGCAGCTCATACCACTGACATATGGAGCCCTGCTTAACTCAACTGCATTGCGCCTTGTCTGTGACTGTGAATAGGCTACAGACAAGACAAAACAACATCGTTTGACGGCCAATAAAAATGAACATGAAAAATGACTGCGTGAGTGACTCGGAAAAGTAACACATACATGTTACATGTCTTTATTTCAGCAGAGCCATTCGTCATCGTTCGTTCATCATCTGCCTGGTCATAGTATGTGTCACTTGTGAATCCCCTACCCCCTCCCCTCTCCTAAGTCCGTTTTGCAATCTTCACAGTCGATGAGTGGGATGAGTCAAGACATAACCTAAGGTCGTTTCATATTTTGTACCATTATTTATTTAAGTATTATATTAAGTATTCATGGTCTGTACTGCTATTGATACTGAAATCACCAGCACTAAATGCATAGGGTGATGTTTCTAGGTAGTTAACATTGTTAATAAATTATATGTGGCTCGATTACTTTCTTTCACGTTCATGTTCAAATCAGATGACGGCGCATTCATAAAATTCATTGGAATAAATTGCAGAACTCTAAACCATCCCTAATTTTAGCATGTTAGCTAGCTAACATTAGCTTAGATAACTACTTAGCTAGCTAGCTATCAATACCAGTGTGGTATAATGGTTAGGGAGCTGGGCTTGTAACGTTAAGGTTGTAGGTTCAATCCCCAGGTGGGACACTGCCGTTGTACCCTTGAGCAAGGTACTTAACCTGAATTGCTTCAGTAAAAAAAAATATCCAGCTGTATAAATGGATTGTATGTAAAGAAATGTAAACTGTAAGTCGCTCTGGATAAGAGCGTCTGCTAAATGCCTGTAATGTAATACCACTTTATGTTT
Source organism: Aldrovandia affinis (assembly GCA_029706075.1). NCBI lineage: Eukaryota > Metazoa > Chordata > Actinopteri > Notacanthiformes > Halosauridae > Aldrovandia > Aldrovandia affinis. The sequence goes on from JAINUG010000024.1 coordinate 505,718, forward strand.
GATGCCCCCTATAAATAATTGGTTGCATGATGCCCCTGGTAATAGCAGAGGAGGTAATGGACATCTACAGCAGGAAAAGAAGAAAGCTAGACATTGTTTTATAAGGTAGGGTTTTGTTTTCTTTATTAATGGTGTAGGCCTATTGAATAATTTTCAATGGAACGGCAACAAGGGGTGTTTTTTGCTGTGCATTTGTGACGTTATTTATCAGGCAAGGCTGGTTGACGGGACAATGGGTCTTTTATAATCAACTGACAAAATGTAGGTGTCCAACCAACTACATTACCAATTCTACATAGCGCTGCTGCCTCTTGTCCCACGTAACTGCGCATTCACCTACTGCCACGCGTTCTCGTAACCCAAAAACACATATACGCCCCTTGTAGCCTACCTTAAAGGTCTACGATCTGTTGCACATTGATGTTTGGTATTTTCTCAATAATTCCTGGCTATGCCACTGTTACACAGCACCTGACTGCTTTTACACATTACTTACCACAGTCTGCTTACAGCGCCACTGACACCACCATATTATTAAAGAGTAGGCTACCTGGATTTTAAATTGTCAACTTTTTCCAACAAAACATAGGCTTTCTTAAAGTCAGTACGTTTTAACCCCCTGGTGTTATTTATTCATTTATTGTACAGATGTTACCCAGGATTACTTATATGGTATTTAACTCATTAAATTATTCATTAAACAGCATTTGTCCTTTCACCAATATAATCCAGGTTAAGTACATTATACATGGAGGAATGCAATTCGATTTCAGACTGCACAGCCTCATTCACTACATCGCACCGGCATCCCCAATAAGCTAAAAGCATCCTCACCGCTCCCCCAGATGAACAAAGTGTGCATTCAAACCTGAAAGCCAAGGGCCCTAGAACCCTGATCTATCTTGAACTTAGGGGCGCATCATGCCAAAAGTTCTATTTTGCTGTCTTGATGCATCTGACTTTGGTGGAATTAGTTTACTATGGTAGCAGAGGCTGGACGAAGGATGGCTGTTGAGGTGGAATTTAATGTGCAAACTTCTAACGAGATCTGGAGCTGGAAAGCTATCTCCTCCAAACGTGCAATCCATCCAATTTCCAAGGATTTGATTGCCATTTTCCCCTTCCCTGCCTCTAAATAGCTCTTATTCAAAATCAAAAGTTGATGTGATGCTAAGTACACCATCTTCTAAGCATGAGGAGGGCAAAAGAGGAAAAGTTATGTCATGTGCATTATATACATATATAGTATATAGACATATATAGATAATTACCTATATTGTATGCTCAAACAAATGGGAAAATTATATTATTTTATACGAATGCAATTGCACTGAAAATTGTATTACATTGTATTACTTTTAACAAGTTCACCAAAAAGATCAAGGGTGTTAATAATTGTGTACAGTACCTCTAAAATAAACATTCATTCATTCATCCATTATCTAACCCCTAAAGCCTAAAGCCATGCATTGGGCAAGAGGCAGGAATGCACCCTGGACAGGTCGCCAATCCATCGCAGGGCACATACACCATTCACTCATACTTACGGGCAATTTAGACTCTAAAATTAGCCTAACGTGCATGTCTTTGGACTGTGGGAGGAAACCCACGTGGACATGGGGAGAACATGCAAACTCCACACAGAAAGGCCCCTGGCTGGGATCGAACCTGAGACCTTCTTGCGGTGCGGTGACAGTGCTATCCACTGCACCACTGTGCTGCCCTAAAATAAACAGTGCCCTCTAAAATTATTCAAACCCTTGATAAGTATAATCAAAGAAGGCTGACAATACAGGTAATGAGCTATATTCCTCCATAAGGAATCTTTGAAAATCCTTCAGCTCCTTTGGTCTGTGCTTGTAGATCACGCTCTTCAATTAAAACCACCCATTTTCGATCAGGTTCAAGTCTGGAGACTGGGATGGCCATTGCAAAACAGTAATTTTGTGGCCAGTTAAAACCATTTCTTGGTTGATTTTGAAGTATGCTTGGGAACATTGTTTTGCTGAAAGATCCATTTGCAGCCAAGCTTCAGCTTCCTGGCAGAGGGAAACAGGTTTTTAGCCAAAATGTCTTGGTGTGGTGTATTTTGAGCCTGGTGTATGAAGAGCATGGCTTATGGATATGACTGGCCATTCCACGCTGGGATGAGAGATGAAACTGGGATGAAAACTGGTTAAAAAAGCGAGAGGAGACTGACAAAGGGGTTCTTTTGCTGTAGAAATCCCAAATCCCTGGTGGAAGTGACAGGGGAAAGCGTGAACATTTATACAACAGCATAGTTTCCCATCCCCTTCATCACTATCAGAACCGCTGTCGATGTTATGGAAATTGATTTTAATTCGGCAACTGTTTTCCCATTAATTCTCTGAGTATGGCCTCTTGATAAGAGAGAATTGATAAGCATGGCGCTACAATATTAAGGGCAACTTCCACTGCTCGCAGTTTACACTGGTTCTAAACCCACACAAATGGCCGGGTCACTGCTACAGCTGTATGGGGCATAGGCCATTGCTTAAGGGCACAGTACAACAGCAGTGCGAACACATAACCAATTGGGCTGGAGTCCAGTGCTCTAACCACTGAACCACATTCTGACCTGAAGAACAGTGTGGGGCCCTATCCGTGAAACACGACAGTGGATTACACATGTACTGCTTTACAGGAAGTGTAGACTGGCATGCCTAGACAAAGCAATGCTTCCCAGTACACACTTGCCTACAGTTACCATCCCGACTGCAAACACTGGACCTGTTTATCAGAAAACAGAGTGTAAATACGCAGGGCATAGCTGGCTCAAAGGGTGGCGTTATTTAGCTTTATCGCTTCTTTCGCAGTTTACCTTGCTCTCGATAAGAGAAAGCTAGTTCACTGGCATTGACTGAGTAGTTCCCTTTGCTGTTGCCTAAAGACCAAAAAGAGACAAGAGAGCAACCACCAACAACAAAAACCCATTAAAGCTCTCGCACTTTATCGTGTTATAAGTGATTCATAATTGTATTGATGAATTGCCCTTCATAATTAATGCTCATAATAGCTTTTGCTTTGTTGTCATCACAGCCCACTCTCCACCCCACCCCGGTAATGATCTTGTAAAGAATGAGTAATACCACACCTAATTGGACTGAGAGCCTGACCTTTGACCTTTTGCCGTGCGATGCATGTCCCGGCAAACCTCAGCACCGCGCATTCGCTCCTGGAATTTACCAAGTCATTAACATGCCTGAAGACTCTATTACGGTGCCTGATTACGCCGTGCATCAAAGTGACAGGTCTAGTGCGAGCGCGATGGCGTTATAGCCCACCAGCTGCAGCAGCCAATTAACGTCTCGTGAGCCGGGGCGAGAGCCTCTGGACCATGGCGGGGCGCGGGGAGCACTGACAGCCAGACCTCAGAAATCCTCCCATGCATTTCGACAGCAACCGGCACACAGCGTTTACTCCTCTCCTCTCAGCACCTCGGAGGCGGTTGCCATCATTCGTCGCCACCTTCTTACGAGAAACCGAACGCGCAATATGTTCCTTCTATTTGAGGAACTGAACATGTAAATGATGCATTTCCTCCTCAACTTACTGACGTCTCAACCATGTTCCAAACACGTCCTTGTTTTTCTGTCGTTTTTCTTTTTACGGATTTGTCGTTTTGTGTGTGTGGCGAGTGATCGATAACATTGATCATTTCACCAGCCCTGAAATGCAGTCCTGTTGATATTGTGCCATATTTATAAATTTTCTGGAAGAGTTAGAAAAGAAGAAAAGTTAATTGTGCATGCAGGTGTACCTCAGCACATTTGATTGGCTGCTCTGTGTCACTACAATAATTTCAGCTCACGTTGTGACCCAAGGGACAGAAAATGTATTAAACAAACACACAACAACAAGAGGAAGGTGCATTTTATAGCAGATGGGCACCGATGTGAAGTAGTAGTTCAAGAACTTGGTTCCTTCATTGGGGTCTGTTTATATCCATAAGATTGATGAGCACCTGCAAAAGCTGTAGCTTGAGTCTGCTTTAGCGCTGCCCGATTACAACACCTTTGGCAGTCGAGAAGCCGGCACAGCGGGCACCGTGACCATAATTGCCTGGTCGGCAGATATGAAGAGTACAATACGCTCCCTGGGCCTAATTGCTTTTCCATATACAACTGGAATTATCTTTGAGCGGCGTGCACCTATCTCCCATCCTGCCTTTATAGATGAGCTATTTACAGGGAAAAAACCTCTCATCTTTAATTACGCTTTGTCTTTGTCGAGGGGGGGGGGTTAGCTGCAATCAACACTTCTTGTTCTGCTTTCAAAATTGCACATTGCAAAGGCATTACAGTCCACAAGGGGAAGAATGCCCTCTGCCCCCTCCCCAGAAAAGAACAACAAAAAACCCAGTAAACAAATGTGATGTGGGATATTTGACTTCTGTGGCGGATTAGCAAATGGAGATGACAAGTGAAACGTGCAACGCACTCTCTCCGGAGGACCATAGTTAAATTGTTTGGAGAGTGGCTCATTAAACCGTCAGGACCTGCACGAAAGCCCGCCTGCCTGCTCTCAACGCCGAGGGCACAGCCACACGTGCGCGCTTTGAGAATTATTTCAGTGATGTCATGCACACATACAGTAGCGTATGCAGTCCCGTCTTGGGTCCATTGTGGGATGTTAAGCCCAAACATTTCACAGGCCACACTCATGCAGCTCTAAGCTCTCTGCCCAAACCAATTTCACTCCTAAACAACAAATAAACGGTAATAGAATTGGCTGCGAAATCCCAAATTGTATGGAAGCCTGCTGAAAACTTCCAAATATATATATTTTCTCACATGGAACGGTTTATGAATCTATTCAAAGGACATTTCTGAGCGATTATGCAAATCCATATTCACAGCAAAGCAATTCAAATATAAGCATACATTTCACATTTCAAAAAAAATAAAACACATTCCCAACTTGGCTTGCTTTAAGTGCCCCACATCTGAAACATGAACAAATGAACGAGATCAACCAGTTCCAGTTCCTTCTATAATAGAAACATAAAACAGCCTGACTGTGGCGCATTAAAAATGTGGTCAGGTTGGTTGAATATGTTGTCATGTTGGCTGAATAAGGTTCATCAGGTGAGTTGACTATGCCAGACAATACATTTGAATCTAGAACTAATTGGCTACACTGTTACTGACTCTAAGTGTGCTACCCATCATATTTCTGTAGTACTTTTTTCTTCCCAATTTAGCTTTAAGAACTACAGTATGCAATACAGTCCAGCATGTAGCTTGTAGCCAATGCTGTGCACAAGCACTGCCCTTCACAGCTGAATCCCATGATTCACACCCCATGGCTAAATGCTCCAACAGCTCACAGATAATTACTGTATAATTGATTCTAGGGTGCATATTGCGACATAACTTGTGCAACTGCACTTTGCATATAAGGCAATGCTGGGTGAGGGTGGTGCTGGGTTTTGAGCTATCGAGATGGCATTTTTATTACATAAATCATAACCTTGCATGCAATGCACACCGTGCTAATTGCAAAGGTGAGTTACTCTCGGTGCTTTATTAAAAGTGCCTCACCTTTTATGAGGATAAAGGTAAGGCATTACTCTCAAAGTTACTCATAGCGCTTTATTAAAAATGCCTTACCTTTACGAGGATAAATACCCTTGTTCCGTTTCTATATGAATGGCCGTGCTGAAATGACTTGACACGATCGTAACTCATAAATTGCATAATCCGATTTGAATGTAAAAACATTGGAATTAACTTTATTGATAGGGGAGGGGTGGGAATGGGGGATGGGGTGCTCGTGCAGCTCATCCATTACCTATATATTTTAATAATCACCCGAGTGCGGCAAGGTTCGCTCTCGAAAGCATGTTGCCGAGTCGTTATGCGTTCCGACTGGTCTGAACGAAATTAGGGCAGGCGAAATCCATACATTTCGAAACCGTTTTCCGCAGCGTTCATCAGTCTCCATCATTGCGGGGCTCCTTTAATCGTGACATCCTGAGAGGAATGCCTTTCTGATAAGCAGGGTGGCTCTCCCGCATCTCTTCCCCCGGTTAGCATACATAGCGGAGACCGTAGTGGCTTTGTCACAGACGATGCCTAATGGGAAGTGAAGGCCAGTGCATGACACTGTAGATCAACAGCAATGGCCTATTTTTTTGTTTCGCAGAATTGAATCAATCCTGGCTTAAAAGTTCAAGGGGGGCGAGGGGGGGGGTTAGCATACTCTTCCAAGATTATTAATCATAAATAAGTCATGAGTTTGGGGTTCTCCTGCACTGCACGGAAGACTAGGCAAAACGGAATGGGGAAACACAGCTATGTTGTGTGCTTACTGGCAGCACGAAACACACACTGCATTCCCATTGCATTCCCATTTAACGAAGCAAAGACTGGTTATTTACACTACTTTCCCAGCTTTTTCACATAAAATTCCACTTTTTGGGGTAAATTACTGAGTGACAGAACAGGCATGGTTTATGGAGGAGACGGAGGAGACATATCCCCCAAAAATTTTTAGGGAACATCATTCATCTCCTGCATTGTTCCACAGATGGAATCATTGTTTGCCAGCCCCCTCCCCTACCGCCAAGCACCAGTGCCCCTGCCTTAACTCTTGCAATGTTGAGAGCTACGCCACTGAGAGACAGACTCTTAGACTGTGATGCTGGGTTTCCACTTTTAGCTCAGCACTACAATTAATGGGTCACAAGACAACACATTGGAACGTAACATGTGTTAAATGTGAGAAAATACATATTAAACATTATCTAACACATCTGGA